>CAJVGC010000065.1:3768844-4109231 GCA_910822075.1 Senecio squalidus
CCTTTTTTGTCTTTATCCATACCAGAATTTTGTCTCTTTCTATCATCATCACCTACACACTCTCTCTCTCTCTAAAAACACCTACAAACCCTCCTCCTTCTCTCTAGATTTTCCGGCGATCCAACCGTCGAAATCCTAATCCGAGACCAGATTATTGTTCACCATTATCACCTCTATCTATCCTCCGAATTTCGTTACGATCGGGTAAGTATTTCTCGATTTTTGTTTTAAACTTTGTTATTTTGATTCAATCACGGAAATCCCATTTTTCACCGTCAAAACCCGAATTTTACTTAAGATTATTGTTCCTAAACATATTCTGGTCATAGGTTTTCATTTATGGATCATTTGGACACCTAAAACACTCAGAAATCGAATCCCGAATGCTATTTTTCGTAAAAACCCAGTTACGTCACGTAACTGTGTTACGTGCACGTAACTGAGCACGTAACTTGCTTGTATATCACGTAACAGCCTTCCTTGCTCACGTAAGTATCAATTACGTGACACCTAAGTCACGTAACAAGCCCTTATGCACGTAACAACTGTTTGATTCACGTAAGTCTATCCCGTTCACGTAACTTTGGTTCTAAGTCACGTAAGTGAGGCCTTGAATCACGTAACTTGACTATTACGCACGTAAGTCACAATTACGTGACTTGTAGGTCACGTAACACCATCATATTCACGTAACAAGCCTTTAAATCACGTAATTGTCCCTCTTGTTCACGTAATAGCTTGTTTGTCAAGTAACTATACCCGTAACTCCTTACATAACACGTAACTTGATACTTACGTGACTTGTAGTGCACGTAAGTATGAGGATCACGTATCTAGTCTGTTGACTTTCCGAAACACTTGTAATTCCGTTATATCGATATTCCTTATGGTCATTTTAAACCCGTATAAAACGTTAATCGTTAAGGCATACCCTACTAGACTTAGAGATACTTAGACATGTTTATTTACGTGATGTTTAGGGCACTTAGACGTGGAAGCTTGACTGTATTGATTATTTCCCCGACATATCGAGATTTGGATTGCTTTGCTATACAGTGAGTTATTCGTTGCCCTTTTTACCGCTTTTACATTTTTGGGCATGATTAGCGTTAAACAAATGTATTTTATAGTATGTATGTATTATGGATATGTATTGTGGATATGATGCTTTAGATGGTCTTACCCAAACTTGTACCGCCTTTGTGGCAGTATGAGGCCCCGTATACACACCTGTTAGCTTTTAGCCGCCGGTTCGTATATATAGCGCTATATGGGTCTAACAAACCCTCATTACTAACACGATGGATGATGGATGCGCCCTGTCCGTGTTAGTAATGTTATGACCGATTATTTTCGAGGACAACCTAGCTTAAGACACTAGGTGGGGTTAGTTGCCAGTATTGTTAAGGTTCAGGTGTATCGTATGTTCCTAAAGCTGTTATCTATCCAGTATGTATTATATGATATGATTATGTTATTTTACGGTATATGTATGAGTATTTTATCAAAAGATTTTTGTATACTTCACGTATATTTTGAGACCTCATTTTCAAATGACTTATCTTCAAATCATAACTCTTTTGGGTCAAAACATAATAAAACTTTTATACTATTATGTTTTTATTAACTATTGCGAATAATTCACCAACTTTATGTTGACGTCGTATTTTAACGCTTTTCAGGGATTTGAGGTTACTTTTTGATTGCTATGCTTTGACTGGCTACGTGGATCTTTTGCATGGAATTTATTTTGCTTTATTTAATTCCTTAGTATCCCAAACTCTGTAGCCACATTTTGATATTATTCGGATGACTGTAATAACGTATTCTACTTTCAAACTCTTTTATCTATGTTGATTACGTATGGATTACTTATGTTTGATGTAACCTTTGAATCTCTGATACCGTATACACTGTACACCTCGGTTCCGCCATTTTTGCGGGGTGTGACATTACCCTCCGACCCAAACCGAACCGTCTTTTTCGGTTTCTCAAAAATCGAAACCCAAACCATCGGTTTTTGTATTCGGACAGGTTTTACGGTTCGGTTTTTATCGGTTTTTTCGGGTTTTGGGTTTTCGGTTCGGTTTTTGCTCACCCCTAAAAATGAGCTCGTTACTATTCCCTACATTTAATTCGGGTTAGTCGGGTTAACTTGAATTAGTGATCAAAGATTATAAATCCATGATCACATTTTAGAAAAATCCTAAATTAAATTGATACCTAAATGATATTGTATATTCTTCTACTTATTTTATTTTTTGTTATTATTAACATCCGAATTTTTTTTCAATTAGATTTGGTTAATAACATGTATAATTGTAGAAATGTCTGTAAAGGATTTTACAGACACTTTCTAATAATTCTTAAACAATTGTATACTTGTTTGAATATAAAGTATCAAAAAGGGGTGTAGCTTATATCACTTATTCTAAAAATAAAGAAGATGATAGGATTAAAAGATTTTAGGCCAATAAGCCTTATTGTTAGCTATTATAAAATCATTTCTAAAGTCATAGCCTTGTAGAATGAAGAAAGTGAGAGAGAATGAGTCAATGATGTTTTCATTAGTCTTATCAAAATAGATATTTCTTAAACTTTAGGCTAAATAGCTTACAAAATATATAGTGAAAGTTGTTATAACACTTACATTATCGCAAGAAACAAGTGTTGTTTTGGAACTCGTAAAATGTAATTCCAAAAGAAGGTTGTGTATTCAGAGACAACATTAGCAACACCACGATACTCGACTTTAGCACTATAACAGGAAAGAGTGAGTTATCGATTTGAGAACTATGAGATGAGGTTGTCTCTTAAGTAACCATAATAACCCAAAGAAGAACGTCTTGTATCGAGGTAACCACTCCGATCCGAGTTTGTATAAGAACTGGGGATGCGAAAAGAAGATTTATAAAGGTGTAGATCTTCAATTTAATCGAAGGAATTTTCGATCATAGTTGTATCATAAAGATATTAATTTTCGAAGTTAGCTGCCATAATAAGAAAAAGGTTGAAAATGAGCAAGTTCATGGATTCTTTGCACGGGTTGGTTTTTGATTCGTGGGTTGTTTTAAAGATCTAAGTTAGTGTTTTTGGTGTTGTGGGTAATCCACAATATAGCCATATATACGGTTCGGTTTTGATCCGCGGGTTACCTAGATTCAAGATATATTGTGTGTTGGTTTATCGAACAAAAAATGTGTTTGCGGGGTCTATTTCTTAAACCATAAACTAGAGCTTGGTTTGTGGGGGTTGGTTCTTGAGTCGCAAGCAAGAAGAAGGTTACTAGGCTTTGTGGGGTTAAACGTTTACCACAAAACTATGGTTTTGCAAAACTAACTTGAGTATCAAGTTAGTGTTCAAGATTGCCTACGTATTCCATAAGGTTTTGTGGAGGTGTTTGGTAAGAATCCGAGGATTGCAAGAAAGGAAGGAAAAGAAGGTGTTGCTAGGGTTCTTGGATGATCGAGGTTACTTGCGTATCAAGATACAATTTGGTTCTTTGGGAGCATTTTATCGATTTCAAGAAGGATAACCAATGGTAACGGGAGTTACAAGGTCCTTGTGTTCCAAGTTCAATAGATTTTCTTGCGTAGTAGGGTATTGGTTTTGTAACTTATGTGCAAATAGGAGATTGGGGTGCTTGGATAATCATCTTTAGGGTTTTCTAGAGGGATACGAGGCAAAGAGGATAACGAAAGGAGACGTTTGTAGGTGAGGTGTGGTTGTAGAGTCATTGTATATGACTAACTTTTTGGCAACAAGAGTACCGGTAGAAGATGGGCCAAGCTATGTTCTCAAGGGTGTGGGTTACATTACGGAGTTCGGTAGGAGCTTGGTATCTTTGGGTACGTTGAAGAAAGAGGGATACATAGCGGTGATGCAAGATGTGGGTTCATTACGGTTTTGTATGAATTTAATTAATAGCTTTAACTGAAAATTAACACTTATCGGATCCAATGTTAAAGTCGGAAATTCAATGTTAGGCTTTTGAGTCGGTAAAATTTGCTCAGCGTGCCGTCACACCAATTGTTTGGTGAAGATCGAACTTTAGACTATCACCTTTTTATATAGAGTTAATTCAATCTTTAATTCGTCACAAGACAAACTTTCATAGAGTATTGTTTCATTTTTATATGAAGTTCCATTGCAGTTTCTATATAAAGTATAATATATATTTAACTTTTTCACATTTGTGTTGTCTAGATGAAATATCCATTAAAGTCTTAAAGATGGATCATGTATATATGAATTCAAACCCAAACTTATACAGTATATAGTAATAAGTAATAAGAAAAAAAAACATTCGAAAAAGAAGATTATGTAACTAATTTTACACAAATACTATACTATATAAAGAAAGAAATGTATTCAAGAATCAAAAAAGCCTATTCTCATTGCTTTGAACACCATGTGTGACCGGTGCTTGAGCTTTCACTTTTCTAAAGTACCATACTCCTGCCCCTATTCCAATTGCTCCGGCAACTGAAACTGCAGTCGCAGTCCCTGTGAAATCAAAGCGCGTTTTATGAAATAACTCGTAGGGTTGGAAAAAAAACTTATGATTGATACCAAATGGATTAGACTTAATATTAGAAACATAAGGACAAAAGCTCGGAAAATTATCAAAATATTAAAAACCACATAATCAATGATTATTTTTACTTGTAAATATCGAAAACCTAAAAAGTTGGCAAGTATTGATTCCTAACTTGGATCCTTAAGTTACCTAAAATGTATGTGTTAAAACATTACTTTAATTATTAGAGATTGAATTTTACAACATTTCAAGTAAATCACTAGAGAAAATGAAGTACTTGTAGATAAATTTTTAACCTGCAATTGCTCGAGAACTCTTCGAATGTTGAGAATGATCTGCAAAACAAAAACCCGTAACTTCGCTATTCTCTTTTGTACCTTCTCAATTTTGGTGTCAATTATCAAGCTTAAAAGTGTAAACATACCTTTACAATAAGTTGTGACGTTTCGTTTGTCACATAAACATGAAAAACCATGTGTTTCGACATCAAATCCACATGTACCACCACCTTTACTCCCATCTTGACATTGCAAACATCTTGTAGTAACAGGAATATCGAAGTCAATCCTGATCCCATACTCAGGAGCCGTGTTATACGTTTGTGACACCCCCAAATTCTTCCAATACACACTAGTATAAGTGTCACAATACTTCAACATTAACCTTAATGACTCTGTTGCTTTCGGGTAATAAGAGCAACAAGATGTACTACCACCTAACGCATGTCCACACTCGGGCAAATGCCTACACAAATAACTAGCGCTATCACAAGTCGAATCACAACGATCTGGAAAACGTTCACAAAATATCGGTTTAGGCTCAACGATCACATCCTTTTCGCTACAATTGAAAAAAAGATAGTCATTTTGAGGGGAAAGTGTGAAATGAATGCTAGTGTCAAGACTAAAAGGACGAGGAGGTCGAAAATGTGTCCCATCTTGACAATTCCACATATAAGGATCAGTGACAAGGATATGAGGATCCGAGTAGTCAATCCGACGAATTGGGTATCTCCCGGATGGGGTTCGGAGTTCGAGAAGGTCGTTTTCCGAGCATGCTAGGATGTTTCTATAGTAAGGGCTGCCACAACCATCATCTATGCCAAAAGGATAGTTGATTGGTATGTCACCACAAGAAGTCCTGCATATACTTGATTTGGATTTTACAAGGGTGGAAAGTGTAAATATTAGAAAATGTAGAGAAATAACAAAAGACCCCATTAGAGACTGAGATTTGGGAAAGAGAATGACAAATGAAAAAACAAGACTGATTGTGAGGATTTAGGAAGAAACATTAAAGATATTTTTTATTTCATTTTAACTTTTTCTTTTGCCTTTTTCTTTTTCAGTACTATTATTCTTTCCTTTATATATTCTTAAGTTAACAGTGTAAGCAAAATAAAATATCATGTAACTGTATAAAAATCCAAAGTTTAGTTTAACAAATAGTATTAGTTTCAAACATTGCAACCCCCTAAGAGCACACGGTATGATAACCGTGATTCTGAGATTTTTTTGCTGACGTGAGAATCATAATTGTGAGTTTTTTTGGTGATGTGATAATGATATTTGTAGGTGATTGTAGCAGATGTGTGGCTCACAGTTTATTTTTTTTATTTTTTTTAAACATTATTTTAAATTGAAACATTATATTAAATTAAAAACTAAATAAATATATCTTAAAATAAAAATTAAATAAATATATCTTAAAATAAACATTAATATTAGAAAAAATTGGAAATAAAAAAAAATATAAATACCAAAACCTTGGGATAAAATATGTAAATATAAAAAAGAAAAAGTTAAAAACATAAAATCATATCATCTTCTTCATTAGAAAACCAGCAAAAGAAAAAAAAAATAGGTTAAATCATTTTATTGAAAATTAGTTTAGATATCTTGAATATCTTAAATTAAATCATTGAAAATGATTTTTAAGATCTTAAATTGAGAAAAGAAGAAAAAAAAAAAAAAAATCTAAAACGACTCGTTGTAGAGACAACGAGCCCCGAGAACGAAGCCCACAACAAGCGACCTCGGTGTGGTAACGAGGGAGGCGCTTGTTGTGGGTGTGACAACGAGCCTATAACGACACCATACCCTGTGCTCTAAGAAGTGAGTTTAAACTTGTAGTTGGATCTTTTCTCGGTCTTATATTAAAATCTAGGTTATGACTTGCATTCAAGAGTACAGTATATGTGTATAACGGATCTGGGATCATGCATTGGCGAAAGCTGAGAAATTAAACGGTTATAACAATTAGACACCTTGGACACCATTTAAACATTCGTAGTAAGTTGATTATGATAATTGCCAATTTGCAGGTGATGTTATGACAAAGAAGGCATCATGAATCATGATATGTGTGTTTACAAAGTTTTTTTTGCCTCATAAATGGAAACATCTAATAAGATCAAATGCTTCTTTTTCATACCAAAGACCAATAACAATGAGTAACGAAAAAGTATATCGTTCAAAAAACTAATATTGGCTTTTGGTTCCATGAAAAATGGTGGTATCTAGGCCGGCCTTAGGCCAAATCGTCTCATATGCAAGGGGATCTTGCAAGAATCTCATTTGCTTATATTCGGATGGATATAAGAATCACTTGGTGGTATATCACGCATGTTTTCGTCAATGGCATCTATAGGATTTCCGGAGCCATCAACTTTTGGCCCACCAAACAGAGGCGTTTGGGTGGCCAGTGAACCGGGCCAACTTAAGGAAGTAACAGAAGAAAAGCTCCCACTAGATCTTGAACTATTTGGCCATGTATTGATATGTGTAGTATCTTTAGGTGTGAATTGATTATTGAACTCCACATTACTTGTTCCTAACATCTTGTCATTGTTCGTAGATTCTGGTGTCGGAATGTAACATCCAGTGAAAAGACGATTTGTTGATGTATCCTCTCCGTGGCTAAACATTAGAAAGAAAACAAACCAAGTAAGAATCATAACTATAATACAGCAAAAAATATTTCAATAACTATAATACATAACAGTTCATGGTATATATTACCCCGAATACTGAATTGGTATCCAAGGATCTGTTTCATTATACACGTTAACGTTGAACCCTGAAATGAAAGGTATAATTAGGTGGGGTTAATATAATACCGATTAAAATATCTAACTAGGCATTTTTAAGAATCACTAATCCAAACTGCTTATCTGATTATTTCTGAGTAAAAATAAGCAGTTTGACAAACATTTATTATCATTTTTACCTTCTTTTTTACCGAAGGCATTTTTACATCCTTCACATCGGCATTCATCGCTACATCCAACACTAGCCTGAAAGCACTCGCAATACCTTTTCACACACATTGACTTCTTACAGTTGCAACCTTTTTTATGTTTTCCAGCAATTGGTATCGGCTTATCTCCATCATCCTATTGACAACCATTAATTATGGTTCAATGATCGACAAATTAGCACATACAGTTAAGTTTAAAGGTAATAATATACCACCACACTCTGGGAATGAATCTTAGAGGAAAATGCAAGTGGATTCCGCAATTCTATTTGTTCGCGTGTCTCATCAACTGTATCTTCATAATCGCGGCTATTAAAGCAGTCTTGGCAGGAACAAGACTCGTCACAATAGAATCCCGCAGAAAAGCATTCACAATACCTGTAAATTAAGATGTTTTGATTACCATCAATTGCATCTTTGACTGAATAATACATTCATATAATATAGATTACTTACAATTTCAAGCATTTAGACTTCTTACAGTTGCACTTCTTTTTACCATCAGTGTTGCTGTTTGAAATCATTCTGGGACAATTATAGAAAACCATGAATATAACGAAAGCGTCTACATAAAAAAAAACCCCTTCACTTAGAGCATGAAATTTTTCCTCGTCGCAAATTTGAAAGGAACGCATATTATATTTGTTTCTCTTAAACTTGTATTATTAATAGGTAACTTAAAACTTCATATTCCTGGTGACGGTTTTTGTAACACCCCCGGTTATGACACCT
The DNA here is from genome assembly GCA_910822075.1 of Senecio squalidus. Taxonomy (NCBI): domain Eukaryota; kingdom Viridiplantae; phylum Streptophyta; class Magnoliopsida; order Asterales; family Asteraceae; genus Senecio; species Senecio squalidus. Next base: position 3,777,375 of record CAJVGC010000065.1, read on the forward strand.
ACCCAAATAAGGTTTAAAACTTACGCAAAAGCCTTCAGGCAGTCGAGCTTTGCACGTACAATCACTTATGCAAGGGTGTGTTATCACGATATGTTCGTGCTATAAATATCAATTTACAACAAAAACTTATAGTATGAACCATTTTGCACGAAAACATTTTACAAACACAAACCGTGTGCTTAATAACGCCATTTCCATTAGAATAAGAACTTCCAATTAGTTGTCGAACACGTAGAATTTTACTAAACAAACAACTCTGACATTTAAATGGTAACTTAAATGAAGTTCAATGACTAATATATAACTAAAACTACATCATCATCTTCTTCGTTCATTTACGACCCAAACCCATTTTCTTGACACGGGTTTTTGTTTCACCCTAAATCACAACTTATACACTTAAATCAATCTTAAATCAATTATCTAAACTATTTGTTTTACCTATTAAAAGTTTAAAATCAAATAACTCGAATAAAATATCAAACTATTATATGTTACCTCAAATATACGGCAAAAACTTCCAACACAAACCTAAATAACAAAGCTCAGTATTTCATCGATTATGAATGATTTTGTTTAAGATTAACATGTGATTATTTTAATATATGCAACATAAATCAGATGGTGTGTGAAGTGTTTGTTATATAACCGAACTCTAATTCATTTTAAAATAATTAATAATCAGCCCTTCAAATTTCGCCCATAGTCGGGCCTTATGGATGCACTATGGGCGACTGTACATGGCCTAAAATTTTCAAGGACACTTTCTTTCGTATTATATACATATATACATGCTCAATTTCGGTTTATATCACATAAAATGATCACAATATTATCAATATCACTTCCGAAAAAGTTTATTTAAGGGGCCTATATTTTACTTTTCGCATAAGGCATCCGAAATCTTGGATCCGGCCCTGCAAGCAACACCTTGTTCCACAATAAAAGTTTGAACCCGGTGAGACTTGATCATGAGACATCTCCTTTGCACGGTCTTATATCTTCTCGCTAGTCACCAATGTTGGGAATGATATTGTTATGGAATCCAAATCGAGGGTGCTACATAACAATATCAATACTTAGATTCACTAGGTATCGGAGCTTACCAAATTGATGAATACTTGAATGTTGAATCTAATTTGTATCAAAGCTAGAGATGAGAGTTGAAGGATAACATGAATGAAGTAAACTGGATTTGAATATTACCTTTCATGATCTAAAAAGTATACCATGTTTTAATCTTATAAAATATAAATAACAATAAACTTCTTATTTGTTCAGTTTGTCTTAGTAGAAAACTAGGAAGTGTAAAGATGCATTATAATTAACATGATTCTTTTACAAAAGTAGTCTTCTCAAATATGTTTGTGCTAAAAGTTTAGGACTATCTTTAATATATAATAAAATAGGGTTTTTAAATGTCACATGTCAAAATATTGTTCTTTGGATGAATTAACTTCTTTGATTTCAGCCGTTAAATCAGATTGATGATGTCATCAAAGGCTATTTCTATTTTACACCCTCTTACAATACATAATTACATTTTCTCTTTCATTTATATCTCCACTGAAATAAGAAAACATAAGTTTATTTTACTTATAAATCGCTCAATTTAGACTATGATTTACCATACAATACATAATTACACTTTCTCTTTTATTTACATCTCCACTTAAATAAAAAAAAACATAAGTTTATTTTACTTATAAATCGCTCCATTTAGACCATGATTTACAATATTGATATTCTAAAATCTTCTCATAAAAATATCAAAACATGTATATAAACGTAAACGTATATATGTTATTATATGTATGACATTATCTTCTCATAATAACTTAAAATCTACATAAACAAAAAAATTCGAGTTAAACTTTATCTTTGTATGCGCTATCGCGGGACAATAATCTAGTAATTTATATACTAAGTGCGCATTTGTTTCAAAGAATGATTTCTGATGGAAAGAATCCGTAGAATATGAGAAATTGAATTCTAAGGAATATGATTATGTTTTACGTTTGATTGTGAGAAATTGGAATGGAATTCAATTCAACATATCTGTTTGGTTTGTAAATAAGTCAAATGCATTGGAATATAATTACTTTAAATGACCAAAGTACCCTTTAATAATCTACCATAAAAACTGGAAAAATGCAACCATTTTAATTCCATTAAAACAAGCATAAACTATGTCACTGTTATGCATTTCAATGCCATATCTATAAGGGGAAAAATGGCAAAACGCAACCACTTTATTAAAGTTTATTACCATAAAAATGAGCATAAACACATCCATGTTTTCTCAGTGTACTACCATAAAAAAATATCAGAAATGTAGGTATAAATATCATTAAAATTTCTACAACTGGATGTTATAAGCATGTTAAAACCGATATAAGTATCAAGCATAACAATTAATAACACAACAAAAGTAGATAACATACAACAACCATTAAAAATAAATAAAACACTTAACAAGAACAACAACAAAATGCAACAATTTTTCAATCTTTTTTGCGAATTAAAATTTTATTTTATTTTATAAATTTAGAAAAAAAATTACGAGAGAGAAATAATAAGAAAGAAGATATGTGATGATTTTAGGTTTGAAGGATGTGTATTTTGATCATTTGAAGATTCATGAAATGAATGAAATTAAAATCATTGGTTTCTCCCAAAGAATATAATTCATTCAAATGAAGGAATGTTTGAATTCCGGATGAATTCAGTTACTCTAAATTTGACAACCAAACAAGACACAGAATTGAATTCAATTCCAATTTTATCCAGATTCCGATACTAATTTTGAAGAATGTAATATTTTGATACCAAGCATGAGGTATTTCACTTTTTCTAGGGAATGGGCTTAAGCATTTGGGCTAAACTAGGCTCTTTACGTTATAGTCCAAACTTATTAGGCCAACTTTAAAGATAAACTCGAACCCAAAAATGTGTGTATTAAAATTTAAACACCGGTTAAATTAATGGGCAGTAATAGTTTTTATAAAATTTTAGTGAAACTTTTTCCTTTTATATTTTACTTATTTTGCTCGTTTGTTATTTTAGTATCTATTGTAATTTGTGGATTTTTATTCCACTGCAACATACCTCAATTTTAAGGAGGGATTCTTGTTATTAATAAAATTGTTAGACTTTGGTTTTTTGTTTAAAAAAGATATGTATCGATTGACCTTCTTGACGGTGAAATTACGATTAGAATGGAATGATGCATTACGAATAAATGCATGTTTGGTTGCATTTAGGAAATGAATAAGTTATTCAATGATTAGCAGGTTGGTTCATGCATAAAATAGATAGTAGTAAATTACATTTTTAAATCTCTAACTCAAATGTTATAGCCGTCTTTTTTCTTGTAACTTTCATGCTAATTTTGTCTGCCACATTACATTTATAATTAAGAGTTAGTATTCATGTAGGGTTGAGATTATTAGATATTATTAAAAAATTTATGATCGAAACAATCAATTACAACTCTTTATTTTAAAACTTACTTTAACTTTTTTTTCTTTTTCTTTTTTAAGTTAATTAGCTTAAATTTCATAAATGTATTAAACAAATAAATTACATCATTAAAACAATCACTATTTCCTCTTTCTATAGAGCACCCACTCAATATACTTTTGACGGAAAAAAAATTCGAGTTTTGGAAAATTTATATTATAAATTCACAGTTTTATCAAATGTGATTTTAGTAGTTTGACTTATGATGTTTGTGTTTTTCTTTTCGATTCTAGTTGAATATACATCATATAAAATTTATGTTTGTGTTTTTGAAGTTCATACATCATATATACATCATATAACATATCGACATTTGACAGAAAACGTTATTAAAAAATGTCGTCAAAATTCGATTTTTTTCCAAGTCTATATAGATTATATCTCATATAATATAATTGTGTTTAAAATTCACATTTAAAATAAAAAGCATGTGTGTTATTGGCTTATTTGTTTTGAAATTCTAAGTATATTATAGGGATAAGTGCATGAGAATGTAATAAACTTTGTTCGATTTGCTATTGTATGTATCCAACTCTCAAAACTTCTATTGTGTGTATTGAACTTTTATTTTTTTAACAAATGATGTAAGAAGCGGATTTTTTTGAGAAATATTAAATTTAAAAAACCGGTTACACGTCAGCAAAAATGCGGTCCGTTACATCATTTGTGAAAAAATAAGAGTTGAATACATAAAATAGAGATTTTGAGAGTTGGATACATACAATAGCAAATCGCACAAAGTTTGTTACATTCTCATGCACTTAGCCCTATATTATAATATCACATAGGATTTACATTACTATCACATGTGATTTTAGTATCATCACATATGATTTTAGTACCATCACATGTGATTTCGTTGAAACTTATATGAGTTTAATTAATTATATATCATATAATGATTTTAGATATTTAAATCCTCATTTTATGTTAAAATCACATGTGATATAGCTTTACGAGTTTAAACATTTGCCCAAAAACGAAAAGAGTAAAAGTTGTCAAAATTTGATGTTTTTTCTATGTTTAGATAAATTATACATTATATAACATTTTTTGTTTTTGAATTTTATTTATTTATGTTAAAATCACATGTGATATTAATTTTTCAATTTCAATACGCACCCGAAAACTCAAAAAATAAAAGTCTTCGAAAGTATGTATGATCACTGCTCTAATTAAAGAGAAGAACACGACGGTCACATCGGTGTAATTTGTTTCTTTTAACGATTAACGATTTGCGAGATAAATTAATTTAAAAAAAAATATTTTAAATTGAGTATTGATTTTAATTGGATGAAAAATTAATGATTGGTGAGATTAAGTCTTTTAGTCCTTACAAAATTAGAGGTTTTTATTGATCTTTTTTCTTTATTTAATTTAGATAGACTCAATGGCGATTTTAAAAAATTGCGGAGTTCAAGCTCATTCGAGCTAACTCGATACGGTATCGAAAATAAGTAGGGGTCTAGGGGAAGCGTCCTTTAGTTGGGCCCCTACTAACATAATTATTTAGTATGCCAAGCAGTATAAAGACTTTTCGTGTCAAAATACAACTCGTATTTCCCGCTAAGATAAAAGGGGGCAACATTTCGTTTCAAGTGCCCATAACCGACTTTAGCCACTTTTGGTGGTTAATAAGTCTTTTCTTTCTGTGTCAAGAAAAGACACGCTCTGATATTATTGATTTGATTTCGAATTTCCTTGGAATAGAATGTGTTCGTGTCCTATCTCAATTTCGATTTCATGACACCCATGAAGATCAGTTGAAATACATAATTAACAAAGTGTTTCTCGATTCAAGAATAATATAAGATTATCAATCGTAAACCCTTTCTCCAGCATAAGTGAATACCTTTCAAAGTTGGATCCATTAGTCAAAGTGTTTTCATTTAGCTATTACGATATACCAATTGGGCAAAGCGATACCGCCTCCACAAATTCCATGCCAATGCAACCCATTGAGAATTTTTAGTTTCGTGTTAGGGTTTATTTGCAATCACTTGGTATTCTTCTTAGATTTGTATTGGTATTGGGTTTCGTATTGGCAATGAGTTTCTCACTAAATTTGCATTGACATTGGAATTCACATTGGGTTTGCATTTGCATGAAATTTGTATGAACATCGACGTCAACATCAACATTTGGATTCCGCTTTCGACGTATTGCATTGGATTATGGTACATCAAATTGGCTTTCTTTCCTCTAGATTTTTGGATTCAAATCTCGTCATAAACAACTTCACTTCCCTCCGTTTTAGTTCCGTTTCACACTTTAGTTTTAAATTTTGTTTGACAAACTCTTCGTTTAGCATTGTAAGCTTAAGGGAGGATGTTAGAATAAATTAGCCCGTTTGACCATTAGGGTTTCCACTTGTTTAGTATTTAAGTAAATCTTGTATTAAGTTTTTAGTATGGTTTGTAAACAGTTTTGCAATATAATTTCTTTTTAACTTTGTTATTAGTCTTTGTGTTTGGTTTGTGAACTCTGATTTCAACACTATATAATATCATTACTCGTAAACATGAGATATTAAGATCGAGTTACAACACAAAAGTGTAACGAGTTACAACAATGTTAACAAGAAGAGTTGATATCAAGATTGAGTAATGGTTATAAAATTTCGTTTCACATCTTTTTGATACATTAGACGGAACATGAAATTTTTAAGCGGGGACCGAAACGTTGCAGCGGTCCATACAACACACAACAAACTGATAATTCATCTGATTCAGGTAGTGAAAACGCACGATTTTCCCGAACTTTAGGAGGGCCGCAGCCTCTTGGTCTATGCATACAACTCAATTTCCTAGCTAAAAATTGCATTAGTTAATCTTGAGCTACATATTAGAAAAGGTAATGTTTAAGAAATATTATATCCGTTATGATAATATATGAAAAATGAAAGAAACAATTTAAAAAGGTGGAAATTGAGAGTGATAGAAGAAAAAGAAAAGAAAAGTTTGGTCAAATTAAGCCTCGAAGACTTCTCTTCTTCATCATCAGCTTCGACTTTCTTTATCGGTATTCTTAAGATTTCCCCTTCTTTCACTTTGATTTATTTCAAAATCTTCCATTCACACTTTTATTAATATTTATTCACAAATAGCGGCTGATTTTATATAATATTTAGCATATTGTCAAGTGTTAAAAGTATCGAGAGCATCCGTAATTAGGTTTATAAAAGATGTTCATATCCTACGTAGAAGCATACGTGAAGTTCATAGAAGATTAATGCATTATTTCAAGAAAGAAGAGAGAAACAAATGGGTTTATACATAACTTTTTTTTTTCTCCATATTATATTAAAATGAGACCTAAATATGAACTTTATAAGTTTATAGAATTAAATAACTAAGTTTATAGAAAGTTGGGGGTTTATAAAAAGCTGATGTGTCATGACATGGCAGTGCTATAAACTTTCTTAAGTTTATAGCATTACGGATACCTTAAATAATTACCGAAACAGAATCATGAAACTAACATAGAACAAGATTAGCTATCGAAATTTTGTTTCTCTTTCACATCTTAATACGGGTTCAAGACTTAACTACGGTTAAACCGTTCACCAATAAAATCTTATCTACAATATTATGTATTTTTTGTTTGATTAGAATATAAACACTTAAAATGTAACGAAAGAAGTAGTATAACTTGATTAAAATTTCAGAAATAGTAATGTATTGTACAAGAAAGTAATTGGTAAGTTTGTGTATTATATTATATATTGAATGAAAAAGTATTAAAGTTTATATTGATTGATGCTTTATCTTTATTTTATTTGTTTTTTTCCTTGTAAATTAACAAGATACGTTCCTAGAAATTGTAGCCATGCAACTGACACACACGAGTGCCCTCCGTAGCCTTACCCTTTTTTATTGCTTGTGAGGTAAGATCAATATATTCCTCATAATGTTACATACTATACTTTAAGTACATTTTACTCTTTTATCCTTCATATGTTCATACATACAAAGTATACATACGTATACTTATATATAATCATATATATATATATATATATATATATATATATATATATATATATATATATACCACTAGGACTTGTCCAAGTGGTTATAGAATACTGTCTATATGTGGAAGGTCTCGGATTCGAGGCTCTTTCAGAATAGGTAATTTACAGACAAATGTCTCTTGCATAATGAGATTAGTATATGAATATACATGGCATATATAGTGTTTTTTGTTTACTTAACTATGTTGAACATGTTTGCCCACTTCTTAAGAAATGAGATTTTCTATTAACTTTTTCTAATGATATTATCATACTAATATCTTGTCTACTTTCTTTAGTTGTATTAGTTTTTTGTAAATCAATATTTTCATATATGGTGTCATCTCTTAAACTCTTTTTGACTCAATCTTAAAAGGAAAATTTCCACAAGTACAAAACATGAATATTCAAAAATTTACAAAAAGAAAATCATTTTTTGATTTGGGTTTAGACAATATATATTTAAAAGTGACAAGTGACCCCTCCATAGTGATATGGGGTTAACAATAAGTGGGTTAGTCATCTTATTAAAAAGATATATATTAAGATGCCTTGAATATTCATATTGACGACTAACACAAGTATTCAATAACGATCGACTATAGGAAATACCATTAGCGAGTCGAAAGATAGAAAACGCGCTTCATACACATTGGGTTTTCCTCACTTTATGATATTTTTCGATCGTAACTATATGTTAATTTTTAAACATTAGTTAGATATGTCAATCACTTCTACCAAAATATATAACCGACTAAGATATCAATTTTAAATGCATCGTGGTATGGTCAAAGAGTTTATTTACAAAAAGAGATAGATCTTTGAATAAACATTTATTGCCTTGCTTAGAGGTAACATTATGTGATCTTTTGCTTTAATGTAGGGCATGTTGGTCTGGTTTACTTAAGCTTATCAAATACTTATAATTTTATTAGTATTACTCAAAACCCTCCTAATCATAATTGCAACTAACTTTTTAGGAGTTTATTATATGTGAGGATGAGGATTAGAAGCTATTTTCCTTTTAAGCTTCCGTCACAAAAATCAAAGTTCGTACGCGTAGTATATGTTATATCTTTGTATTCGGAATAGACGTAAAAGGCTTAATGTATCTCTCGTTTCACATAATACGATTGTTAGGAAAAGAAAAAGGAATTATACCGTATGTATGAAGTAGAAATTATAAGGGTAAATTTGGTAGTTTCAAGAAAGAAGGGAAGGGCATTATTGGAAGATGCAAGCAGAATTTTTTGGTTTATGTAACATTGTGTTCATGCACTCTAGAAGCCTTAAAAGAAGCTACTCCTTAACAAGCTTTATCAAACTCCACAACGTTTCTATCTTTAGAATCTTACTCAACGTTTAAACTCCCTTGATTAAGTTTTTCAAAAAATAATAACAATACTAGAAAGAACAAATACCAAATACCTAAGGAAACATCGAGTAAACTATACAAAAGGTGGAGCCAGTGCTAGAGGGTGCTCGACCCTTTCTACGAGCCCAAATTTCTATATAAATTTAAATAATATCAAAATTCACAAAGAAAGAAAAATTAAAAAAAATTACTTAGTCGGGTCTATTAAGTTCAAACTTTGGCCACTACACTTCTTCGATCTACCAAAATGACACAAACCAAGAACAAGGACAAAGAGCACTAGAAAATAGAAATGACCATACCTAGAAAGATAACTAAACATGCCACACCACAAATGCTACATAGAAACGACCCTTTACGACTGTAAACAACGAAAATTATATTTGAACTATATCTTGTTATCAAGAACCACCAAATCTTTTCAAGATACTCATTTTTTTGATTTGGATGGAGTAACTTGCATAACAAAATCACCCCAAATAACACTAGCCAACATCTTTTATTATCTATAAATACTAACCAAGTAACCAATTATATTAAGACCACTTGCCCAAGTGATTATAGACTGCTACCTATCTATGGGAGGTCTCGAGTTCAAGACAATTAATGGTTAAGAGCTCCTTCCAATTAAACCAATTATATCAATGTTTTTTCAAATATTGAAAATTTAATTAGGATATATATAAGTAAGATTATTTTGTTATCTAAGTCCCATTGTTCAAGGGAGGAATATTAAAAAGAAAAAGGTCATATAGCTTGAGCTTCAACTACTATACAGCTGCCCGAATCTACTCGAATTTCGAGACCTTTTGCATGTATATATATAAACCCTTATTCACCACCCTACACACACCATATTCAGGAATCCCTCAAAAGAAACACACACTCTCACTATATTCCCATTCACTACCACAAGGTAACACTAGAAACCCTAATCACACAAATACATATAGTGTATGCTTGTACTATACCACTAAATTTGTCTCTAACATTTGGTTTCTTTTTGTGTAGAAAGATGAGCAGGCCAGGAGATTGGAATTGCAGGTCATGCCAGCACTTGAACTTCCAAAGGAGGGACTCTTGTCAAAGATGTGGGGACATGAAACATGGTGGCATTGGCGGTGGCGGTGTTGGTGTGTTTGGTGGTAGAGGAAGTATGATCAACCCTTCTGTATTTGGTTTCACCGGGCCTGATGTTAGGCCCGGTGACTGGTACTGCAATGTTGGCAACTGCGGGGCTCATAACTTTGCTAGCCGCTCAAGTTGCTTTAAGTGTGGTGTGTTCAAGGATGACTTGGCCTCTAGTGGTGGTAATGGTGGTGTTGGTGGTGGTTTTGATGGCGATATGATGTCTCGTGGAAGGGGCTTCGGGTTTGGTGGTGGAAGTGTTGGCGTTGGTGGAAGTAGCCGTTCAGGGTGGAAGTCCGGAGATTGGATATGCACTAGGTAACTTTTATGTCTCCTATACGTACACACTCAAATACTTTGTTTATATCTTTTTTCTTTGTTTTCTTATTTGCTAAGAAATCTTACGTGCTCCTTATACTTCATGCATGCATGAAACTATGGAAGTACGTGTACATCACGCATGAAAAAATTTCAACATCATATTAAAAAAAAAATGATACTATAAACTTTACAAACTGTGTCAACATAACCACGTACATACATACCCTTAAAATACCGCGACTTTTACTTATTAATTCATTTCTAGGTTTGTCGATATATCGTATATAACTTGATTTTGTTATAGGCCTGGCTGCAACGAGCACAACTTTGCTAGCAGAATGGAATGCTTTAGATGCAATGCACCTCGGGAATCCGGTAACCAGTCTTCCTATTAAGTCGTTCGACACATTTTCAGTTCAGGGTAAGTCCGTGTTTTATGGTTTTTTTTTTCGTTAGTAATAATCTATTAATTATAAATAGAACGTAACTAAAATGTGGATATGATGCAACTTTCAGGTATCATGACTTTGCTATCTACATAAGAGGAAGAGTGAGAGAGATAATGAGACATAATCAAGAAAGCAAGAGCAACCGATTGATAGGATATTCTAAACTGACCCCTTTTTGCCCAAATCATATGCAATCCTATCTTTGATTTTCTCCTTTTGTTTTTATTTTATTTATTTTATTTTGTTTCAATTGTAGCGTAGGGTCTCGATCTCGTTCGATCTTTTAGGAATTAAGCTTAGATTAATTATGTTTAATTTGATTACAACTTATGTTTTATGGCTGATTAATCCCTCATTTTGTGAGGTTCTTCCTTTGATATCATGTTGTTTGGGGACGGGGATCGATTTAGTCTATGTTATGTGTTTCTTTTATCGTCGTTTGCCATTAACGTTACCCAAGTGTAATTTCCAAAACAAAAAATGAAAACCGCGAATTAAACTTTATCATTAAAATTCACAAATCACCATAACATGACAATCTCATAAATTACAAACTACACTAATTACTTCATTTTTGCATAAACATCAATAAGAAAATAAATAACTAATTAGTAAGAACCAAATATGAAAGCATAGGATTCCAAAGCTTTTTGAGCTTAACATCTTTTTTTTTTCACCTAGAAATTTGCAAAACTGGTCAAAAAGCTATGGGGGCACAATTTTTATAAATTAGTTTCCAACTACACATTATTGTTAGCTTTTGCCAAGATTCTTAGCATCACATTTTATATAAAGAAGCTTTATGTTTTACCTTAAATACTATTTGGTTCTACTATACTCATATATCAATATCATGCAAAACAACTTATAAATTAAGGTCTCGTGACAATCTTAAACTCTCGGGAATTCGATTTTCACCAGCTTCAACTCCTTGTGTATACGGTTTTCAAAAACGAAACGAGTAGCAAGCTGTAAATAGTACTCTTGTATGATTAGAAAATGTCCTTGATAAGCTTTAATGAAGCATTGAGCTCATGGAGATAATCATATAAGATCCTAGAAGTAATACATTATAAGCTTTTGCTCTAAAAGAAGAACCAGAACAACTTTAATCATGATTTGAAATGGTGATATTTCAAGAACTGATGGTCCATTCATTGCCATTAGTTGCTTTTTTGTGGTGAAAATTATTAAAGGAAGTACTGAAGCATAAAATGATAACAAAGGTAAAGTAATAATTATGTGGAATCTACATTGCATGAAAGTTAAAGAAAAGCCAAGCATTGATATTTGATAGTTTTCAAATTTCACTTCCCAACCTCTTAAAGCAAGAAAGTGAATGAAAAAAGGCCTTTGGACTAGTTTGAGTTTGCTCAAAGTCTATCATGGTACATCAATAGTAATGGAACCTATTGCACCAGTTAGACATCAACTAAAAATGTTGTAATGTTAATTTATCGATATAAGAATATCCATAACTAGACGTATTCCCGCGCGTTGCGCGGTGACAATTTCTAAAGAGATTTGTCACGAACAATGATCAGAATAGGGAATTTTGTGTCTTTAACTTCCAACAATAACACATTTATTTACTCAAACACCTTCTCCGCCACGGAATTGAAAATGGTAAATATTGTATCGTTTGCCTCATCAACAACATGCACATGGACCCTATACCTGCAACAACGAAAACAAACATTACAAAAAGCATGAATTGGGTAGGTTAATACCATAGTCCCTACATAAAACAACTCAAAACAATAACCTTATCATAGGATACTTCAAGTTTACGAACCGATGTTACTATGTTGAAACGGATGCGGTATTGATTCGGGACAACTTTATATCCCATTTGACCTTCAGTCACTCTGAACCTCGAGATTTGATATACCTGACCCTCTTCGAGAAGAGCCTTAAACTTTCGTATATGATTTTTCTAGTGATGAAACCTTCTATCGAACCGCCCTTTTTGGTTAAAAAAAACATGTAAGAAACTAATTTAACCCCCCACATTTTCCACATTTTCGTGGCGTACCCTTTTTCCGGCTTTTAAAATTTTCAAACAAATTAGAAATTAACTTATCATCAGCCATAACCATCTCCAACCCAAGTAAGACATCACCGAGTTTCGTATTTACTGCCTCCCACATTCTACAAACCCTTACATGAACAACCCAATCTTCTCTAGTTGGTCCAAGGGCGCCAATCTTGGAGTGAGACATGTTTTTCGAAAGAGACATAATTGTACGTAGTTATGGGGTTTGTTGATGCAAAAGTAACTAACTTATATAGAAAAACACAAAACCACCAACCTTTGGAGTACCTAAAAACGTTTGTTAATCACATTATGGTAATTAAAACACAATAATTAGTATGCCATTAATACCACCAACTTTTGGAGTACCTAAAAACGTCTGTGTTATTAACTTAGGGTAATTGGACAATTTAAATATCATTATATCTCACATTATGGTAATTAAAACACAGGGCAACCAAAGAGTCAGAAGTTTCAAATGTGTTATTAACTTAGGGTAACTGAACATTTTACATATCATTATACCTCACATTATGGTAATTAAAACACAGGGCAACCAAAGAGGCAGGAGTTTCGTGTTATTAACTTAGGGTAACTGAACAGTTTAAATATCATTATATCTCACATTATGGTAATTAAAACACATGGCAACCAAAGAGTCAGAAGTTTCAAATGTGTTATTAACTTAGGGTAACTAAACAGTTTAAATATCATTATACCTCTCATTATGGTAATTAAAACACAGGATAACCAAAGAGTCAAGAGTTTCAAATGCATACCATTCAACTATTTGGAATATCTCACACGTAATTAAAACGACAACTCTAGATTATAGTAAACTAGGCGTATTCCCGCGCGTTGCGCGGTGACAATTTCTAAAGAGATTTGTCACGAACAATGATCAGAATCGGGTGTTTTGTGTTTTTAACCCCCACCGACCTTCTACTTTCTAAAATTAAAACACATGGTTTGTACCTATTTGTATAAAACTTAGCTTCCAACAATAACACATTTATTTACTCACTTTTATTTTTCATTTTCCAATATCAAATTAGTGAATATTCATATCAAAAAAAAAAAAAAATCAAATCAATGAATATGTGTGGAATCGTTCTCGCCGGTTAACCGCCGCCGACCTTTTCTGGAGCTCCGAACTTCTCAAAACCTCCCTCTCAAATGAGTGGCAAATTTGTCCTTTTGCCTATCATCTTCCCTATTTATTACCTCATCATCAGCCATAACCATCTCCAACTCAAGTAAGACATCACCGAGTTTCGTATTTATTGCCTCCCACATTTTACAAACCCTTACATGAACAACCCAATCTTCTCTAGTTGGGTCAAGGGGCGCCAATCTTTGAGTGAGACATGTTTTTCGAAAGAGACATAATTGTACGTGGTTATGGGGTTTGTTGATGCAAAAGAACTTATATAGAAAAACACAAAACCACCATTATACCTTACATTATGCTAATTAAAACACAGGGCAACCAAAGAGTCAGGCGTTTCAAATGTGTTATTAACTTAGGGTAACTGAACAGTTTAAATATTATTATACCTCACATTATGGTAATTAAAACACATGGCAACTAAATAGTCAGGAGTTTCGTGTTATTAACTTAGGGTAACTGAACAGTCTAAATATCATTATATCTCACATTGTGGTAATTAAAACACAGGGCAACCAAAGAGTCAGGAATATCATTATGCCTCACATTATGGTAATTAAAATACAGGACAACCAAAGAGTCAGAAGTTTCAAATGTGTTATTAACTTAGGGTAACTGAACAGTTTAAATATCATTATACCTCTCATTATGGTAATTAAAACACATGGCAACCAAAGAGTCGGAAGTTTCAAATTTGTTATTAACTTAGGGTAACTGAACAGTTTAAGTATCATTATACCTCTCATTATGGTAATTAAAACACATGGCAACTAAATAGTCAGGAGTTTGAAATGCATATCATTCCACTATTTGGAATATCTCGCACGTAATTGAAACGACAACTCTAGATTATAGTAAATATAGATATGTTTAAATGTTAACATAACTAAAGACAATTAAAAACACATTCAACGAAAATAGAGACAAATTCCTTCCTCACCTAGCCCTCACACGATCCGCCTCAGGGATTGTCGGGTTAAAGTAGACCTTGCTCGAGGTAGTGGACCGATAGACTACCTCACCTGCACTTAGAGACAAATTATGAATGTCAATAGAACATGGATTTTACCTACTTAAGGGCTGGAGACACACCTTCAAACTTGTTAACGGTCAATGATGTTATAGCTGTTATAACATGCTCCCCATCAGCTGTGTAGGAACTGTAGTCAAATGACTCAGCAAGTTTTCCCCAAAGGGTCACGGTCATTACTTTGTCAGTGGTACTATTTATTTAGTAAGTAGTAAGCAACATACAAAAGGGAAGGTTAGTATAAACGTGACAAAAAGATATAGGTACGCAGAAACAAATGAAAATACACAACAATAACCTGCTAACAGATAGCTTAACGTCGCGTTTCACACTTTTTTTTTCATTGTCAAGGCGAATAATCTCGCATGCACCTACCAAACACCCTATTACATCTATAAACACATAGCCAGGCGTCATTTGAACGACAACAACCCACAAAAAACTGGATATAGGAAAAACAACATAAACACTTAGAGAAAAGAAAAACCGGCACCAGTGAGGAGGGAATTGTTGTTGATTCTTTGTAGGTGAACTTCGGTTGCTGTGAAACTAAACACATTCAATGGAAACTTCTCATGACCACCTTCAAGTTTACGAACCGATGTTGCAATGTTGAAACGGATGCGGTATTGATTCGGGACAACTTTATATCCCATTTGACCTTCAATCACTCTGAACCTCGAGATTTGATATACATGGCCCTCTTCGAGAAGAGGCTTAAACTTTCGTATGTGATTTCTAGTGATGAAACCTTGTATCGAACCGCCATTTTTGGTAAAAAAAAAAAAAAAACATGTAAGAAACTAATTTAACATGGTAGAAATTATTGTATCAAACAAATTAGAAATTACCTCATCATCAGCCATAACCATCTCCAACCCAAGTAAGACATCACCAAGTTTCGTATTTATTGCCTCCCACATTCTACAAAGTCGTACATGAACAACCCAATCTTCTCTAGTTGGGTCAAGGGCGCCAATCTTGGAGTGAGACATGTTTTTCGAAAGAGACATGATTCTACGTAGTTACGGGGCTTGTTGATGCAAATGTAACTTTTCGAACTAACTTATATAGAAAAACAAAAAACCACCAACCTTTGGAATACCTCAATAATTAGTATGACATTAATCACATTATGGTAATTAAAACATAGGGCAACCAAAGAGTCAGGAGTTTCAAATGCATAAGTATGCCATTAATCACATTATGGTAATTAAAACATAGGGCAACCAAAGAGTCAGGAGTTTCAAATGCATAAGTATGCCATTAATCATATTATGGTAATTAAAACATAGGGCAACCAAAGAGTCAGGAGTTTCAAATGTATTATGGTAATTAAAAGTAGGGCAACCAAAGAGTCAGGAGTTTCAAATGCATAAGTATGCCATTAATCACATTATGGTAATTAAAACATAGGGTAAACAAAGAGTCAGGAGTTTCAAATGCATACGATTCCACTATTTGGAAATTCTCGAATATTAGCCATCCGACGATCCTCCATTATAAGTAAATATAACACTTAGAGAAAAGAAAAACCGGCACCAGTGAGGAGGGAATTGTTGTTGATTCTTTGTAGGTGAACTTCGGTTGCTGTGAAACTAAACACATTCAATGGAAACTTCTCATGACCACCTTCAAGTTTACGAACCGATGTTGCAATGTTGAAACGGATGCGGTATTGATTCGGGACAACTTTATATCCCATTTGACCTTCAATCACTCTGAACCTCGAGATTTGATATACATGGCCCTCTTCGAGAAGAGGCTTAAACTTTCGTATGTGATTTCTAGTGATGAAACCTTGTATCGAACCGCCCTTTTTGGTAAAAAAAAAAAAAAACATGTAAGAAACTAATTTAACATGGTAGAAATTATTGTATCAAACAAATTAGAAATTACCTCATCATCAGCCATAACCATCTCCAACCCAAGTAAGACATCACCAAGTTTCGTATTTATTGCCTCCCACATTCTACAAAGTCGTACATGAACAACCCAATCTTCTCTAGTTGGGTCAAGGGCGCCAATCTTGGAGTGAGACATGTTTTTCGAAAGAGACATGATTCTACGTAGTTACGGGGCTTGTTGATGCAAATGTAACTTTTCGAACTAACTTATATAGAAAAACAAAAAACCACCAACCTTTGGAATACCTCAATAATTAGTATGACATTAATCACATTATGGTAATTAAAACATAGGGCAACCAAAGAGTCAGGAGTTTCAAATGCATAAGTATGCCATTAATCACATTATGGTAATTAAAACATAGGGCAACCAAAGAGTCAGGAGTTTCAAATGCATAAGTATGCCATTAATCATATTATGGTAATTAAAACATAGGGCAACCAAAGAGTCAGGAGTTTCAAATGTATTATGGTAATTAAAAGTAGGGCAACCAAAGAGTCAGGAGTTTCAAATGCATAAGTATGCCATTAATCACATTATGTTAATTAAACTATAGGGTAAACAAAGAGTCAGGAGTTTCAAATGCATACGATTCCACTATTTGGAAATTCTCGAATATTAGCCATCCGACGATCCTCCATTATAAGTAAATATAGATATAGATATAGATGCGTTACACTCTTTAAGTGCAATACATCGTCACGTCATTATTTATATTTTACATATAATTTTATCTACAATGTATTGCACCTTTAAGATATAATATAAAGCCATTTCACCGATTAATCTTTTTTCATTCATCATTATATAGAGATTTTTTAAATTATTTTTAGAATTCATAAAAGCTAAAACTAAAAGTTAATAGACTATTACATTAAATGAAACTAACATTACAAGTTGTAAAATAAAAAGTTACGGAATTTAATAATTATAATAAAAAATGCAACAATTAGATAGTCCAATACCTAAAAATATAGTAGCTACATATCATATTTTAGTTTAATCTCCTCACAACGATTTTTCCGAGCATATATGGGAACGTTTTGTACTCGAAAGCAATCTTAATGATGCGCTTTAATTTCATCTGAATTTGTTACGTTGTAATAGTTTGACTTAAAATGTTCGCTTATATTTTAATTAATTTTTCGTATATTTTTAATAGTTTTAAGTATCATAATGTTGTTATGTAAGTAAATAAAACATCATAAACACTAAAAATCATTATCAATTTCTTTTACAAAAAAATAAAGATTACATTTTAGCATATGTATTGTTAAATATGTTAGCAAATGTAATGTAAATAAATGAATAAGCTTAAACTTGTGTTTTGATTTCTTAAATTAAAGATATAGGAATATTATTTTTATATTGAAGATGACCCAATTTAATGGTGTATTCACCATGTATTGTAGGTTGAGCGTATATAGTAATATAAAGAGCTCTATCCAATTGAATCATGACACTTGGTTGTGACCCATCAATTACACTAATCCATTTCATACATAGTTGATGCTCTAATAAAATATTTCATATTATATAAGTAAGCTTGACTATTTATATATACAAACATATGTATAACTTGATATCAAGTAACATTTATAAAAGGATTTTACTTGTCTATCCCATCATAAACATAAGATCAAATAAACCAAGATATAAAACATAGACTTAACAAAAACAGAATAAATGTCTTTTTTTACTCTAGGAGCTAAGACATTTTTTATTTATCACCTTTTTTCCGCTATTACTAATCGTCTCACTCACGAGCAACTATCATATTGCTAACTGGCATGGATACAAAGACGACAAGTATAAAAAATAGGTGTTAACTTTGCAAAAAAAAGCCGGTAAGGAACCATAATATAAATGGTTAATTAATGGGCTAAGTGCATGAGAATGCAATAAACTTTGACTGTTTTGCTATTGTGTGTATCCAAATCTCCAAAATTCTATTGTGTGTATTCAACTTGTATTTTTTATACAAATGATGTAAGAACCTGGTTTTTTGGATAAATATAAATCAGTTACACGTCATCAAAAATCCGCTCTATTACATCAATTGTGAAAAAATAAGAGTTGAATACATACAATAGAGGTTTTGAAAGTTCAATGCACACAATAGAAAATCAGAAAAAGTTTGTTACATTTTCATGCACTTTTCCCTTAATTAATACGTTATATCCCCTCTAATTCAAATATAAACGACAACTTGAAATCACATAAACTACTCTTGCGTACATATTCACCCTAATCCATGTTGTGGTTTAATTCATTCTTTCTTTCTTTCTGTTGGGGGATAACACAGGTTAGCTAGGATCTTTATCTAAAACAATTTTTTGATTTATAATCTAAGAAATTACACAATTTGTTCTTTACATTCAATTCCTATTTATACTAAACGAACCAATGTCTTCCAACCATTGCAATGGTTCAAATGCGGCAGCTATTGGCGGTTAAACGGTGGCAATTGGTAGTGTTTGAAACTACACACATTTTCACTAATGTATAATTACCCTTTTGGCACATAAACTAATCTAATTACAATTCTTACACTAATTAAATGTTTTTTTGTTATTAATTTTCAACATTCCTCCCTAATGACAAAAACAATAATTCGTTGTTCTTCAATCTTCAAACTTCACACACTGATGACAAAGTCATTATCTTCTTTCTTGATTTCTTTTAAATCTTTGTTGTTTGAGACATGTTGGTTGTTTTGACTGTTGCTACGTTCTTGACTTCTACATGTTCTTAGATTTGATCAGCAAGTCCTTCTGCTTGATAAAGAGTACCCGGTCCTTCGTGGTACTTGATTGGTTTGGTTGCTACATCCTTGTCTCGAGTCTTCATCTTCTCATATAAGTGGTATCTGTTGTGCGAAATCTAGTCTATTTTAAAAACTCGAAATACGCTAATACTCGACTAAACGCACTTAGGTAGTTGACCTAATCATGTATAGTATAGTCTAGGTAAATCGGATTCTTTCGTAGGGACTGAGTTAAAGTTTAAATAAAGAATTAATAATACTAGAAAGTTGGTGGTTGTGACCGAATTGTGAAGTTGCTTAAACTAATTATGAAAGTAATTTATCACATAAAAACGTTATTTCGAAAAGTGTTTGTTTTGTTTAATCAATTTAAAGACTTTGTTCGTCTCGTCGGGGCTAAAGTGAGAAAGAATTACTCGTTAATTCACGATTCTTAGGACGAGGTCCCCCAAGATAAAAACACGTCGCATTTGGGATATGTTATTGGTTTGAGATTTTTTTTAATATATTTGAATCGTAATTTTAATAATTTACTACATTACACTAACTTCTTTTTTATATTTTGCAGATGTATTTTGAATTGCCATGCCATTTTGACACCAACGATGGTAATGTTATCAAGAAAAGGGATTGATTTGTTGTGCTCCGCGATGTACCGGGACGCAAAGAATAAGTTCAAAGCCGCTCAGTATTCCTCCCAAGGTGGGTCGGAAAACAAGAGTGTTCGGTCAAATTCTCCACTTGCCATGAATGAGACAGAACGGGGCAAGTATGTTGACTTCTGCACGAGGGAGGTCGTCGTTCGTAGGGCGATAGCTAACAAAGGGAACAGACGAAAATAGATGTTCGTGATATAGTCCAACACCGATATGAAATGATAAGTCGCTTAATTTATATTAATTAATTTGTTTGATTTTTTATTAACTATATTTCTTTCATGTGTTTATAGAATGTGAAAGATGGTCGCTATCCAAGTTTGATTGACGGGTGGAAGTTGCGACATACCTAAAAAACGGGGTCTTTGAAGACCCAGAAGCCGAAGTGCTATTTGTAAGTAATTAGTTCTACTTGACGTATTTATATATAACATATCAACATATAATATAACATTGATTATTCTTTTGTTTTCAATTTATATAGAAAAGAATGAATGATATGCGGACCGCCCAAGAAGGATTAGACAAGAAGATGACCGAGAGGCAGATTTTGGATGAAGTATTAGGACCACTACGCGGGTTTAATCGTGGACGGGGGGATTGTAAAAGTTAAATCAGCAATAGACTCGAGTGCAAATTCACATCAACCTAGTGGACGAGTATACACACAAGTTGAGGTTGATAAGATGTTCTGTGTTGAACGTGAACGAACACAATCGCAAATGCAACACATCATGCAAACTTTAAACTCCCAAGGTATTCCTTTTTCTTTTCCCGGTACCCCGGATACTTCTTGTTATCCTTCACAACCTAACACCACCCAAGAAGAAACCGAAGACGAGGATGAAAATGATGATTAGATTAGTAGCTCTAATTTGTTATGTAGTTGTATGGATTGTCGTTTGTAAGGTTTGCCTATTAGGATGTTTGGATTATGTTAACGTGACTATGTTGTAATCAAGATATTATTTGACTTCATATGTTTCGTTTTGGTTAATTTTATTGCATTTTGAAAATCTGGAATTTCTACGGAAAACAGGCTGAAAAAAGCGCACAAAACAGGGCGAGGAAGCTAGAATACAGCAGCTGTTAATTATTCCTATAGCGACGACATTTCGTCGCTATGTTGTCGTTATAGAATTTTTTGATTTGCATTTTTCTTTTTTATATTATTATTTATATTATTATTTTTAATTAATTAATTAAAAAATATATTTTATTTATTAAATGATTAAAAATGTATTTATCTTATTGACGACATGTCGACGCTATAAAAAAAATACATTTTCTTTTTCCTTTTTCTTTTTTGGTCAAACATGTTGTCGCAACAGGGGAAAAAATCGTCACTATAGACATATCGGTACGAACCTACAACGACGACACTATAGAGACGACATGTCGTCGCTACAGACCTACAGAGACGACAAATTGGCTATTGAGACGAATTTTCGTCGTCTCTATTGCCATTTTTTCTTGTAGTGGCATTACAGAGAACGAGCCACATTATTATTGAGAACGATCCAAGGGGTTAGTTTTGGTATCAAGAATTCGACAAATGGTTTTTGTTTGCCAGATACCAGAGAGGGAGAGGGGGGAAATATGGTTCTTCACACTCAATACCTTCTTGAGTACCTGCAAATAAACTGCATTAATAATGTGCTTTAAACATGCCTCATGGAGTCATGGTTAAGTTTGTCTTCATTGCAATCCAACTTGTAAACCATTAACAAAAATGAGTGAAAGATGATACAAAAAAATCAAGGTAGAGTAAAATAAGGCAAGTACACATAGTGGAGGCTCTAAAGTAGGACCTAATAGTGTAGCTTTTATCAAAGAGATTGCTCCAAATTCAGCAAATAGTTGGACAAGAAAATGTATGTTTTTACCCCAATTTATGCTAAATAAAATAGATCTTAAAACATAAAAAAAAAAAAAAAAAACTGATTAATGTTCGGATTACCGTTTACCATTTCTAAACCTTTTCTCTGACATGTTCGAACTGAGACATCTATGAGGACAGGACGGTTTTACCACCAGACCACCGTGGTGTGATGGTTTAACTTCCATAATTCTATGTTGGAGATATCAAGATGGTGAAGCTTCCAAAATAACCAAGTCATAGATTAGAGTAGATTTGTGTCAATTCGGACTCTCTGAATTGTTTAATAAAGTGTAAAGTTTAGGAAGGTTTCAGTTCAGGGGGAACTAATTCTTTACGGAATTAGTTCAAGTTCCTCCGAACTGAACCAACTAAACTATAAGTTTATGTCAATTCCGAAATGTTTTTTAATAAACATAAGGATGACATTTATGTAATTGTTAGATAGTATAGGTCTATAAATAGTGGATAACAATCATGTATTATACATGCGTTTTGAACAGAATATTACATGTAACTGAATTTCCCGCCCAAATACAATTTTCATTCTACTTTTCCATTCTGCGTTGATTACTATCTCTAAATCATTTGTTCAATCAATTATGTCTAATTCCGCTAGACATAATTGGGATCTTACACTTGTTGATAGCTGTTGAAGATCTACGAGACCTAACATTCTATATAATGTATTTGATTATATCCTTCATCGGAGACTAATTCCATGAATAAAGAACTTATGTCCTCTATAAGCAAACGATTTGTTCTCAGACCCTAAGCACCATAGATGACCTTGAACCTCCAAACTATCTTTCATTTCCACCATTTCGTGTACAAATTTTATAACTCCAAGAGCCCTATCCAACTGTTTGACAGCACGCCTTAACATTTTCTCACTATCTGATGTCAAAAACTTGCCAACGCATAAACAAAATTTATCACCATCAACGTCCTCGGAAAACCAGCAGCAAACGTCAAGTTCAATATGCCGGATACTTCCATATAGATAATATAAGAGAAGCGTAAACAGACATTGAGATGAATGACCCAATGATTTAGTCAGTTTCTTTGAAACTAAAATTTGTTGGTGTCGAGCCTCTTTGTATGCAATATTTTTATCTACCAAAACGTCTTTTATTTGCGCCAACCCTTCTTTCATGGTCTCAAGTAAAATGACGTAAAAGTGAAACTCCTTATCGTTCTTCAAACAGTTGATTAAATCATTAAACATTTCAAGTAAATATTCCCATTTAGCAGGAGGTGGCAAGTCAGCATCTTTCTTAGGCGCAAGCCGCATCCACGAAGTTGAGTCAGGGTCATACGACATGGAATCATCCAAGAACTTAAGACAATTAACCACTATTTGTTGAGCCATATTATCACCTTTTGTTCCATACTCCTTAAAACTCATTTCGTATTTCAATTGATTAAGTATCTTCATAAGCGCACCAGTCCATATTTGATGTTGTGTGACTTGCGGGCAAACTGCAAGACGAACTAACTTCCTCTGTTGAGCAGATATATCCAAAATATCGCATACTTTTTTAAGAGAATTCACGGAAACAGATTCTTTATAACTCGGCTTGTTAGAACAAGTATGCATGTTATTCATAACAAAACTTGTGCCAATTGACTTAAACGTATGCATGCTTTGCATAAGAAACTCGTCATAAACTACACGTTTGTTCTCGACATTAACCAATCTTCCATTGATTTTATCTAGACCGTGTAACAAACGGGTCAACTTTATTAGTTGTGGGAAGGCTCGTTCACTCCACTCGGAAGATAGCTGATCTATTGGTTGTCCCATTAACGAATGATTAGATATTGAATCGATATGGATAACTCGAGTAAACTTATTTAAACTAAGACTACTTGGAACATGAAAATGGTTCTGCATATGTCTAAATACCTTCATTATGATTAAAAAAATGCACCTAAGTATGCTAACTTTAATAGCGGCATTTCATCGAACAGTTTGTGGGCATTTTTATCAGGCGGAAAAATACATAACACCGAAAGTATCGTAAGAAAGTCGGTCTAATGGAGCTGTGTTTGTGGACTGTTTGATATAGAAATAGGGTTTTCCGGTGGTTTTGGTCACCGGTGAGCAGCGTTATTACCGGAAAAAGGTGTCGGGAAACTTCAAGTATTGTACAAGTAATGAAGCATGTTGTACTAAGGGGGTGTTTGGGTTAGCAGTTTATAACTTTTGACTTAGGGGGTGTTTGTTTGAGCTTATATAAGCGGCTTATGGCTTATTGATATTTTGGGTTATGTTTCATAAGCCCGGATTTTTCGGTTTATATAACTGTTTATGGACTTGTTACTGTGTATTATGATATAATAAACAGTAATAAGTCCATAAATGGTTACAAACGTTTTGGGGCGAGGTTTTTTTAGTAGGTTTTTGACGATTTCTTCATAATAGTTATGGTATAATAGCATTTGAGGTAGCTCATTTTAACGGTTTTTAGACGATTCCCTTTTTTAATAGTAAATTGTATTTAACAAAAATGAAATTTCCAACCAATCCTTTTGATTGACAAAAAATGTTTCGCCCCTATATTTTGACGAACCCCAAAATCAAACAACATTTGTAATTCATATTTCATAGTCCACAGAGTACTTAAATATGACTTGTTAATATGTAAAACTCTACGTTTTATTAACGTTTTTTTTTCCTTTTTTTTGTTAAATAGGTATGAACTACTAAAAAAATCATCGTTATTCCCACCAAATTAGCTTTTATTCTAGCGATTGACATTTTTATGTTCAATCGTAATGCATATCAAATTGCAAGCTGAAGTTGAAAATTCGTAAAGAAGGAATTGAAAATTTGGGCCGTTTAGTTTGGCCCGGAGCCCCGGAAAGTATATATTTTAATCCAAATTCAGTATTAATGATTTTTACCTCATTTTTCATCTTATAGACTTATACATTTCATTGATTTTTTATTTATTTTTTGGTTGCTAAATAAGTGTTTTTAAGCTATTGCGTTTGTATATGATATGTTGATGTACCATTCCAATTAAAATAAAATGTTATTATGTCAAACAATTATGAGTATGAGATTCGATTCTAACCGATATATTTTTGCTAAGAAAATTATTGGTTCAAATTAAATCATTTAATCTCCAAAATATAATACACGACACTAAAAAAATGATAGTAAATTAAAACTACACTACAAAAACATATAACACCAATTATTACCCTTAAAGAAAACATCATAACAATATAATAAGCTTTCAACTTTAATAAATATCTATATCTAGTTAGAAAATATAATAGTTTGTCTAGTAGTGCAGATATATTTGCATATTTGAATTTCTCGAATGAAAAATGATAAAAACAGCCCTATGGGCGGTTTATAATGTATATAGACATGCATTAGTTGACTATACATTAATAATCTGACTCTGACATTTTTCGGATCTTATTTTTCTTTGATAAATATACAACAAACTTAAGCGTGTAATAATAAAATAACCACAACCGATAAATTATGATTATCATAACCTTTCTCGAATATATGATTTTTGTTTTTGAATTGAACCATTGGGTCGGTTTTTCAATTTTTCAGGCTTTTCGAACACTCTTAAATCAAAAAAAAAAAAAAGAAAAAAAAAAAAAAAAAAAAATTGAAAAAGAAAAATGAATAAAAAAAAAAGAAAAAAAAGGTTATTTTCTCTTCCTTAATTCTTTTGTTAAAAAAAAAAATAAAAAAAAATTAGACCGTTTCCGGCGAACACGACAACCAATCGCCGCCAATCACCGCCAGTCTCCTTACTTTAAAATTGATCGAATTTTGCTTAATCATCAAGAAAAAGCCCTAATTATACTTAATGGCTCAGCCGCCTAATAACGTAAGCTCCTTTAATTTCCCTAAAATTATCAACTTTTATCATTATTAGGGTTTCAAATTCATCGCAGATTTTTTTCATTACTGTAGCCTACTGCTGGAGTTGATAATACTTTTAGAAGAAAATTTGATCGAGAAGAGTATTTACAACGTGCTCGTGAACGTGAAGAAAAGGTTTTCATTTTTTTCAAATTTTTTTTCAATTTTTTTACATTTTATAAATTTTAATATCAAGTTATGTTACTAGCTAATGTTTTTTTTTTTGGGGGTAATTTAGGAGTTGGAAAGCCAATCGAAATCTAAATGTAAGTAAAAACACTTTAATTTTCCATCTTCTATCGTTTGTTATGATCTAGTTTTGTATTGTGTTTTTTTTAAGATAAACGTACTTTTAAGTGTTTGGATAAAAGTGCGTTTTAGGTTATTATCAGGGGCGGAGCCAGGACACGGGGAAAAAGTAGGCTGTTTAAGAAAATTTGCCCCTTTATATACTATGCCCCTACACGAACTTTGCTCCCCCGTAAAAAATATTTTGGCTCCGCCTTTAGTTATGGTAGGGAAAAACAAATACTTGTTTTAAAGCATCAAGCCAACAGAGTTTGGTTTCGGTTTAAGATTAAAAAAAGAAACCTGCATTTTGTTTTTTTTAGCTTACGCGTTATAATTTTGATTTTGTGGAATATGTAGCGAAAGGTCCGGCGGTGCAAAGGAAGCCTTTGAAGCATAGGGATTATGAAGTGGACCTTGACTCTCGCCTTGGAAAAACTCAGGTTACTCGATTACCTTTTTAGTAATTCTATAAGGATGGTTGTTGTATTTTCAAACGGATATGGTTTTTGTTGAAGTATATTCTTACTCCCGTATGCTTCTCGTCTTCTTTGATAGGTTGTCACTCCAATCGCACCACTTAACCAGCAGGTATGTCTTTCTACAACGTTTTTATCATCTATTCTAAGTACTACTCAAACGTGAGATATATAAATTCAAAGACAGTTGTACGGAATAGATAAGTTCAGACTTACAACGTCCACACAAATGCTTCAACCATGCTCTTATTGCCATTTTTATTACCAAACTAGCTCAAATGGTCTACCAAAACATAAGAAATCAGTCAATCCATACATATATTGCGGCGGATGTCCAACTCTTTATCCTTTTTTGTATTTTTCCACAGAGACCTTAATTCCTTTATCAACACTTACCGTTTATGTTGATAATAATACTTGTCATAACATATGGATTTGAAACATGATCATCAAACACTTGTTGGAATGCAATATTATGTTCTCGTGTAATTCAAATTGAATATTTAGTTTAGGAAAGCTAATTTCAGATTAACATCTTAGATCTAAGATGCATGCAAAAATGCAATAGGTATCAATAGATAAATTTCCTCGTAGAACTTCTGGCTTAGATACCAACCTTCTCTTTGATGTATACATAATTTTCAACACTAGTTTCCGTAATCATTCCAATCCCAGCAATCAGCCGAATGGTACTAAATTCCCAAGAACATATTTGTTAAACCATCAACTTCAAAATCTTTTATCAAAATCTAACACCCATTAAAGTAAGGACCAACTTTACATGTAGTCCCTTAAATGTCGTACAGCAGGGTCAAATCTATAAAATTTCTTGTTCTCCATTCGACTAAGACTTAAGATTATAATAAAAAAAAGTGTGTGAAGGTGACATTCTACGAGAACTGATGCTAATTGCAATCAGAATCCCAAGACAATATAGTATGATATGATTTGACAGTCATGATGAAATTTGATTTTATGCAGGCTGGATACTTTTGCCGTGTTTGTGAATGTGTCGTGAAAGATTCTGCGAATTATTTGGACCATATCAATGGAAAGAAGCGTAAGTAGTAATTCGTTTGTAAAAATTCATTATTAATTTTTTTTGTATCATTGTTAATTGCCATTATCTTCCTCAGATCAAAGAGCCTTGGGAATGTCTATGCGGGTAGAACGGGCATCTCTTGAACAAGTTCAGCAGCGTTTTGAAAACCTAAAGAAGCGAAAAGAGACTGGAACGTTTACCGAGCAAGGTACAACCACCTTGGACTATTATATCATCATCAAGTGTTTTCTTTAGTAGTTGAAATAGGTCGGGTCGGTTTGAGTAGGCCGCTCACAATCACTGGTTTCCCAGATACTTTTTTTTATTTATTAAATATTGCGTTAAGTATGGTTACAATATTTATACAATATTATGGTAATAAATAATATTCTAAAATCTTGAATAAAACAATTTAGGAGGTTGTCTGCATTGTAAATATACTTTGTGAGACTTTCGACTTGTGTAACCTGTTCCACCCATTTGTCCGGTTCCCTTCTGAACTAAATCTTGAGGTTTTGGTCAAAACATAACCCACATAGATCTGTACGTTATAATTATTGGACCCAAGTAATTTTTCGACCCCTAAGTCACAAAACTTCATTTTTAGTAGGATTGGTTTTGCCATCCAAAAGGGGGTTGCGGCGCTGCTTGTTGCTCGTTTGCCTGCCATTTTATTGTAAATATCTAATTAGGTTATGTAACTCGGCTATGTATTCGACTTTAAAAAATTGATTATTGGAAAATCGCCAATTATTTTGGAACTGACATCTTTTTTGGTCCCATTGTCCGTAGCTGGTCTATTCTTGTAATAACCGTATACATTGTTATTGTAGATCTTGATGAACGAATCTTGAAACAACAGCAAGAAGAGGAGGAAAGGAAGCGTCAAAAGCGAGAAAAGAAAAAAGAAAAGAAGGTTAGTCTCCCCACTTTGGGTTTTATTTTTTGAGTGTCTCGATATTTATTACAGTATGTAGAAATAAAAAGATTCAATGCATGATGAAGTCTGCTTGGTGATGTGTTCGTTTTTTGTTGAACAGAAAGAGAAGGCAGTAGAGGAGGAAATCGAGGTAGACCCTGACGTAGCGGCTCTGATGGGATTTGGAGGTTTTGGTACATCCAAAAAGTCATGATAAATCGTCTATTTTTTCTTGATCTTGAAATTGAAGTTGAACATGAAGTTGTTCTGTAAGTTTTACTTAACTCGTCTTATGCCTTCTATAGCAAAACTCAGGAGTTGTTAGTGTAACTGAAAAATTGTTGTTATTTCTTAATACAAATACGTTTAGATGTTGAAGAATTTTGCTATGCTCCAGACCAGTAAACAAATGTGTGCGTGTCGGTCCATGTTATTTGCTTGGGATTTGAGATGTCCAATTTGAGCAGCTTTTGACGCATATCGTCCATGTTTATCAAGTAATAGTTAATATCTGCTTTGTTGTATGCAAGGACTTGAGCGTTGGTATGCAGCCTAAATTCGATGTTTAATATCTGTTTTGTTGTATGCAAGATTCAAGATCTAACGCACTAGCCAAAACACTAGATAAAAAGCCAACATTGTCTATTGGCTCAATGTTTTGTTATATACTCGGGTGCACTTTTGCTGACTTATGCATATTACCCTCCGTTGCCTAAGTAACCCAATTTTGTAGCGCTTTATCAGTATGATTGAAAACCAAAAATATTGTTCTTAAGTACTTACTTGAGCATCGGACTACAAAAGTGAAAATTATGGGTTGGTAACGTTAAATTAAAAAGTGACAACAGGAGTATCAGTGTTACGAGTTTTAATAAACATTATATTGTGCTTTAAACATGCCTCATGGAGTCATGGTTAAGTTTAGAAACTAATTCCATGAATAAAGAACTTTTTGTCCTCTGTAAGCGAATGATTTGTTCTCGGACCCTAAGCACCATAGATGACCTTGAACCTCCAAACGTTCTTTCATTTCCGCCATTTCGTGTACAAATTTAATAACTCCAAGAACCCTATCCAGCTGTTTGACCGCACGCCCTAACATTTTCTCACTATCTGATGTCAAAATCTTGCCAACGCATAAATAAAATTTATCACCATCAACGTCCTCGGTAAACCAACAACAAACGTCAAGTTCAATATGGCGAATACTTCCATATAGATAATATAAGAGAAGCGTAAACAAACATTGAGATGAATGACCCAATGATTTAGTCAGTTTCTTTGAAACTAAAAATTGTTGGTGTCGAGCCTCTTTGTATGCAATATTTTTATCTACCAAAACGTCTTTTATTTGCGCCAACCCTTCTTTCATAGTCTCAAGTAAAATGACGTAAAAGTGAAACTCCTTATCGTTCTTCAAACAGTTGATTAAATCATTAAACATTTCAAGTAAATCTTCCCATTTAGCAGAAGGTGGCGAGTCAGCATCTTTCTTAGGCGCAAGCCGCATCCACGAAGTTGAGTCAGGGTCATACGACATGGAATCATCCAAGAACTTAAGACAATTAACCACTATTTGTTGAGCCATATTATCACCTTTTGTTCCATACTCCTTAAAACTCATTTCGTATTTCAATTGATTAAGTATCTTCATAAGCGCACCAGTCCATATTTGATGTTGTGTGACTTGCGGGCAAACTGCAAGACGAACTAACTTCCTATGTTGAGCAGATATATCCAAAATATCGCATACCTTTTTAAGAGAATTCACGGAAACAGATTCTTTATAACTCGGCTTGTTAGCACAAGTATGCATGTTATTCATAACAAAACTTGTGCCAATTGACTTAAACGTATGCATGCTTTGCATAAGAAACTCGTCATAAACTACACGTTTGTTCTCGACATTAACCAATCTTCCATTGATTAAATCTAGACCCTGTAACAAACTGGTCAACTTTATTAGTTTTGGGAAGGCTCGTTCACTCCACTCGGAAGATACCTGATCTATTGGTTGTCCCATTAACGAATGATTAGATATTGAATCGATATGGATAACTCGAGTAAACTTATTTAAACTAAGACTACTTGGAACATGAAAATGGTTCTGTATATGTCTAAATACCTTCATTATAATCAAAAAAATGCACCTAAGTATGCTAACTTTAATAGCGGCATTTCATCGAACAGTTGGTGGCCATTTTTATCAGGCGGAAAAATACATAACACTGAAAGAATCGTAAGAAATTCAGTCTAATGGAGCTGTGTTTGTGGACTGTTTGATATAGAAATAGGGTTTTCCGGTGGTTTTGGTCACCGGTGAGCAGCGTTATTGCCGGAATTTTGCTATGCTCCAGACCAGTAAACAAATGTTTGCGTGTTGGTCCATGTTATAAGCTTTCGGGATTTGAGATGTCCAATTTGAGCATTTACGGGTTGAGTAGCGGGTCAAAACATTTTTAGTCAAAAGTTAATAGAATCCTTGCACAAGTTTTTGTTCATTAAGGAAAGTATTTAAATAATTAATTAGTACATTATATTTCAAAAAACACGTTCTTATACATAAAAATTAGTCTTTTGACAACTATTAGCCGACATAGTATAATACCTCTCGTGTTTGACTACAACATTTAAAGTCTATTGATTGACTTTGCACGCCATCAACACGACAAAGAACAAGTATTGTGCCATCAACCAAACACAAACGTTCTCTCAAGATGTCCCGAAATTGGAATCAACGTCACTAAAATTAATGAACAACTCGTACAACTCTGTTATAAAAATGCGAACGGGTTTAATATAAACACCATAACAAATAACCCAAACTACATAACAAATATAAATAAAGGAAAAAATATCAACATATCGAGTTTAAATTTAAATTAATAAAAGAATATCGTCAAAATGGGCATATTGGTTGGATAAGTTAGGATAATAAGTTAAACGTAATTTTTGTACGGGATACCTAAAATACTTGATATCCTTTTATTTTAACTTTTTCTACTTTGTGTATTTACGGGGTGTTTGTTTGGGCTTATATAAGCGACTTATGACTTATTGACATTTCGGCTTATGTTTCATAAGTCCAGATTTTTCGGCTTATGTTTCATAAGCCGATTTTTTCGGCTTATGTTTCATAAGCCGATTTTTTCGGCTTATGTGTCATAAGCCCGGATATTTCGGCTTATAAAACCGTTTATGGGCTTATTACTATGTATTGTGACATAATAAATAGTTTTAAACCCATAAATGGTTACATAAGTCGGAAAATCTGGGCTTTTAAAACATAAACCGAAATGCCAATAAGTCATAAGCTTCTTATATAAACTCAAACAAACACCCCCTGAATTTGAGTAAATTTAATAGTACAAATGATTTTGTTTTAAACTGATTTTTTTTGTCTTTTAAATGAGTAAGAATGCTTTGTTTGCTCTTTTTAACTTCTTAAAAATAGTCCCGAAACAAATAGTGGATATATATCTTATAAAAGGATATGTTAAATTTAAGTGTGTTCGTTTTGATTGATAAGTTTAATCCGATCTAATTAAATAAATCCAATTAGATAATTCAATTTTATCAAAATAATATGTATCCCTAGAACCATATGACTGTTTTATCAATTTTTGTTTTTTCTTTAAAGTCAACCGAGTATTTACTAAAACATATATATCTAATATATGATTAAAGATTATCTCTTTTCAAATTAGTTGTTGATCTTTTAACCTTTTACACATTTTATCATTTTTATTTTGCTATATATCACTGTCACATAACTAAAATGATAACTACATAAAAAAATAAAAAGTCAAGTTTCTTCATAAACATTTACCTTTATGTTGTTTTTAGTGGTTTCAAAGTAATCACATTCCCATATAGCAGATAAATTACATAGTACACCCTTATATATATATATATATATATATATATATATATATATATATATATATATATATATATATATATATATATAGACTGATTCATGCGAGAACTCTTATTTCTGCGAGAACTGCGACAACTCTTAAAAAAAGTGTCAATTAACATGTAATTATGTCTATTGACATGTAAAAACTATTGAATGTTAAAAATCTAGTAAAAATATAAATGAAAAATTTTAAAAATTATATGAAATCACCCGTATTTAGAATTGTTCACATGTAAACGCTTTTTTTTCAAAAAATTAGTTCATATATGAACGAAAAAATTTTACGTCATTTTATATGATTTTTTTTTAGTTTTTTACATTTATATTTACTTGATTATTAATCTCCAAAAGAGTTTGCATGTGAATGAACAAAGGGAAACGTGATTTAACACTTTTTGTGAGAGTTCTCGCATAAACCATTCACTATATATATATATATATATATATATATAGTGAATGGTTCATGCGAGAACTCTTTTTTTTGCGAGAACTGCGAGAACTCTCACAAAAAGTGTTAAATCACGTTTTCCTTTGTTCATTCACATGCAAACTCTTTTGGAGATTAATAATCAAGTAAATATAAACGTAAAAAACTAAAAAAAAAATCATTTTAAATGACGTAAAATTTTTTCGTTCATATATGAACTAATTTTTTGAAAAAAAAGCGTTCACATGTGAACAATTCTAAATACGGGTGATTTCATACAATTTTTTTAATTTTTCATTTATATTTTTACTAGATTTTTAACATTCAATAGTTTTTACAAGTAAATAGACATAATTACATGTTAATTGACACTTTTTTTAAGAGTTTCGCAGTTCTCACAGAAATAAAAGTTCTCGCATGAATCAGTCCCTCTATATATATATATATATATATATATATATATATATATATATGAGTATTCACTATTTGGAAAAAAGTGAATTGTCTATTTAAACAAATTGGATTAGACTAATTGTTTTGTTTTTCGAATTTTTGAATCGAATTGGACCAAAACCGAAATAGTATTTTGAATTTTGGATTGATATTTAGTTCATATAAAAAACCGAATTGTCCAAAAGAATCGAATAACAATTAATTTACTTATTTTGTACAATTACAATCGTTTTATACCTATAATATTAATATTTATTTATTACGTATTAACAAATTAGTGACATTTGACAATGATCTCAACATTTCCTCGTATTTACGAATACTTTTTTAAGACACATGTACAAAAGTGTCATTGTATATATTGGCATATACATTTAAATAGTAATAGAAAACCAGATTTTAAAAACCCATCCAACCATATAGTAATTTGGTTCAGTTCGGTTCAGATCTTAATTTTGTTTGAATAATTCGGATTCATATTTTAAAAACCGAAATCCAATCCGATCCATCTAAACGAATACCCCTACTTACTAGTCGTGTCGAAAAAAACCGAAACCGAATATAAACCAAAAACCGAAACCAGTCCAAACCGGGTTTGACCAAAATCGGTTCGGTTGTGACCCAAACTGCCGGTTTGGAACTAGTTTGGATTTTTAAGCAATGGACCGGTTTGGAACCGGGTATTCCCAAACCGGTTTGGGAACCCGGTTAGTCAACCTAGCTGTTGGAAAGTCAACATAGCCGTTAGAAGACCGTTATTTGACTGTTGGGAGTCAAATTTGCCCGTTTTTTTTTTGTTTTTTTTTTACCATTTTGCCATTCCAAATTTACTATAAATAGGTGGTTGAGTTTTGGATTAGACACACCTTTCTAACTCTCTCAAAACACTCTCAAAGCTCTAAACACGCAAAAAATACGTTCGAAAAACGTTAGAAAAATTCTCAAAAAATCATCAACAATCAAATGGAAACTCAAAGCTCTACCGCTTCCACCGGTTGTGGTTCCACAAGCGAAAGAACGATCGTAGAGGTTCTCGAAACAACCCGAAACCGTAACGTTTGGCAACATTACCGGTTGGTGAGATTGACTGATGGCGAAAAGATGGCGAATTGTAATCATTGCGGCCATTTTTTGAAACAAGAATCCAACTCGACGTTGAGAAATCACACCGAGAAGCATTGCAAAGTTCTCAATAAAGCACCGGAATCGGGTCAATCATCGATGGGTCAAGACGGGAGTATTTTTGTTTATTCGGTGGAGCGGATGCGTCAAGAGTTTGCGGGTTATGTGATTCAATCCGTCTTGCCATTCAATCACTTCGAAAACCCTCGATTCACTAGGGTGGTTCAAAAGTGTCTCCAACCGCGATATACTCATGTAAGTCGTAATACTCTTAGAAGTGATTGTTTAAAAATTTGGAAAAAAACTAAAATAATGGTAATAAAAGGTTTTGAAACTTTAAATACAAATGTAAACTTAACAACCGATGTTTGGTCGGCTCCTCATAATTTGCCCGATTCATACCTTGCGTTATCGCACATTAGTGTGATCCCGAATCGTGGCAAATGATGAAGAGGGTTATTGCTTTTGACTCATTTCCTTATCCTCACTCGGGTCAAAACTTATTTCATATGTTAAGGGATGTTTCACAAATGTATAATTTGGAAGAAAAAATGTTTTCAATTGCATTTGATAATGCGAGTAATAATGCAAACGCGGTGGATAAACTTAAACTAAAATACAAACCACCAATGAACGGTGACTTTTATCATGGTCGATGCGTTGCACACATTATTAATTTGGTTGTGCAAGCAAGACTAGAAGTCACCGAAGTAAAAGACACCATAATGTCATTAGTTACATTTCTAATAAGAAATAGTAATTTTTTCGCACATTTTATTTAATAATTATCGAAATATTAAGCTTTGAAAATGTGTTTCAAGCTTTTTTAGTAGAATACAACGTTTATGTATGATGTGTGCGAAGAACTTTTTTAAAAAGTCGAATTTTAACGTGTTTTTGCAATTTACGTTTTTTTATTTATTTATTAAATAGTCCAAACCGGTTTTTGAAACCGGACCGATTTGAAACCGGTTTGACCGGGTTTTACTCTCAAGCTTGAAAAACCGACCCAACCCAAACTGATTTGGATATGTTTCACCCAAACCAGTTCGAATTCAAACCCGGTTAAATTTTGGGTAAAACCCGAAATTTAAACACCTACTACTTACACACCAACAATATGACACACTGGACCCCACACTCCATTAAAAACACTAAAACCCTCACTACGACCATCGGATCATTTTCTCATCAACACTCCACATCTCTCCACGTATCCAATCCACCTGCCTTTGGATTACCCCATACACATTGTGGCTCACCACTCTTCCACGTTCCCATCATCTCCACCGTCAGATCAAATCTCATCCAACGGTTCAAAACAATCTTCTCTCTCCTGACTTTCTCTCTCTATTACCAATATACTCCCGCCCTGTTTTTTTATGACATGTTATAGAAAGTTTTTAACTTTCTCTCTCTAACTAGAAATGCAGGATCAAGGTGGTGGTGCTACTAGCTCCATGGCGCCGAGCTTGCCGTCGAGTAGCGAACGATCGTCAAGCTCGGCGCTGCAACTTAATGTTAAAGAAGGTTCATTTGACTTGTAATTTAATTGTTTAGTTGTTATTTTTCCAGAAATCTCAATAGTGGGCCCATGAATTTTACGTCATATAAAACTGAATTTGATTACAGCGGCGCAACTTGTTGTCCGTTTTTTTTTCTGCCGCTTTGTAGATTCTTATTAAGCTATGTTTGCTATTGTTATTTTTTTTTGCTTAATTTTAATTTATTTAGTTTGAATTTTTTTTTTTTGAAAATTAAATTTTCATTTGATTTTTTTTTTAAAGGTTTTAAGTAATGTGTGTAATTTTGATTTGAAATTTGTGTTAAATTTTTTTTTTTTTTTTTTTTGATTAAATTTATGATGTTTTAAGAATGTGTAACTTATATATTTTGTGTTATTCTGAATTATGAGCTTATTTGATTCGCTTTTTGTAAGAAAAAAAAAAACCTATTATGACTTAAAATTGAAATTTGAAAATAAGTCAAATGGCATTACGAAAATAAGATTATAACCCGAAAATAATGAAGGGTGTTTGTTTTAGCTTATTTTTTAGCTTAAGAGTTTATAATTTCGTCTTATGTTTGATAAACCTATTTTTGTCGATTTATTTTGTGGGTTATGAATATTATTTATTATGTTGTAATAAATGATGATAAACCCATAGACCACAAAATAAACCGGAAAAATAGGCTTATGTTTTATAAGCAAAAATCAAATAAGCTCGTACGCCTAAAAATAAACTCAAACAGACAACCCCATATGTTGTTGTCCTCTATGTATTAAAAAAAACCCGAAAGAAGATAAGTTTATTTTATTTGCAACATTAAAATATATAGTACTATTATTGAAAAAAAGTAGGAAAATTTATATATGCTAATTTTAGAAAATTAAACTTTTTGTTTTGTTTTATATATGATGGTAGGAATTGAGAGTGATGATGAGATAAGAAGAGTGCCGGAGATGGGTGGAGAAGCTGCGGGAGCATCAGGATCGGGTAGAGAACCCGGTTCAGTTGCACATCCGGACCGGGTTCAAGGCGCAACCGAAGGTACCAGGAGGAAAGGGAAAAACCCGGCTGATAAAGAAAACAAGCGGTTGAAGAGGTATTGTTATAAAGTAAAACCACTTTTGTTAGCAAATGTCCAAATTTATCGTGCGTCAGCATCTAATTCTAATCCAAACTTTAATATGATTTGATACTTAAAAATATCCTAAGTTTGTTTTAGGGAGGTCATTTATGATTTATACACCAACTTTTGTTGGGTGCACGTCAAAATCGAAATAAGACAAAAGTCGTGCAATAGGAATTGACTAAGTACACATCAAAGGCGTCGTGTAGAAATCATCCCCCTCGGTTTAACAATAGATGTTAGATTTAAATCTTATAGTTAATCGTTATTATTATTTTTGTAAGAATCATGTAACTATAGTTATCGCGTATAAATGTGTGTTCTTTTTGACCCAAAACGATAGCGGATAAATTAGTTTTTGATTTTCAAAAAAAGAAAATGTAAGAATAAATTTTTGCACAAGTTTAGGATGGAAAGAGTATAATAGAAGATTAAAAAAAAAGTTAGGAATAAAACAGGGGTTGGTTGGGACATTGTCGTTCCTAAACCGGGACAGTTTTTTGGACATTGAAATGAGTCCAAATCGGAACCGACCGTGAGGTGTTAACAAGGACGGCCTTAGAGGACTGGTCCCAGCACTCGGACCTGGTTGAGCCGAGTCTGTGCCTTGTGCACCTATAACTAATACATATAGATATAGTTTATATAACATGATAGGACAACTAGTAATACATAACATAGATTTACTTTCTATGAACAAAAGTACGAAGATGTGCGCAGATATTAATCTAAACATCTAGTGATATATGCTTATTAGTTATTATAGTTAAAATCAAACCTCATATATCGACAAATATTAAGCTGTGTTTTTGGTTTCCGTATGGGAATATAGGTTGTTGAGAAATCGAGTGTCGGCTCAACAAGCAAGGGAGAGAAAGAAGGCATACTTGAGTGAACTTGAGGTACGAGTGAAAGATTTGGAGAAGAAAAACTCTGAGCTTGAGGAGCGTTTGTCCACACTCCAAAACGAAAACCAGATGCTTAGACATGTACGTGCCTCTTTTTCGCTCTCTTTTCACTGCATATCATTGAACTTTCTTACTACGACAATTGGGAAAATATTAGAATGTAACCGAAAATGGTATTTCACTCAATGGTTGAAGTACTTATATTTGATTAAATTGTTGTTATATGCACACAGATCTTGAAGAACACAACCTCTGGCATGCAAGAAAGGAAATAGACGTAAACGTAGAAGAGAAGCAAGTATATACTAATGAGTTATAGTAGCTAGGAAAGCTTCGGTAAGATTGAAGTGGTTATCCTTTTTCGTTTCTTGTGTGTAACGAACATAAATGGACAAGATTGCGATTGTTGAAGCTCTATCATATAAATTTAATTTGTAGGATTCCTTGATCGTCCATACTTCTCGAGTAATTTAGTGACTGGTTGAAATGTTGGTTCATTATTAGTCTGAATGTATGGAATAGTTTTGATTCGAATAATTTGACTCGGGTTGTATTAAGTCTCGAACCGGTCAAACATGTAATTTTTTTTAAATAAAATTAAATTTAAAATTGAAATCATGCTTAGGGATGGCTATACTCGACAGTTGACACTATCCGAAATTTATACGAAAATTAATAGGTTTGGTTGCATAGTCTTGACCCGATAACTATTTCGGGATGGGTTACGGTTGATCATTTGGTTAAATGGATCGATCTCGCTCAAAATTTTTATAAAGTATTTTTCTATAAATGGTGAGATGTAAAATTTAATACACCTTTTCTTTTTTTATATATATATTTTTCTCTTAACAACGTAATCCACAAATTTTATAAAGTATTTTTTCGTAAACGATGAGATTTAGAATTTAATATACCTTTTCTTTTTTATATATATTTTTCTCCTAACAACGTAATCCACAAATTTTATAAAGTATTTTTTCATACATAATAAGATGTAGAATTTAATATACCTTTTTTTTTATATATATTTTTCTCTTAACAACGTAATCCACTTATAAATGAAACTCATGTTGTCCAGAAACCAACTTGTTTGACCTGAAATTAACGTGTGAATCCACTAACATGTTTAGTAAACAGGTTACACGAGCTAGGTTCGAGTTGAGTACGACAATCTGCTAACCCGAACCTAACAACATGATTATGTTAGTGGGTTAAGTTCGTTTGATTTATTTTAACCCCCAACCTGCGCCAGACCTAAATTGCCACCCCATTCATACATGTCTTTCGATATGATGATATGCGGTCGGGTTACCACACTCGAGTTTTTGGACGAATAGCTATTTGCGTATCAAGTTTTTGGATTCAGGTAGTGAATAAACTTTTAAAATAGGTACCAGTTACGCAGTAGTTGCGTCTTACAGTCAAAGCGATACAGGTTTGACAAGATCATTTCCTCCAAAAAAAGATACGGAAATTAAAAACGAGAAGCAACAACTTATTCAAATCAATATAACCAATGTTTTAAATTACTAACAGATATATTTCATATTACTATATATCCTCTTCGGGGACTATTTCTCAAATCTATTAGTATACAAACCTTTTAAAAGGTATTGCTATACTGGTAACATGTTTGCGATGTTATGGCTCTCAAAGCCACTACGGTCCGCTTGAAAATGCGGGTGATAAAGCCGTACTCCTTCCTGGTAAAAAGGTGTTTGCATTTCAATGAGACGCGAGACCTACAACACCACCATCAATATCAGAATCCCACAAACATGTCTGTGTATATATTATAAAGAGAGATACATACAGCTCGACGGAAAGCAAACATTTCTTCTTTTCCAGAAAGCATGGAAATGATACCAGCAGGTGCACCTCCTGAACCAATATTTCCTTCTGCTAAAACATCTCGACGAAGCTTTGAATCTTCTGTTTCAGTCTCAAACTGGAAACTGTACAAAACGATGTAGAAAATATCACATCAACCGATACAAGAAAATATAAATCCAAATGATACACATAAAGTGACTTGCCTTTCTAAATCGAAAAGAGTTCCCTCTTCAGTTCCTTGAAATAGTTCATCAATGGAAGAAGCTGCGGAACAATATAAGCAACAATGATGGTTGTATAGTTCATCAATAAGGATGATAAATCTACGAGCCTGAAAATAAACAGAAATAGAAATGCTATCAGAACGTGAAATGCAACAATTTCCATTTTGGGATAAAAAAGAATACTACCTTGTCACGGATCCGCATACTCATCATGGGAATGTCAGATACAAAAACAGAATGATAGTTCTTGGCAACAGCTATATAATCCGCAGCCCCGACCTAAACAGGATTCTTATCAAGTTATTATTAAATCGAAAAAAAGCATACTATGTTATATATAAACAATGAAATAAACAATGAAGAACGGTACCGGACGACCACATAGATATTCAAACGAAAACTTCGCCACCCCATTACAGCTTTCGGGAACGTCAAGCGTTCTGCAATATGTATAAAGTTAATTACTACGACAAGCATTGTAAGACTTGTTGACATAACAGTTAACAAGTACCTGCCAAACATTACTGAGATTGTTTTGGATTTGACCAGTTCTCCAGCCTTTCGTATGGTTTCATCCCACATGTTTTCAAATTTCGAGGTTGCAATGCTATTTAAAGGATGGAAGTAGGTCACCTACATAAAATATAAATCCGTTTTAGTTTCAAGTTGAGGAAAAAAATAGCTTATTAGGTTCTTACCCGATTTATAGATCTTTGTGATATTAAACGACGGTAATCAGTTTCACTTCCAATCAAAACCGTTGCACAGTGGTCTTCCAATTTACCAAGAAGCTTCATGAAGATCTCCCATTGCATACCATCCTGATTAAACACGAGCAGAAAGAAGAGGGATATCAGGTTTTACGGTATAAAGGAGTTAAAAGATGTGATAATGGAAAATGGAGGTCATTAAACAATAACCGCATTCAAGTCACTTGGTGCTCTGTTACTAGTGGCAACTAGAACAGTTCCGGTACTTAGCAATCTGCTTATAATTCCCGATAAGGCCACAATAGCAAACACGTCAACAGTCTGAAACAGAAACCACGATATTGATGTCATTCATTTGGAAGAGATATAATGCTTCAAGAAAGATGATAGCACAAACAATTACGGGCTAATTGCTTCACCTGGATTTCATCAAAACAAAGAATGCTGGCTCCTTTTCTGTCAGCGACTTGATCGGTAAGAAACTTATCTGCGACAGCCGGAAGAATATTTTTCATTTGCATCTCCTCTTTATAACTTTCTTCTGCGGCAACCCATTCCTTAACTTTAGTATCAAAAGGAAGGTTCATTATCCAATTAGCAATGCTCGATTGCACAGAATTTTCTTGTACTTGATTCTTCCATACCTTATGCATCCGCTCATTTATCTCCAACATAGCCTGCTAATATAAATACCATAAAATAACAATAAAAAGTTTCTAACCAACTATGAAGTACTATAAAACACTCGCCTCGTGAAAGTGAAATCGTCTTCTATGCGTAACAATCCCTTTAGTAGCGCTATAAAACATATCCATAAGCATCGTTTTACCTACATGGTTTTCATAATAATAATAAAAATCATAATAAAAACAATAATTTCAAGTAGGATTAACTTTAGTAAAACTGGCACTAGCTACTGACCACTTCCAACGTTTCCGTAAATATACAATCCTTTAGGAGCAGTGGGTACACTAGGACGTTTTCCCACTGCTGAATCCAACTTTCTTTCTCGATTAAGATACGAAACCCATTTCCCAACTCCAGGTTCAACGTTCACAAGCTTTTTCCTATCGAGCCATTTGCCTAAGAATCTGTTGTGGGTCTTGTCTGTCAAATCACTTCTTTGCTGTTTACTCTCCGCTTCCTTCAATAAAAGCTTCCGCCGCTCATTCTCACGATCCTCTTCCCATTTGGCTAGTTTGATCTAAGATATAGTAAGAAATATAATATCTCCGAAATGTTATAAATTATAGAAAACAAAATATAATGTTGAGGTTTGAATAAAACCTACATGATATTCCTCCATATCTTTGTCATACTGCTCTAATCTTTCAAGTAAGTTATCGAGTTCCAACGCAACTTTCTCCTGATAAGGATCAAACTGTAGTTGTCCTTGCTTAACAAGATTTCTATACCGCGTAAGTGGTCCTAAATCACAACAAATTCCATATCATTCTGAAAACATACGACCTCATCAAAAAAATCAAACATTTAAGCCTAAAGGAACGTCTAGAACAGCTTATTTAAACAAAGTAACGCGGGTCTTTTTCAGACAGACAAGCACTTTTTGAATTTTTGGATGAAAAAAAGTGATTTTTCTTATCTGCTTATTTTTAAATTGTTTTCAATAAGCCGTTAGAATTACTTATTCTAAACTGATTATTTTTATAGATTCAAATTACAACTTTACCCTTACGGTGAAGAAGTTGTTTTCCGGTTAGCTATTTAAATAAGGGTGGTGTTTCTGTTTAAGTTAAGAAGCTTAAAAACTTATTTAGGCTAAATAAGCTATTTTTGTTTTTCGAAAAGAGCTTATTTAGCTATTAAACTATTTAAATAAGCCTAAAAAGCCTACATTAAGGGGGTGTTTGCTTCTGCTTATTTACTCTGCTTACGAGCTTACGAGCTTTTTAACCCGGTAACTAAGCCGAAACAAACACCCCATAATTCAAATCACATACAGAAACCAATCCACAATCAGATTAAATACTAAATTTAACTACATTTAACAAACCTATAGGCTATGTAAATTTTGATATAGAATTTGACAATACCTGGATTGTTAGAATTTGAGAATTGAGGATGATCGGAGTAGAATCGACGGACGGCGAATTGAGAATAAGAGGTCCGGCGATGAATAGACAACCCTAGAGAAAGAAATG
This sequence comes from Senecio squalidus, assembly GCA_910822075.1. Classification (NCBI taxonomy): domain Eukaryota; kingdom Viridiplantae; phylum Streptophyta; class Magnoliopsida; order Asterales; family Asteraceae; genus Senecio; species Senecio squalidus. The sequence continues at coordinate 3,820,649 of CAJVGC010000065.1, forward strand.
AAGGAATCCGGCGAATCATCGCCATTGATTGGAGAATTTATTAGGGTTTTGTTTTGTTGTTTGTTGAAAAAAATAAATGAAATGATCGCCATTTTTGTTAGGACTTCAAACTGCCGCCAACTTTGTTACGTGGCCAACGGTCTCACCATCCACTTTCTCCCTCTCCCATTATATTTTACTTTTTATAAATTTAAACTTATTGTTCGAGTTGTCACTAGTATGGATGTCCGTTAACAGTCATCTTTCATTACTATACAGTCCTCTCAACTTAAAGGGGCGTTTGTTAGTTATTAACATTTCGGCTATTGTTTCATAAGTCCGGATTTTCTGGCATATGTAATCGTTTATGGGCTTATTACTGTTTATTATGATATAATAAACAGTAATGAGCCCATAAACGGTTACATAAACCAGAAAATCCGAGCCTATAAAATATAAGCTGAAATGTCAATAAGCCATAAATCGCTTATATAAGCCCAAACAAACACCAATCTCAGCTTATGTTTGGATGGGTTCGGAGAAATATGTTTGTAAGATCTTACTAGAGTCTTTCCTCTTATTAGGTTATAATGAGTATGTTGTGGAATCGAGAAAAGTTACTAAACACGAGAAAGTTTGTTTAGATAATCAACATGTGTTTATTCATTTTGTTTTTGATACATTTGGTTTTGGTTTTCTAACTCGGAAACCAGTTGAGTTTTTTACTAGGGTTCAATGGGTTGTATAAAATAATTTTTCGACTCCTAAGTCATAAAACTTCATTTTTAGTAAGATTGGTTTTGTTATTCAAAATGGATTGTGACGCAACATGTTGCTCGTTTGTCTGTTATTTTGTTATTATAAATATCTAATTTGAGTATGTAACTCGGTGTATTTTAATTGATTGGTAAATGATCCACACACACACACACACAAAATTGAATATAAAACATTATTTTATATTTTCCGGATAAATCATTTAAGAATAACAAAGTCAAGAAAAGCCATGATGATTATCGTTAAGTATAATGTAAGCCAAAAGCGTCGAGAAACGAGTGATTAGAGAGTAAAATGGTTTATCATAAGCAAGTTGATATGGTTCAGAAGCTTAAAATACATCAATCACTTTGTTTATTTTATTACTTAAGTATTGAATCGATATAATGTCTTGTATGGATAAATGTTTTCTATATAAAATAAGAATTAATAATGTTTGTTTTTAATAATGAATAGCGAATCTGAATAATATAAAATAAATTTTTAAAATAAAAACATTATAAAATTCAATGACGGAGAATATATCCCCCACTTAAGTCATGTTGTTTGGATTGAGTCAGATTAAGTCATTTTCTTATTAAATCAATTAAGTTCTAATCAAACACCACAACCAACTTGTTTAACAAGTGGTTTCATAACCCAATTTTTTGTTTCTTTTAAAGTTTTAATGAGTTGTTTTCGGTCTATATAACGTCAGCAACTCAGCGTTATAAAACCGTCACTAACTTCTACTAACCATTTTGAGGCTACTTTTAACTGTTAACGACCTGAAAGTTTTCGGGTTCTTTATTTACTTATTAAACCCAAGCACATTACTATCTACATAATTTGTGTAACCCATACAACATTATGGGTCGCTTTATCATTCTCGGATTGTTATTTCCGAATGCTATCAAAGACGGTAATCGTTCATTGCAACAAAATGCACGAATAACAAATGCCAACGGCTTTATTGCATAATTCAAAGAGCTACCGAGCCGAAATGCCAGAACAAACAAAGAATAATGTAATGATTAGAGCGAAAAAAAAGTTAAATTAGTTTTCCGGATAAATACAGTAACATCATTGCTACAAAGACGTTTAACTTATGATTAAAACTTGTATCTCGCACCGCCTGTCCAAACAGTCTACAAAACCAGGTTCGCGCTGGACGGTATACCCTACTTCCAGCCAATAATGCTCCTTCCGAGCAGCAGGCACTGAATCGCACAATGCAACTCACCAATGCATTGACAGATTATACATTGTATTCTCAACAAGTATCATTAGTTTTAACAACGGAAATCACTTGGTCAACTGTTATGTACATGTCAATGACGCGTTTCTTTGCAACAATGAACACGGTGACGGATAAACATCATTAACGAAACCCGATATATGTTCGCAGTTCCATTGGACTGTTGGCGGTAAACCAAGCAAACTAACATTATTCATACATATTCCTTCGAAAGGGGCACCCTCAATCCCTAACAACATAGGGGGCTTTCTGGTATTATAACTCACTACATTAGTTATCGATATACCCTTTATCCTCGGAAGGGCTTTCGGGTCCCACCCGTTATCAGGGTGGTCATCCGCACCTCGGCTAAACCTTAATGGTACCTTAACTTTATCCATTGTAATATTCGTAATGGTGATATTTTCAATATACCCTCCTCTACCTTTGTCGGTTTTTATCCGTATACCAGCTGCTGAATTTCGAATATGAAGATTTTCTATTCGGATATTTGAAATCCCCCCTGACATTTCGCTACCGATCCCAACTCCTGAACATGTCGGGGTTGTTCCTGATACTCGTCTAACAATAATGTTGGAGCTTGGGCGGGCCATGGCTATACCATATTGGTCCCACCCGCTTTTTATAGCTACAAGATCGTCACCACTCTCGATATAACAATCTTCAATACAAACATTTGTACACGAATCTGTAATAGTACGGATTAGTATGTTCATACTTAAAACTATAATTACGAAAAACATTTCATGTATTGACCATCGAGAGTAAGGAAAAGGCGATACCTGGGTCTATACCGTCTGTATTCGGGGCGTTAAGTGGAGCTAGTATCGTCATATCTTTTATTACAACATTACTGCAAATAATGATAAATGTCACTTAGTTTCGGAACATGGGCAAAGTTGTCTACAACATTTGCTTTTTCGGGGTTCTTTTTTTTAGGGGAGGTGGGTGTAATCAAATCAAGCTTTTATCAAATAATTTGAGCTCGAACTCGAGCTTGACTCGATTGAGTCAAGTTTTTAGCAAGCTCAAGCCCAAACTCAAGCCCAAAAATAAGCTCGAAACCCTTAACAAGCCAAGCTCAAGCCTTATATAGCTTGACTCGAGTTCTTATTAAGCTTTTTCAAGCTTTAATGTATATATGTTTTCATAACAAATTCTTATAAATAATTAGGGGTTAATTTATAAGGACTCAATTCGAAAATATGTGATTAAGTATTCTAGAAGAAGTTTTAAGTTTTATCTAACGATTGATATTCTCTAGTTCTTCATAGTTTTTTTCACTTTCCAATTCATCAGGCCTCCGGTCTCTTCTCCGATCATTGTTCACATCTTATCTTTTTACCTTTTTTAGAAAAATTGTAAGTTAGGCGGAAAGTTATTGTTTTGTACGTTTGAACGTTAATTATAATTTAGCTTGTGTTTGTTTCTAATATTAAACTTTGGTACGAGAATGTTATTGTTGGTTTTATTAATGGTGTTCAATTATAATTTTTATTTGTTTTACTTTATACATATGTTTATTGATAAGTTTGGACGTTTGGCTATTACATACAATGATTTTGTATACATTCAAGCTTTCAAGCCAAGCTCAAGCTTTGATTAAATCCACTCAAGTCAAGCTCAAGCCTAGATGATTAAAGCTTGACAAGCTATCAAGCCAAGCTCAAGCTTATTATTTTTCTTTCAAGCCAAATTCAAGCCTTGTCAAGCTTGAGCTCGGCTTGACTCGGTTACACCCCTATGCATGTATGGAGAACATAATTATCGCGATTTTTTAATACTTAAAAAGTATAGATGGCGGAAAGCGTATGTCACATTGGTCTCATTATGGTCATTAAATCAAAAACAAGGTCATGTGCAACTTTTGTTCATCACATACAACATGTGAAAGAATCATGTGCACCGTGTTTTAAAATTCGTAGCGATTCAATGTTTAATGTGTTAAGATATCCTAAGAAACAAAACCTGTCTGTTTCTCGTTCCTATCACGATTTAGTAACGGGATTGGGTTATAAAACAAGACGTTATGAAAATGTATCTAAACAAATGCCACTATATGCTAAAGCGAGTATCTTTAGATCTAACTATGGACCGCGGATAATTTGAAAAAATGCATAATGGAGCCCATACCGCTTTTCTTTTTTCTATTTTATTTGTATATTGAACAAAGTGATTCGTTGTGTATTATCATGAAACGACTTAAATCTTCAGCTTCAAAATTGGTATAATCTTTTAAACCCGACCAAACTAAAGAAACGACGAGGTTACCTGCTGTAAACTGGGTGGACGGTCCAAAAGGGCGAATTACGAAATGTAAGGTTGGAAATGAGTATATTTCTTGAGTTCATGATCTCAACAAGGTGGCCTCTAGTGTGTTCCAATGTCCTATTCCACCAAAGGTCCCACCACATCTTACCACGTCCATCGATAGTGCCGTTTTCCCCTAACACAAATCACATATCAGACACACGCTTTCAAATTATGTGGTGTTACAAAACTCAAAAATCTTTATCGACGTCATGATTGTAAATTGGGCGTTAGTGACCCGTATAATACCAAATACAAAAAAAGTCAACTTGTCGACTTTTGTAGTCAGTGAACGAATTCCGCCTTACAAAAGAATTACCCAGAAATTTCCTTCTAAATACAAGATAAAAATGTATCATGTCATGTGTACAAAACAGACTGTAACATAGATGAAAGGATTGGATTCGAATCATTATTTAAAGAACTTATTCACGGATAAAATAGTACACGAAAGCATCACAATTATAGGTATGATTCCTTTTGTAATGTGTGACAAATAAGATTACAGTTTTGTCTTAAAAAAGTGTAGTTTTGATTCTCTGATATAAAATAATGCTAAAGGTCATGATTTCCCACCGCAGATTAACAAAATCAAATAATTAAAGCGATAAACAAGTAATAATGACATTGATTTGGTGGCGATGACAAGAAAAGGTAACATGATCTAGTACGTTTCTATTCGAATCAAATTAATAATCGACATTACCAAGAATATTAAAAGAAGCATATTGAGCTTAGCATACGCTCCATCAGGTCCACAGTTGATGCATTACCGACAACAAAGTTTCTAAGCTTAAAGGTAAGATTGATTTTTAAACAACTTTCGTTTCAAAAATGAGCCTATATTAGTATTAAGTATGAAACTCGTTCTTTTTCTTAGTCAAAAGTATCTATGATTTAAATCATTAAAAAGAACAAAAGTGAATGATAGTGTACCTGTAATGACAACATTCGTGAGACCGTCACCATGAATTAGGCTCATATGTCTCCCTCCTAATCTTTCTCTCCCTCGTCCATAAGATGGTAATGGATCGATAATCGGCCAGTCTTTCATATCCTGAAATTCAAACAAAAGTTCAAACTTAATAAATACGAAAAAACGATTTCTTGTTGGACGAAATGAATACCAACAATGCTTTTTATGATAAAAGTAATAGTTAGCATAAAACTCTGCTAAAAAAGAGACTTTTCGTAACACATAATAATCGTTGAAGTTAATAATCTCTCCAACCGTAACAGATTCATTTACTTCGCAACCAAACACTGTAAGCAAATTTAATTACTCAACAAAAATAGATACAAAGTGTTTCCCCCTTTTTTACCTTTCTGATGAAATACATTCATTGTAACATTTGTACACGAAAAAGAATTATTTTCTTGAATCTAAACTTATCGTATATCGTCCAAAACATTTTCAAACTTAAAGCAACTATATTGTTCTAATCAAGTTATTATATCAACATCAATTTATGTTCATTAAACAAGTATTCTTGACCCAAAATAAAAAGTCTAACTTTTGACTTTCGTTTTTCCAATTGACAACTAAGGGGATGTTCGTTTCGACTTATTTACCACGCGCTTATGAGCTTGGGTAAATTTTGATAATCTCATAAACAACATATGTTCCGCTTATAAGCTTATTAAGTTAAGATTATGACCTTAGATAAGTCATAAGGTCATTTTTTACTCTTTCCAGATAATGACTCTTTAAGCCAGTAAAATATCTCAGGGCAACTCGTTGGACAAGTTTAACACAAATAACTAAACTATATGACTTGTAGCCTAGCGGTATCAGTAGTTATGTAAGATTAGTATGTGTCGGGGCAACTCGTGGGACCAACTCAACTTGATAAACTGATAAGCAAAAAAAGACAAGTTTGTAACAGAAATAACTAAACTATATGACTTGTGGCCCAGCGGTATCAGTAGTTACGTACAAATAGTTTGACCGTTTAAAAAAAAAAACGTAATAAATTATTACCTGAGAGGCCAAAATAACCGCACCTTCTTCAAGAAACAAAGTAAAATTACTACTAGTTAAATTAAAACACCCAGTAACCCAATTCCCTTTGGGAACATTCAACTGTCCCCCACCTTTCTTCTCAAACCTCTTCATCTCATTCACCGCGGCCGTAAAGGCCGCGGTGTTCACCGTCACCCCATCCCCCACTCCTCCAAACTCCACAATCGACATCTTGATCCCCCGTTCCACCACCGACCCATCACATATTCCCGACGCGGGAACGTTTCCCGCGTCGGGAATGGGTCGGGGTGAGAAGACGGAGTCGTTGTTTGTGAATTGGAGGGAGAGGATTAGGATGAAGGTGAAGATGAGGAATGGGAATGCGTAAGATGGTTTTTTGATGGCGGAGATTAGTTTGGTGAGGAGGGGGTGGTCGTTTACAGTTACATCCATCATGGTACATGCATGTGATGTTTTTAATGGCGGAATTGGTGTTTTAGTGGCGGATTTGGTGGTTTTAATGGCGGATTTGAGAAAAACAGAGGAGGAAAGGAAACAGGGGAGGAGGGAGTTTTGGTTTTGGTTTGGTTAGGCTGAATGAAGACGAAAATGGGGTGTCATATATTAATAGGTTTTTGTTATTTTGTTTGGTTTTATTTTTGGTTTGTTTTATGGAAAGGAAAGTGACTCTTAAACAACTTTTATATATGTTTTTATTAATATTAAGAGTTAATTACATAATTGGTCCCTGTGTTTGTTCCAAAACAACGGGTCCAGTCCCTGGGTCGCAATTCCTTCGGACCCAGTCCCTGGACCCTATCTTTGGTTGCACGTTTGGTCCCTCCCACTAACAATCGTTAAAAAATCTCGTTAAATACATCACATGCCTGGCACGTGATGGGTAAATAGGTAATTTCGCCTTTTTTTTTCCCCTTTATTCAGATTCATCTTCTTCCTCCCTCCTGATTCAACCCTAATTTCTCAATCAACTAATCTTTTTAATCCAAATAAAAACACAAAAGATTTTCAACATTCCTCAAACTTTCAACATCAGTATTTCATCATGAAAAAACAATTTTTTCGGACAAAACATGGACTTCTCAATCAATGAAAATCAAATGCTTATATTTTATTCTTTTTGGGGGTTTTATTTTCCGGTTTGCAAAACATCTCCGCCGCCATCTCCGTCACCATCTCCGCCGTCGCCGCCGCCATGGTTTTATCAAACAAGAAGCTAAAACAAAAACTTCGAACCCAATTATTTTCTGATTGTATAATTCCGTGGCTTTCGCTGCGTAATTCGTGTCCGGTGTGTCGGTTTCAGATGCCTAGTGGATGTGTGAAGCTACGGAGGAGGTCGAGGTCGAGAGTGTTGGGGTTTGGTGATTTGATGGATGATGATGTTGATGTTGTTGATGATGAGGCTATGTTAGGGATTGGATTTAGTAATTTATATCAACAACATTTGCAAAATGATACGAATGCTGTGTTTCCGTTTGGACGTATAAATGATTCAGAGATGGAGAATGGTTTGGTGAATGAGACTTGGTCGGGGTTTAATTTCAGTAGGATAAGAGGAAGTAATGGTAGTATAGATGCTTCTGATGATGGCGGCGACGACGATGTTGAGATGCCATAAATAGTGTGGATTTGGGTATGGCGTGTGTGTCGTTTATTTACCTTTACTTCTGATGTATATAATCTATAATAATATGCTACATTGTTGCTGAAATTTGAATTCGACATCTTTGTGAACTTCAGTTTCTGCCATTCACCCAGTTCTTGAAAAAAGTTCAGAGCTTGGAGAAGAAAATGGCGGATTGAAAGAAAATAAGAAGAGGAAAAGAGACAAGGGTAAAGATGTAATTAAAGAGAAGAATGAGGGTAAAGATTTGAGTGACAAAAAGAGTTCACACACTACAGACACGAATTCCGGCAAGCTAGTTATGTTTTCCGGTGAACCTGATTTCAGCACTGGAGCACATGCTTTGTTAAACAAGGATTTCAGCACTGGAGCACATGTTTCTGGTGGGAATCTCTACAAGCATCTTCATGAATGTTTTATCTCTACAAGCACATGCTTTGTTAAACAAGGGAATGTTTTATTTGGATTAAAAAGATTAGTTAGATTGAGAAATTAGGGTTGAATCAGGAGGGAGGAAGAAGATGGATCTGTATAAAGGGGGAAAAAAGAAAGGCGAAATTACCTTATTACCCATCACGTGTCAGGCATGTGATGTATTTAACGGGATTTTTTAACGATTGTTAGTGGGAGGGACCAAACGTGCAACCAAAGATAGGGTCCAGGGACTGGGTCCGAAGGAATTGCGACCCAGGGACTGGACCCGTTGTTTTGGAACAAACACAGGGACCAATTATGTAATTAACTCTAATATTAATAATGTAGGTGTTTTTTAATAAAAAAATTATTCAATAATCTATTTATATATTTATTTATTAATTTTTTAAAATTAAATTATCTTACAAACCGTTAACCGTTAGACGAAACAAAATATACCGTTGCGATCGTCTCGTTTTTATCTTTAATTAAAGCAGTGGTGTTATATACTTTCGACAACTTGTTTTTTTTGTTTTTTTTTTTAGGGGTATTGAAATTGTAACGATAAAATCACATATGATATTTACATCAATACGTAAAATTTTATAAAAGAGAATTAGTAAATGTATAAACTACCTAAATTTAGAAGAAAAAAAAATTGAATTTTGACAAGTCATATTTTTTCTCTTTTTTTAACATAAAATATGATATACTAAAATCATATATAAATATAATACTAAATCATATGTGATATTACTATAAATCATATTTAATATTACTGTAAATCATATGTGATATTATGTAAGTAAAATTTCAAAAACTCGAAAGACGATAACACAAATTATTTTAACTCTAAATATGAATTTTAATACACAACAATGTTATACAATATAGAGTTAATTACATAATTGGTCCCTGTGTTTGTTCCAATTTAACGGGTTCAGTCCCTGGGTCACAAATCGTTCGGGTCCAGTCCCTGAGGCATATGTTTGGTTATACGTTTGGTCCACTTGTCACTTAAAATAACTAAAATACCCTTAATAAATAAATATTGAATAAAAATTTAATTAACCCAATCCCAAATCACAAAAAAAAATAAAAATACCTTCAAATCAATCCCTAATTTAATCAAACCAAAATCAAAAATCAATCCCAAAAATCATTTACAAACCCTATTTTGAGCTGATTGACTTTAATTTTAATAAAGTCATTTATTTTTTACTGCCAATTTCTTCCCAAAATGCCCCAATTTCTTCAAAACCCTAATTTATTCCCACTTCTACAAATCAATCCTTAAATTTGTCAAATCAATTCTTCAATTCGTCAAAACCCTAACCTAGATTCCCTTTCAAACCCTTTAATATGATCGTATACGACTTGTAGAACAACGCTTCCTTTGAGCACACATTTAGCGAGATAGTGAGGGTGAGATGACGGTGATTGCGAGTCGTTTCCTTCGGCGACGACGATTTCTCCTCGGAGACCGCCATAATCACCGATAGAGAGGTGAACTTATTAATTTAGGGTTGGTTATTGAGGATTTGAAACTGATTTCGTCAAGGTGCTGGAAACTGATTTCGTGAAATTACATGGTGCTGGAAATTTGCTTTAGTTTGGAGGGATCCGGTAAGAGGATTTGAAACTGATTTCGTCAAGGCATCCGTGTAATTTCACGTTAGTAGCTTTTGTTGCTGCTGAGGCAATTGTGTTCTTAGATCGTGGTTTTCTTTTTGTAAATCGAGTAGTAGCTTAGCCTGATCCATTTCAGAACTGGGTATTTTCGCTATTTCCTCATTTGCCTCGTACGCCTGTAAATCAATTGATGACCAAATAGAGAGGTTGGATTCTAGGGTTAGGGTTTGGGATGGGTGGAGTGTGAGGTCGTTGTGGTGAGGAAGGAGTGGGCGGCGTCGGTGGGGGAAGCGGCGGCGGCGGCGGAAGCGACGACGAGGTGGCTATGGAGATTTGGATTTTTCAGATTCTTTATTTATTTATAACTGGTTCTTTATTTTTTATTTATCTTTTAAATTGATAAATAAATCAAAATATAATTTATTAATGGTATTTTAGTCATTTTAAGTGACAAAGGGACTATTTTTGTAGCCAAATTGATGACCCAGGGACTGAACCCGAAGGATTTTTGACCCAGGGACTGAACCCGTTAAATTGAAACAAACACATGGACCAATTATGTAATTAACTCTACAATATATAACCTATATGGACCCGGAAAAAGTTCGAATTTTGAAGACTTTTTATTTTTTCGTTTATGGCCAAATGTTGAAATTCGTAAGAAAATATCTCATGTGATTTGATCACTAAATAGAAATTTAAAAACTTAGATTTGTTATATAACATACATTCAACTACAATCAATAAGAAAAATAAAAAAATGATATGTCAAATTACTGAAATCACATGTGATAAACACATTGATTTAAAATATAAAATTTCAAAATTCGGAAAAAAAAACTCGGAAATAAATTTCGTCAAAAGTATATCGAGTGGGTGCTTTATAGAAAGAGGAGAAAATATTCGTTTTAATAGTGTAATTTATTTGTTTAGCACATTTACCGTTTATGAGATAATTAATTTTTAAACAAAAATAAATTATGGTGCGTTTTATAAATGGAGAGTTGTGATTGTTCCATCTAGTCTTAAATTTTTTAATGGTATTTCTTAATCTCAACTGTACATATACAATATGAAGTATTAAGTAATTATGTAGTGTATAACTCACTCTAATGCCGTGTCTATTGGGGGCAAGGTTATAGATAACGTAAGGCGTGGCGTGGCGGCATGAGCAAGCCTCAAGGTTTGCAAGAAATGGCGAGACATGGCGTTTTTCAAGGCGTGAAAAAGCGGCAAAAAATTAATATATTTTATAATTTTATATATACTTTTATATATATTTTTACTATTATTAAGTTATATCAACACTAATAAATTATAAAAAGTTAATAATTTCATATATCAATATACAACTAATGTAAAATATAGTAACCAAGCTTTACAAAGAAGTTATCCATCATTTCGTGTCGGCTACTCCAAGCCTTGAGAAACGGCGAGACATGGCGGCGCCATGGCGGCTACTCCAAGCCTTGAGAAATGGCGAGACATGGCGGCGCCATGGCGGGTTATTTAGAACACTGATTGGGGGGTTTAAAAAAAGATGAGTACCAAAATGGTTTTTTGGTTTAGGACTCGTAATACGAAAATTCTATAGCCAAGACCTGGAAACTGGAATCGGCTCTCGAAGGTTTAAAATATAAAGAAAAAAAAAATATAAGCTTATGTGCGAGGCTTTAAATAAGTCGATGCTTTTTTTTAGAGACTCGATTCTTGTCAAATTATAAAAAAAAGTTAGGTGTATGAAAAAGGTCCTATAGCTTTTAGTAAGTACAAATATTGGCAAGGATCTTTAACTAAGAAATGCTCATCTAACAACCTAACAATAAATATAAACTCAAAGACCTCTTGTTAACCTATGCATGTGTGTGAAATGTCACACCCACACCAAGAAATATAATGTGATCAATTAAAAAGTCAAAATCATATCATATTTGTTTTACATTGTTATCACACTATCTCAACTCTTTAAACTTATTACTTTCATTTTATTTATACCATTTTTATATCTTCCATAATTTACATAACCGTCATTGAAACTAACAAAATTTCAAATTCGAGCTTCCAATAAAAAAAAATTAATAATATTTATCCATATATCCACTTATTTTCTAAATTATTATTTTTTCATTTTTTAAAAATCAAATATTACATCAGATATTCACACTTTTATTATTTACGAAATTTAAACTCACAACTTACAGATTTATTTTGGATAAAAGTAAAAAAAAAACATACGAATTTTCTTATTTGTAGCGTTATAACAAACCAACTTCCGATAATACTTGTATAATACATGAACTTTCCAAATCCGTCACTATGTGATAAACAATAACCTGAGTGCTGACGTGTATGACATGTGTATGCCATCTCACCAAAATTCTTACGTGGAGGTAACCGGTTACAAGTTTATCGTATTGTCACGGATTTGAAAAGCTCATGTATTATACAAGTAGTGTCGGAAGTTGGTTTATTATAACGCTACAAATAAAAAAGTTTATATGATTTTTTTAACTTTTACCTATTAATTTTTATATACTATCATACTACAAGGCATTTGTTTCGATTAACTTTTATTATTCAAGCTTACATTGTACATTGCAAATTAATTAATATGCGGTCAAAATATAGTTTGACAATTCTTCATGAAAAATAATAAATAAATTCAAATTGGTCGCGTGTGATTGCATCCATCACGGAATCTGGTGCCGTACAAACTGGATCGCTATCACGCCTTTTGACACCTATTTTTTTCTGTTCAATATTCAACTCGTGACCCTTGTTCATATTATTTTCCTAATTCAAATTTAATAATTCACCATTTTAGTCTAAGGTAATAAATTTACAAATGCTCTGAAAAAACAATAATCATGACAAATTTTTGGAGAAGGTTTTCGTGTTAGGTATGTAGCAATGGACGATCTGAAGGTCGTCTACTCTCTCTATATTCTAATATAAGTGTCCACGTTATTATTTTGGATTTTATCAATATTTATTTTTATCTTTAAGTTTTTAACGAATCAAAAATAGTTTTAGTGGTTATAAGGGATTTTTGATTGGTGAACTACGTAGTGTAGCGATTACACATTCATAAAAGTATGTGCCTTTTCAAAGTAGACATTTACTTTGGGACAGAACAGTTGTAATTTAAATAACTTTTGTAACAAATTGCTAGAACAGTTGGAGGGAGTCGTCTCCGATGATGTAGTAAGTGTAGATTGTAAATACTGATGATACATTTAAGATTTGGTAATTGCAAAGTAGGAGAAGAGCAAAAAATACAAAAGATTATGTATCTAATGTAAAGTAAGAGTAAGCCTACTTAGATTATACTTCTTAGGTTGCCATTGCCTGAGAAAAGGGTTTAAAAATTCCAGATAAGTTATGTAAATCTGAATCAAAGACTCGTCATTCTCAAATAACCTGAACAGGTAAAAACCTACCTATCTAGAAGAAATCCGTAAAGATAATTGTGCCCATACTCTCAAATCAAAATGTTCAAAGTTCCCTACGAGTGATTATCTCATCAATATATGGCGATATTCAAGAATGGTCGACTAAATCCTTTAACATATTTATTTTATTCTATTTTAACTATTAAAACTGGCCTTACCAAAAAAAACAAGACTTTATTATTGAACAGGGCCAAATGATCTAAACCGGCCCGACTTTGGGCCTTTTCTGTATTATAAAACTTCAAAATTTATTTATTTAAGTATATGTATTTTATTTTTAAAATATCACACTATCACATGTATTCCAACGAGTATGTTTTCTCCACGCGTTGCGATGAGTTTTATATAATTATTTTATGTAAGTTATGTATAGCAAAAGTAAAAATTTTGAATAAAGTTTATTTATGATCATTCAAGTTTTTTCAAATACCCTTAAAATATCAATTTTGTTTATATTTTTGTTCTTGCAAGATTGTATATTTGTTTAGGGAGTGTTAAAAACTTTTTTAAAAATAAAAGGGACTTTTGAAAGTTTTTTAAAAGCTCATGAGTTGAATAGTAAGAAAAGGAAGTAGATAATGAACAATAGTAAAAGATATATTAAAATAATTTGATAGTAATAAAAAATTATAAAACTTCTTCAAATAAATGTATATCTTTAATATATAATAAAAGAGAGGCCTTAAATGACACATGGCGAAGTAAGGTCCGTTGGATGGATTAACTTCTTTGATGTCAGCCATTAGATCAGATTGATGATATCATCAAAACCTATGTTTTATTTTACACCCTCTTACAATATATAATTACATTCTCTATTTAATTCAATCTCTACTAAAATAAAAAATATAATTATAATTTATTTATAGAATCGTTCAATTTGGACTATAATTTACGTTATTATTATTCTAAAATATCCTAATACAAAATATCAAAACATGTGTATAAGATAAAAGTGTATATGTTATTATAGCTATAAACAATATGTGTATAAACGTAAAAGTACATATATGTATTACACGTACAACATTATTTTCTTATAATAAATTAAAATCTACATAAACATAAATTTTATAATTCAATTTTTATTTTTTTCCGCGCTATCGCGGGACAATAATCTAGTATATAATAAATCGGTCATGAAATCTTATGTTTTTATTTATATGGAAGTCATGTATATCTATATATATATACAATAAAAATATTTAAAAATTAAATATATCAAACGGGAAAATGTTAGATGTAGCTAACAACACCTACCTTTATATGATGCAAGAATAAATTTAATAAAAATAATAAATTATGACTATTTGAGAAAGCCAAAGGACCAAAAGTAAACTTTATTTTAAATTTTTTTGAGTTGGGCAAAGCTACATTGCACCGGGCGGGTTCATCCGAACTCGTTGTATTGGAAAATTTTTAGAATTTTAATGTATTTTTAGCCTTATTTAGTATATAAACTCGTTGATTTTACACACAAACATAACTAAATTCTAATTCTGAATCCACTCGAAAAATTTGCTAGCTCTGCCCTTTACTACACATAAATTATTTAAAGGTGTGATGTTTAACCCATTTAACTTAGATACATACGATCAAATTTGATATAAACTAAATAGTACATTTAAAAACATATTGTTGAATTTTAAATACTTACATGTAACATAAAGTTCTAAATTTTTCATTTTTTAATAACACGTCATCATCTTTCCTACCAATTATGAATGAATGGTAGAAAAAGCTTCACTAACTAAAAGTGGATAAAGCCCATACACTATCACACATTATTATACCAACCAAAATTTCTTAAAAAAACAAGAAAACAGAACAATGGCTACTATCTCAACATCTTTCTTAAAACCACTAAATCAACAATCCACACATTTGTTTAAAACCAATCAAATTTCTAAGAAAAGTTTGGTTTCCTTCAAGATCCAAGCTGCCAAGCTTCCTGTTGGGGTACAAATATGCATCTTCTTTTCCTTTTCGCTTACTTTCGTGTTTATTACCTTATTTGGTTCGACTTATTTTTCATAATGTCATTTGGTGTTTTATTTTCTAGCTTATTAGTTTAGTTTCTAGAGTTGGATCCAAATGGATCATGGAGCCAGGTTACTCCGTCGAAAATAACTTTTTTGTAGTTTAGTTTCTAGGTTTTAAGTCATAATAAGCTCAAAAACCATAGATAGGAATATAAGCTCAAAAACCATAATATAAGAATAGATTTAATTACATAAATCGTCCCTATGGTTTACCTAAAATTACGGATTTCGTCCTTAAGTTTAAAACGTTGCATAATTCGTCTACTTTTAGAAACTAATTACCTCTTTCATCCCTAAAGTGGATGTCCGTTAATAATTTCCGTTAAAATTATCGCTAACTAATTTCACATTTCGTCCCTAAAATGGATGTCCGTTAGAAATTAGGGACGAAAAGCGTAATTAGTTTCAAAAAATGGACGATTTATGCAACATTTTAAATTTAGGGACGAAATCCGTAATTTAGAGTAAATCATTGGGACGATTAGCCGGAAAAAACAGGAGTCTGTCTAGTGACAAATTTGAAATTGGATAAACTCTCACAAAAGAAGTAAAGGGATTAAGGTTTGATTCCTACTAGGTTTATTCCTGCCGAGGACATTTCCCGGCCAAAATGATTCATTTACATTTTACACACCAAAAGAGAAAAACAAAAAAAGGACAGGTTTATGTAAAGAAGGCGAATAAGCATAACCAAATAAGCTCTAAAAAATAAGCGAAAACAAACTCTCTTTTAAAAGGGAATTGAAGGTCTGTAATCAGTTGGGATTTTCATTTGCAGGTGGAATTACCAAAAGCACAACCTATATTTCAACCACCTTTTCTTGGCTTTACCAAAACTGCTGAAATATGGAACTCTAGAGCTTGCATGATGGGTCTCATTGGCACTTTCATTGTCGAATTGGTACGCAATCTATTTTCTTTTTAAACGGAAAGGCTAGCACACATATGTCTGTATCGAGACTTTAATCCACAACCTTTTGGTCGATTAGCCACTTTTGATAGCGCTAGCCCAACAGCAATGCTTCATACGTTTACGGTTTACCTATATGAGCAGCAGTTGTATTCTAAAATTAACACATTAACTTTGTCTTGACCAGATCTTGAACAAAGGCATACTCGAGATGATTGGAGTTGAAATTGGAAAAGGCCTCGATATTCCCCTTTGAGAAGATACGAAGATATAAGTATTTGATTTTCGTTGTTCAAGTTTTGCTTCTTTTTGGTTCTTGTAAACTTCAATCTCGAAACAATTTATTGTAATTAGCTTTATTAGATCAAGAATCAAGAATCTGCAACGGTTTCTTGGAAATTACTGTATTGAGTTTACCTAATGTCAATCTAATCACAACTAATACATGCTCGAGTTTTTTTTGCAGTAAACAACGTTGTCATACAAGAGCATCATATGGTGACATAGTAAAAGCAACAAATTCGAGAATAGCCAAGATACATACTAACATAATGCATACCATGTTTCTAAAAACAAAACAAAACATATCCAAATAAAGTTACAAAAACCGTCCAGTGAAAACTATAAAAGTAGAGGATGCATTGCTTCAACTTGGAACATAGATACACAAACCACTCGAAAGCTAAAGACTCGTGCAAACATACCACCAAGATTTGTTTATAGAGAAACCAGTCCGGATTTTGGTTTCATAACATCAATGAAAACGCATTGACTATCATTTGGTAAGTTCAAACTAGGTACAAGACGACAACCACGCAAGTTCACACTAGCCGCTGCTATAAACTAGTTCCTTCAATTCCACCTTCTTCTGCAAATTTTCTAAATAAGTTACATATTTGTTAAACGTAATCAATACAATATATTAGAAAGTATTAAACTTCTGCTATGTTACGAGTTACGACCCCATGTAGCATTGTTATTGTTACAGGATGTGGAATAAAAGCTAGTTATATTCCTTTTACTGACAAGTCATCAATTTTGTTTGTCAAATTCGGAGCAGACTAAAATATCCATCAACAAACTTTCCTCCGATAGTGGCACGCTAATAATTACACTAAGACAACATATGGTTACTTTCAGATAACAGGAAAACGAAATCAAGTTAAAAGAGCAAATACCTATCTCCAAGGCCTGTTGGGGGCGTCGGGTGAAACCAAACTCTCAACAAACGTGTACGCTTCAAGACATCCGTCAAAGTTCTGAATCTCTAACAATGAACTTTTCTTGGAATCAAACACAACCAACTTCGACCCAAATTGCACCAAAACTTTCCCATCATTTGAAATACACAAAGGAACCGAAAACTGATCTCTCCCAGGATCAGTGAGATACGGGATGGAAACCAACTTACTCCAAGAATCTTTCACTCCATAAACCTTCGTCACCCATAAATCCGCACGAACCCCACGATAATTACAAAGCACACACAACTTTTCCCCCAAAGCCCCTAACGTCAAATCCTTATCACCTTCATCATACACAGGTTGTAAAACCTCACCATACGTTTCCTTACTTAAATCAAACGAAACTATCTTCCACGTATAAGTCGACCCAAAATCCTTACTGGCCGCCCAATGAAGCGAACCATTAGCAAACTTCCCACAATCATCCAACGGAATCCCATTAGGAAAATCATCAACTCTCTTCCAATTCCCAAATCTCAACGAATACATCTTCACCACCGTATCATACTTATCTCTCCCTCTAAACAAACACGATATCTCAACAACTTTGTAATCATCACTACCCTCATCATACCCAAAACCATACAACACATAACACCCCGCTCGCGGTTTATGACCACAATACGGCGGCAACTTATTCACTCTTCTCGTCCCCGGGTTCCAAAGAAACAATGTATCTTCCTCAATAGCAATACAAACCAACCCATTAACCGAACCCACAATCCAAACCGATTTCCTATCTCCTTTCATCGGATAATCTAGCTCTATCGCATTAACCCGAGTCTCCGGTTTCTCGGGTTTATCATACACCATAACATCATACAGATTACATCTTTTTAGATTAACATTAGCCACAGTAGTGTAGATTAAACTATGATTTGCATAATTTATATTATTAACCGATAAATTAAGATGAGATTTGATGAAATGAGAATCGGAAATTAAAGATTTCCACAGTTTACAAACGGACTTACATCGTAATACGGATTCGACAGGGAGTCTATACAGGATTTCGAGTATGATTTCTTGTAAAAGTGTTGGAATTGGTTCATGTGTTTTTGGTTTCTTAGGTTTTTGTCGGAGAATTTTGTCGTTTTCGTGTTCGGTTGTCATTTTGGTATTCTGGTTTTGTGAGCTTAGGGTTCTTGAGTGATTGATTTTGGGGAAAAATATGTTTTGTTGTTATGAAGTTATAATATGTTTGTCTTGAAGATTTATACTTTAAGTCCTTTCGGTTTTCGGAATATGAAAATGTGAGAGTTAATAAATTTGTTTGAGTTTTGACTCGAGTTTTTTTGAAAAACTTTTGTGCACTTTCCCGACCAGTATCATCGAGATGTCTACAACAACTTCTCATCCCGACTTGATTAGTGATGTCAGATGATATATCTATGGTAGATGATGTGACAAAAGATCATTAGATAAAGCGAGTGATTTTCATCTCTATGAATAATCCATTTAATCCGTTTTATTAAGCTTTTAAGTATAGAAAAGATTGTTAGGATGTTTAAACTTTCAAATATCTACGTTTGTTGGTGTAAAAAAGTTGTTAGAATTTAAAATTTAAAATTTTCAGGATTTTATGTGTGAATTTAATTTGCAATCTTAATATTGATATTTTCTATATTTTACTCACATAAATTTGGAAGAACAAGAAGAAAATAAGTTTTTATTTAATAACTCGTGTAAAACTAGAAATTGCAATGCACGAAAAAACATCACAACGAAAAACAAAACCACAAATCAAACGTCACTCTAAGCAATACCAACATAATCCGTCTATCCACACCCTAGTCCCTATAAAAGACCAAAATAAAACGGCAACACCTTAAAGCTCACCACATGTAGTGATATAAGAATCCGAATAAGATTCTTCTTCATTAAAATACTCAATATCCTCTACTCAATAATCAATCGCTACTAACAATTTAGTTCGATTTCTTACAAGTTCTATGAACACAATTTGTATTCATTTCCATTTTTCTAACTTTTTATTTCTTTTTGAATCATGCAAACCTTATTAGATCAAGAATTAATCTCTAATTTCATGTAATTAGTCCCGACGTGAGACCCTATAATAACGCATAACAACTAATACTTGGCATGGTATCAACAAATTCCCCTTCAACGTTTTTGCAATAAGCAAACTCGTCACCTCCGGTGATTTGAACATTGTTTGTGACGATTTTAGTGCAACTATAAGCTTCACTACAATTGAAGGTAATCGCATGTTTTGTTGCAGTAGAACCATGTATATTTGAATAGGTCACATCACTCACATGTAATGCTGGTGCGGTTATCTAATTCAAATACGTTAAATGAGTAATTGTTAGTTACAAAAAAATATATCTTTGGTACTAAAGAAGAATGCGAAGACGGTTAGGGAATATAAGACTTACAGGTGCATCAGAATGAGCAATTGTATTATTCATACTGTAAAATTGATCAATTATGATTGGATTTTGAACGTCGACGAGATAAATGTCTTGAAATATAATCCCCTTAGCATAACCCCTTCCGTACTACAAACATAACAACATGATTAATACTATGTTTAATGTAAGATTATATAAAAATGAGTTAATTGCGTAAAGAGGAAAACTTGTGTTATTATTTTTGAATGATTTAATCTTTTCATTTTTTTTTCAATTTATTATCATATTTTTTATTCTAAATTTTCATTCAATTATCGTTTAATAACTTAACTTTCAATTAGTTACCCTAAATTTACATTGACGTTTTTAATTTATATGATTTATTTATCCCTTAATATCTAATTATCTTAATAAAGTGAAGAACATTATGATTTAAGAAATCAAGAAATAACTAAATGGCAATGTATCATTGACCTATAGGTTATAAGTTCGACTTTCGTAAGGAACAAAAGTGTGAATAAGTGTGTGGTGTGACGTGGTACTTGTAGTCGGTTAAATGTAAAACGAGTATTAATTAAATTTAATAAAAATAAGTAAACAACTGTCTGGGTGGTGTAGTCGGTTATCACGCTAGTCTCACACACTAGAGGTCCCCGGTTCGAACCCGGGCTCAGACATTTTTAAGTTTTTTTTTTCTTAATGAGGTCATTTTAGTGTTTATATAGTTTAAACAAAGTGATCATCTTAAATAAAAAATTGAAAGTAATTTTACCGGTACTGTCTTGATTCGTAATCCATTTGTTGTTCTCGTGATGTTACAATTTTGTACGCGTACTTGTTCTACTGTCTCATAACTATCGTTTTCTCCAAGGCTTCCAATACTGCACGAATCTATGGAGTGAGTCTTATTCATGCAAAAGAGTAATGCTCGTGATTTAAAGATTGTAGAACGTACCTTATGCCATGACCAGGTCCACAAGACACCCCCGTTACATTGATATCGGCAATGCCACCATTAATAGCGATACAATCATCACCTATTTAAGTGAATCAAAACGATTAAGGATTAATCTCTAGTTCTCTACTCTCTAGCACGATGAAAATTTTGCTTTAGTGAGTATATATACCGGTTTCAATAATAGAGTCATGGATATTAATATGTATTGAAGAGCTGATGTCGATTCCATCAGTATTGGGGCTGTCAGCAGGAGCTATAATATGAAGATTTCCGATATCTACATCTTCGCAACCATTAATGCTAATATGAAGAAATGGGCTGTCAATATGTGTCGTGCCATTCAGCCGAAGGCCCTTGCATTCGTAAAAGTGAATAGCCTGAACAATTCACATGCATCTATTAGGTTTCACAAAATCGATATCCTTTCAGAAACGTAATGTTTTAATGTCGAAAAGCAGATATCTTACAGAAGGGCGATAACAAGTATCAGTTGCCACCTGCAAAAAGAAGAAAAATGAGTCCGAATCTTATGATGTGGTTTGAAATCTCAACTCAAGCTCGATTCAGAAACGAAACTTAACCTCTTTTCTCCACCAGGTGGAGCCTTGGCCATCAATTTGGCCAGGTCCGTCAATCGTGAGGCCTTGCACCGATGTGAAATATATCCAAAACTTTTTAGCTTCACAATTTACCCATCCATCGAGTGTGTTTGGTGCAACGATATTGCCCAAAAGCTACTCATCAAAACACAAATTCATTACATCAATCATAATATTATACCGTCCATCTTTTTTTCAGTTTAAGTCATATTTTACCTTGATATTTACCGAAGGGAATATGCATAATGAACCGTTGAATTTCACTGGGCTTAATAAAAACGTCATGTCTGGTGGTATAATCAATGTCGTGTCTAACGAATCATCTTGACATAAATCAGCCCATGCTTGAACAAAAGCCTGCAACGATGAACATAATTTGAAAACAGCTAACTAGTTAAATTTGTGGTTCTTTTGCATGAATCCATGGCTTACTTGGGAGTCGTCTGTAATCCCATCGCCTATTGCACCATAAGATGTTACATCGAAAGTAGCTGCACTTACACTTCTTGGTCCAAACGAAACATACCAAAAGCTCAGCAAGACTACAAACAAGAAACCCTGCAAACGAAAAGAGTACGATAAGTAGTGTAGTGAATCTCATTATCTCGCATATTAAAAACATGGATCCATGGACATTACTCCTTATGTGGGTCGGTTTTTCTTACCATATCTTGAAGGAAATTGAAGCTGGTAACTCTGTTGTTGTGATTTAATGTAACCTTCCTTCAATTAAACTATAATTCGTAAGAATATCTTGTAAACTATACGTATAAGCATAACGAGCCAGATTATCTTTATTCAACAAAAAGGTAACCATCATTTATGTATCGAGTTTTATATAAATACAATATCTGATTATAGTTGTTCGCTTTTGTCATTTACGAACAAAAATACTGCATCATATAATGTAAACATGTTCGTTAAGCGCCTAGAGACTGTAACAGACTCATAATGAAACTGGGGAATGAGTAATTCTGTTACATTTATGTTCGTTGAAGCTTGTAGAGTTATAGATATGATCGTTGACCGAACAAGTTCTCTTCAATTTTTTTAAAGCCTATAGCCTTAATTACTAAAAATAAAAACTAACAAGATGCTAGGAATTACAAGACTCTAAAATATTGCATCGACCACGACTCCACAACGACTCTAACCTTACACCGACCCTAGAATATACATTGAGACCTCATTGAACCGACAATATATAGGCTCTTTTTGTTATGTACAGGTAAATTTAAACTTCTAGTCGACGCCTTACCCTTCTTCGCCTACTTACCAGGCTTTGGTCTAGTCTCCCTCGAATGTATGTAACAGTAACAAAACGGAAAATTCCAAGAAATTGACATGAATAAACTTAGTTTATGATCCATAGACACGTATTTCTTAATATTTTAGTTTCGCTGGGGTACCGTTTCCCCTTTAGCAAAAAATCATGTGACTGGATGGGATCAAATATGATAAATTTATAAAATGAAAAATACTAGAAAAGACCTGTTTTGTCTCTGTTCTTCAATAGCATAAAATGAACAATTAACTATAAAATGGTTGACTAGATTGCTACTTTTAAACCTGTATTAATGTCTTAAAATGAAACCTCAAAGAATTTTAAGCTACATTAATGGCAATTAACCATATATATGCAAAATGAAACATTTACATTTATAAGACATTAATGCTTCACAGAATCAATTAAGGACTACAAATTTGTGTTATTTGATTAGTTTTTTTTGAAAGAAAAATATTACATCGCACACGTACCACAAATATTCACACTTTTGTTACGAGATTTGAATCCACAAACAATAAGAATTTTGGCAAGACAGTTGAATAAGTACCTGCACAGACGGGCACTTGTCCATCGGAAAATAAAGGTGTTTTTGTTTCCTACATTGTAAACGAAAGTGCGGATATCAATAAGTGAGTTAGAAAAGAAAAAAGATTACATCGCACAGGATGTGCAATATATATATATACATACGCTTTGATATGGCATTTGCAATGTACTCTATCACTCTAACATGCTATGTTTTCTAATGTATTATCAAACATCGTCGAATTTATTCTTTTTGTCTTTTCCGGATGCACACAATTTATAGAGGGTATGGAGCAACGTCAGTCTTTTGGCATACTTCCTTGGGTCACTACTGTTTCATGCTCGTAGTGACGTTAAGTGAGGATCTAAGATACTATAATACGAGTAGCTATAAGCCCTTTCTTAGGATGATTGAAACCATAGTAGTAGTAGCCAAGAACATAGAAATTTGGAGTTGAGATTTTTTGAACTGTTATAATATGAGTATATAGACACCATGTATTGTAATATTGTATTCATTCGGAAAATAAGAGCCTATGCCTTGAGTTGAGATTTTTTGGACTCTAATAATATGATACTGAGTATATGTTATGTGTCGACATACAAAATGTATATAACGAAGAAGGTTATCCTAACGTTGCAGCGGGCCCTTCTTCAAGTAGAGAAGGAAAAAGAAAAAAAATGCAAATTTATCCAAAAATTTAATAAACTTTTTAGCTACAACATAAATAAAGAACCGCAAAAATTAAGCCTCACTCCTTTTCAAATAAAAAAATACATGTAAAAGAGAAAACAATTATAATAATTTGTGGAATTTGCTAAACATAACCTCGTGACTATGTTTAAAATGTTCAGACACACATAATTGTATTGTCTATTAATAATAACCGTCATTCATTTAAATAACCTCCCATGTATTTATAGATAACCGCTCCTTCGTACAACATCATTGTACGTGTCTGAATTCCTTATCCATAGCCCCGGGGCTATAGTTGACAAACTCCATAATTTATTTCAAACAACGACTCGGCTAGGCTAGAACCCGTTAATGAATCGTGCCATTAACAATCGGGAAATGTTAGTGTGATAATTTAACTTATAATATAAGGGTTTTGCTAAATGGTATCTACTGGGTATCAAAAACATCTATCCATTTGACACATTATAGCAAAACCTATACCATAAATATTAAAAATATTTTGTGTATTTTATTATATATAACTAGTAGTTATAAACCAATACATATATTCACAAAATAATTAATGTATAAATAATAAAAGATTAAAATAATATCAAAATTATAATTTCAATATAAAATTCTGATTTTTTTTCTTTCTTTTTTTAAATCTAGATTTTGGGCTTGAGGCTTATCCGAGGCACTCCCAAGTTAGTCCGAGCTTAATGATATATAATTCTAGGCCTTCAAAGGACTGGGCCTGGGCCTGTTTTTGTGCACCTCTACATGGAAGTGCACACCCTTTGAGACAGTCATATATCGGGCCCAAATTGGAGGGAGGGTGTTGTGCTCATAAAGTGCATTGACAAGTTGTCTTGGGTCATGGGTGTTATCGTGTTTGAGTTATTGTATTATGGGTTAGTGTGTTGGCGGGTTCATACACCTAAACCCAACCTAACCCATCCCATTTTGTTAATTGTGTCGAAATGTTTAACCAAAACCTCTTTAATAAAAGGGTTTGTGTCAACCCGTTTACAACTCCTATTTAACCCAAACCCAACCCATGTATTAAACGTGTTATTCGTGTTGACCTATTTATAACCCAAACCCATTAAACCCCAACCCCAACTCGCTTATTTTCTATCGTGTTCGTGTCGTGTCTGAAATTGTCACCCCTAACTTTTAGAGATCCTGGATGATCTATAAAGAATAACATTAACAAACAAAAATTAACTACTTGAAAGTTTTCTCTCATTCCTTATACCTTTTCGAGAAACAAAGAACACTTTGAAAACTATCCCAAAGTGAAATACATCTAACCCCGAAAAATATTAGGGTCAATCTACGGTTCATAGAGATATCACGTCTATTGAGAATATGCCATGTACACAAAACCCTATTTCCTAACAAAGTGCGTCACCGTAGCTTACATGCAAAACGAGCCAAAGTGTCTATGCTCGAACTATACTTACAACCTAAATCTGAACTTTGTGTTGAATGATAGCTATTGCATAACTATGCGGAAATATGATTATTGATAGTATGCTATTTTATATGAGAGGAAATGGGTATTTGAGACTTAAAATGAAAGAAATGGTATTTGTAATATACCACAAAACAATAGAAGTTTTGTAATATTACTAAATAAAAGATAAAAGACGGGCAAGCTAGAAAGGAAACGAAGAAACATATCTTTCCCGAAAAGCAATATAGTCTAAACAAAAGTTAACAAATACAGAAACAAAACTCACAAGTGTCTGCAAGTATATTGAGAGATAAAAGGAGTCGGAGCTTTAAAATTGATGATTGTTCGAGATACGTATATATAAGTAAATTAACTCGTCTTAAGAAGAACCAAAGTATATATAAAATGTCTGTTCGAATTAAGTATATATATAAGTAAATGAACTCATCTTTAAGATGAAGACGGGCACAGAAATGAAACAAAAAGTTGCACATGGCCGGGCAACAGACACGAAAACAAAAAAAACCTCACCATGGCCACCAAAAACAAAAACAAAACCACATCACTGTGCCAGAATACTCCCCATTTTAGATAAACAACTGAACCTAAATGCAGGACATTGACCCAACCACAAAAATAGAAGACTATACGAAACTGGGCATGTGAATGTACACCGCACTATTTCATCCGTGCACGGAACTGGGCATGTGAATGTATCACCACGCTATTTCATCCGCGCTACTTAGAAGAATTGAGGTAATTATCCCATTAAAGTTTAACCTTGTTTTGAGTTTTCCTAAGATTGGGTATTCCGAACATGTTTTGTATCCTAGTTATTGCCCGGGTCAATGTGCCTCCAAAATTCATTGTTTATCCATTGCTTATGGTGCCAAGTTGATTTTCCCAAATACTGCAAGAGTTGTATGTTATAACCGTTTGAGTGATTAAACAACATCCTTTGAAAAGGCACGTTCGTCGCATCTATTGAATAATTTACTGTTTTAACGCCGAAGATAGATTTGAAAAAACAAAGTTAGCAAGGAGCTAGAAATACAAGACAACCCTATCGCCTTAGCAAGGCGATCGGTGGGAATGGAAACGGGTCGGATACCACTAAACCCGTACCTGCATGCATCTCTAAAATCCATATCCATACCCAACCTAATATCTATCATATAGTTTTACCAATTGGTTTTTCGGGTTTCCCTCAGGTATTGGGTATACCCGTTTACATTTATGCTAGGCAAAATATCGGATTCAATGATAAAAAGCTTTTCCCAAATTACTAAAACCTAACAAAATACTCATTCTTATTATCGAGATTTCAAAATTGAAAAAAGAATAATACCAAGAATATAATTTAAGTCAAGAGAAACTAATTAAAGTATATAATATAAAAAAATTAATTACTGATATAATATATATTTTCTATAAAAAAAAAAAAAAGACTTAATATGTGTATGGATACGTGTAACCGAGTATGGGTATCTGTCAAAACCCGAACCCGCAAAATATTTTTTTATCCATACCCGTCTCCAAACCCGCGAACCAACTATCTCGGATTTCGGGTTTCCCCCATTAGTTTCAGATGATTTTGCTATTCCTCTTATCAATGCTTGATACAAGCTAACAAAACTACACACACCCAAAGATAAATTTTCAATATGACCAGCAGAAGTTATATTTTTGTAACGATTCATAATCCAATTTTCAATGTTCATCCCACTTTTACTACATAATAATGTAATTAATATATTTATTTATACTATGTTTTATGTTAATCTCTATAATTATCGTTTAAAATTAGTATTGTAAAATCCATATAGTTTTATTTGTAATTTGTTTTTTTAAACCAATGGGGTTGTAGTTAGCGCTATATGAGCTGGTCATCAATTTAGTGGCTGTGGGTTTGAGTTTCGTGGACAAAATTGTGAATATTCATCGTTTGTGGTATATAGTATATACTCTATAAATTAATGTTTACGAGACCATTTGTATATATTAATTAAAAGAGTTAATATTAATTAATCATGTATGAAAATACAATGATTTTCTGAACCGAAACTTGTAAAATATTTCATTTTAGAGAATTTATTAATTAACCTAATATTAATTTATTAAGTTTCTAGAAAAGGAAAAAAAAATTGTTTTTGAATTGGTTACTTATTCCAAACTTAATCTAAATTAAAATTTAACTTGCATTTTATAATTTAAATTTATATATAATTTTACTGTTCTTTATAATAAAACTATTTATGCAATCTTTGCATAATTATTAAATGGAATAAATATATATAACTTTATTTATAATAAAACTATCTATGCAATCTTTGCATAATTATTAAATGGAATAAATATATATAACTTCAAGTTATGAAATATAATAAGCCACTAAAAAAAGATTTCTTTTTGGAACTTTTTAAAAAGTTTTGGTGTACGTTTTATTTAAAATTAATAAGTTGACTTTAATCTAATTTTCCATTCTAATTATATGATATTTATGGTGTGTTTGGATTAGGGAAATGGAATGAAAAATTAGGAATGGGAAAGAAAAATGTCGTTTGATTGAAAGATATAGGTTTGAAAATTGGAAATGAAACCCATCATTTAAAGGTTTTTTAATACCTTTCTATATTGATGAGTTTAGAGAAACCTATGTATTCATACTTATTTTCCAAACCCATTGTAAACCCGTTAACAAACCAAACACCCCTTAACGCAATTATTATTTATGTACTTTTGTATTTAATTATTTTCAATGCATTTGAATGGTTATAAGCCCTCTTGTTATGAACCATGTTTAGGGTAAAAGAAATTAAGCAAACAATCATCAACCCTTTGTTATGTACCTGCTGTCTCATTAATGGTACTTCTTATGCTGCTACCCCAATGACGATTTTTCAGTTGCTGCGTCGATGGTGGCTCAATTGTTCTGCACAAACCGAATAGTTAACACGGTATATCATGAATGTTGTTCACTAGTAAAGAAAAAGAAAACGCTCGGCTTAGCTGACATTGAGAAGAAATAGCAACCAAGATGGCAAAGCATTGTTTCCAACTTATAGTTTTGGTAGTCACGTCGATGGCCAGCCTCGCGTGATGGCCCTTTTTGCAACACCCTGCGCCTCTAAATTACTTTGTTGCTAGCTGCTTTCTGCTCATTAGGTTCCATTGTGGTTATGAACTACTAAAAGGAGGTGAATATGTGATTATTATATGTAACCCACGTTGGTTTCGGCGCTCTAGTTTGTTGACTGCATGCAAGTTGTAATTACTAATTAGCCAATTAGGCTGCTTTCATGAAACATGTGGGAATTAACTCGTATTTGATCAAACTAAACGTTTTGTAATATATGCCTTAAAGAAGATGTGCCTAGCGAATTGCATAGGCTAGGGGGGCTTAAGTAGGCATATATTTAATGTTTGATTATTTGGTTAATTCTACATTGAAATCCACTTTTCAGAAAGAGTGTACTCTTTAACCATAAAGAATCCCACAAAACTCTTTTCAATCGTGAAACTTAGAGGGTGTTTGTTTTGGCTTATGTAAGCGGCGAGTTTATGTAAATTTTTATAAGGTTATAAAACCATTTTTTCCGGCTTATGAGCTTATCAATTTGAGTTTATGACTTTAAATAAACCATAAGCTGAACTTAATAAGCTCATAAGCCGAAAAAATGGGCTTATGAGCTTATGAAAATTTACATAATCTTATAAGCCGTTTACATAAGCCGAAACAAACACCCCCTTAGAGGGTGAGTCATATTTTTTTTTTATGATTGAGACCAACTTTTGAACAAATATACTAAGGAAACTAAGTTCCATGACATCGTGGAAGGCGCGACATATGACACGGTCGATGTGGTCAAATGTAGGGAATAAACCAATGTAACTCCAACTTCCTCACCACCCCCACATACTTGTCAACGTCCTCCAAATCTTCATCAAAATTCCAAACAACAAATTCCTTTAAGTCTTTCGGTTAATCATGCCACCACCTCTAACCCCTACATATTGAACATACTTCGTTTACCATTAATACCCCAAGTAGCGTCAAGTCATGGCCGAATTATACTTAACTTTTGTTAAAAACGGAAAGTGGTCCCTAGTTCCTACGTTTCAAATTCTAACGTTGATGATGGTAAGTGGGTTTACAGGATAAAAAGGAAAAATATGGTGTTATCACTCGGTATAAAGCTACATTTGTTGCTAAAGGCTTTTGACAACAACCAAGAGTTGATTTTCACAAGACTTTTAGTCTTGTCATAAAATCTACTACTATTATGGTTGTTTTATTCCTTGCTATCACTCAAAAAATGGTCATTTGGTCAAATGGATGTTCAAAATTCTCCTACATTTGTAACCCTCCTCATAATAATATCATGGTTTGGTTGTGCCCGTGGTAGTTTCCCGTAAGGGTTTTTCCACATTAAATCTTTTGTGTTCAATATCATTCTTTTCGATTCGTTATTCTTATTATCACCTTGTTGATTTTCCAACATTAATGTATTATTATAGGTTTGTGAAACTTAGAATATATTAATTTGGAGTGTTAAACTACGAACAAACACAAATAATTCAGAAAATTTAGGTGATATGTAAACGACTGCATTTTTATCTACTTACATTTATCAAAATTCTTGTGTTTTGACGAATTTCGCTTAAATTTGATCAATTTCTCTAAAATTGCACACGCTAATTAGCTTTGTTAATTAAAAAAGCCTCTTACAATTCATGAATATATTCCCAATATGGGTTGCTACATAAATCTAATTGCATCTAACATTTGGAGTCGTAGAAACAAAGTCCCCTTGAGCGTTTTGACAGAAAGCAAAATCGCCATATCCAGTGATTCCAACATTATTTGTCTGGAGTCCTGTACAGTTAAACTTCCCGCTGCAATTGAAAGTAATTGCTTGCCTTGACGCTGAAGACCCATATATATTCGTATAGGTCACATCGCTTATTTGTACGGATGGATCTGTTGGCTAATCAAAATAAGAACAAGTGAATACATATGATTTAGAACTATGGTAATAAAATGTAATGAGATTGTTGTCATGAAGTTGAATATAGCTTACAGGTGCCGGGCAAAATGCATTTTCATTGTTAGTGCAGTAATGTTGATCAATTATGATTGGATTTTCAACATTAACGAGATTAATGTTCTGAAAAACAATCCTCCTAGCGTACCCCGTTCCACCCTACAGTAGAAAATAGACCACGGATAAAATCAAATCTTGTTTAGAAGCATACGAATTTTTTTATCAAGTAGAATATCATTTTATTATACCGGTACTGTCTTGATTCGTAATCCATTTTTCGTTCCTGTGATGTTACAATTTTCTACCCGTACTTTTTCAACTGTGTCATGACCACCGTTTTCCCCAAGGCTTCCAATACTGCCAAAACACATACATGGTGAAGGAAAAATTTTAAAAATGAAAACCAGCATCTAAAAAGGATCCTTTGGTACCTTATGCCGTGACCAGGTCCGCAGAACACCCTTGTTACATTGATGTCGTATATACCGCCATTAATAGCCACACAATCATCACCTATATAAGTGTAACCCCAAAAATAAATATTACATTAATAGTAGACGACTAGAAGTTATCTACTAGGAACTAACAAGTATAGATCTCATACCAGTTTGAATATTCGAGTCATGGATATTAATACGTGATGAAGCACTAAGGTCGATCCCATCGGTGTTGGGGCTGTCTCCAGGTGCTAAAATTTGAAGATTTCCGATATCTATATTTTGGCAATTAACGATGCTAATATGAAGCTTTGGGCTGTTAATATGAGTTGTGCCACTTAGATGGAGATCGTTGCATTCATTAAAATGTAAAGCCTAAACAATCCACATTGACATATTAGTTTTCTTGAATTCAACTTCCAATCAAATCTTTAACTTAAAAGGCAGACATCTTACCGTGGGACGCTCACATCTTTCGGATAGAACCTGCAAAAAGGAACATTAAGTTAAAGTTCAAAGCTCGTTATGTTATAAGATATTGTACTCAAAATTGTTTCGGAAGTTAACCTCGTTTCCCCACCATAAAGAGCCCTGACCATCAAATTGGCCAGGTCCATCAATGGTGAGTCCTTGCACCGTTGTGAAAACTATCCAAAAACGTTGTTTTACACAATTTATCCATCCATCCATAGTATTGGGTGCGGTAATATTGCCGAAAAGCTACACAATTAAACACAAACTATAACATTAGCCATAGTTACATGTGTATCTTATAAATACAAGAACATCCCTTTAATCTGGCTTATTTGTATCAATAATATCATTATAGTGATCTCAATTCCACATTTACCTTGACATTTACCGCGGTGGATTTGCATGGACCACTGAATTCGATAGGGCCTAATAAAAATGTCTTCTCTTCTGGTATGATCAATGTTGGGTTCGGCGAATTATCTTGACAAAAATCACCCCATGCTTGAAGGAATGCCTGCAAAACATGAACATAATTAGTAAACAGTTAAATGGCTAGTGGATCTCATTTCATTTAAAAGTATAAACATGGTTTACATTGGAGTCGTCTGTATATCCATCTCCTTTAGCACCATACGTCGTTACATCAAAAGTGGATGCACTTACGGATTTTGTACCTAACGACAAACAAAAGCTAAAAAAAACCGCTATCAAGAAACCCTGCAGAAAAAGAAAGAAATAGAGTAATGTAAGTGTATTGAATTAACAATGTTTGAAGCATGAAACCATAGGATATAGTTTTTTTTACCATTTCCTTAAAACTAATTAAAGGTGGTAACTAAGCTGTTGTGTTTGATTATGTAATTTCCCATCCCTTAGATTCCAATTTATAATGTGAGGAAAATGTGTATGTGCATGAAGATTTAGATTTATTCATTTCAAAATAAATGCATTGTTTGACTATCATTTATGTGTTGTATCACAAATTAATTGTAGAGGTCTTGGGTTCGAGATTTTCTCTAAGGTTTCCTTCTTAGGTGAATATTAGTAGATATGTAACTAACTTTGGTGTAAGGTTCGTGGGTCGCATAATGCCCAATTGGATGTCACTGTGACCCCGAATCACTAACATTGTCGTTCTAAAAAAAAAAAAACCGGTTAAGGCAATACTCTTTATATATAAAAAAGTTTAGTAGAATTATTTTGAGCTTGGAATATTATTTTGTTTGACTGTTATTCAATTAAACCGTGTTCATTGTTATTTGGCAAAATATACAATTAAAAATAAATGAACATGTCTTTTTCTTAAAGTTTTATTCTAATGATTTTTTATTTTTTATTTTACTTTTTGGGAAAAAATAATATAATAATCCGCTAATAAATGTTATTTTTCTACTTCTTAATGAGCAATTACTGTTATCTACAATTAATTTTAATCATGATTCTAATCAATACATTGTTTATTTAAAACTTTGTATAAATAATAATTTTGATTTTGATTCTATAAGTAGCAAAAAGTGTAATAGAATTATGATCTACATTAATGGTTTTTGACAACCCCAACCAAATTGATCAATATGATTAAGAGTCATTACAATAAATATGTAATTTGTAAACAATTAATTCTACATATTTATATTTTATTTAAGAAAAAATTATATCGATCGTGTTTTATATTTGTATTAAATTTCACGTATGATCCTTTGTGAAGTTTGATTACACTGAGTCACTGACCATCCTTTCTTTATAAACTCGTTTCACCGATGTTTATTTTTATTAGATGTATGTTAACTTTTAACGTTAGCATATATCATGTGTATCACATGTGAGGGCATAGATGTCATTTTGTATATCATTTGATTTATTCTCTTGTTTATTCAAACAAACTAGTATATTTGATCATTTTTTCTACCATATCATGTAGTTGTTATCAAAGTTTTATTTCTTTGGCATATAAAACACGCTAATTTAATTAGGTACTAGATAAGTGTTACATTTCCTTATCTAGTGCCGAACACTTGTACTTTCATTGAAATTTTTGAGTTACTTATCAATTTGGAAATTGAATTAACATATTGTGATTATCTATTATGAGCAACTATAACACTTATCTAGTGTCTAATTAAATAAATGTGTTTTATATGTCTAAGAAACTTTGATAATAATTGCATGATATAGTAAAAAAAAAAAATCAAATATACAATTTTGTTTGAATAAATAAGAGAATAAATCAAATGGTATGCATTAATTACACGGATGGTTCTTTTTCTTTAACTAATATGACACTTTCAGTCCTATTTTTGAAAAAATTACATGAAAGGACTTTTATTTTAAACTTTTGAACACCGGTGGTCCTTTAGTCCGTTGGTGTTAAATCAATTCTGTTAATTTTAGCAAAATGACCATTTAACCCTTTTTGTCTTATTCTTAAAGGACCATATGTGTAAAAAAATTTATTTATTATTTTACTACTTTTTCTGTTAATTTCCTTTATTATTATTATTATTATTATTATTATTATTATTATTATTATTATTATTATTATTATTATTTTATATACCAACTATTATTATTATTAAATAATCCTGTGTTGGTTCTTTCACATTTCACACTGGACCTGAAGTAACACTTGCTTCTTGTTCTGGTGATTTTTTTTTAAAGATAAATTATACAAGGAAATGATCCGAAACATGAGTTATATAAGCTTCCGAGATGAATTTGAATATATTTTCCTAATATGAGCATCGAAAAGAGTTGAAAGCTGACTTTTATGTTTAAAGTTTCCTACTGTTAGCTTCATGTTCAAAGTAATACTAGTATATGTTAAAGAGTTTTTTTTTACCATATGTCAAAAGTTGGACAACAAATCAATATGAACAGCAAGTTAAAAATTCATGTTAAATAAGTTTATGGGATTTCACTAATATTTTATATCGAGAGTCTTACAAGGATTTAGAAAGTTTCATTTAAATAGAAATTGTTCCAGATTAAGAAACAAGGCTGACGAAATTATATGGTTTAAATAGGTCAAATCTTAAATGGGTCAAATGGGTTAAACAATGAGTTTTTGGAAATACATTTATGATAATGTTACAAGTGGATTGTATATTTTTTTTTTGAACGGCAAAGTTAGTGATTCGGGGCCACAGTGACATTCATTTAGGGCAGTATGCGACCCACGAACCTTACACCAAAGTTAGTTATCTATAAGCTTACACAAACACCCCCTAAGTACTTACCTAACAACAAGCTTACACAAACACTCCCTAAGTACTTACCTAACAACCACCTAAGGAGGGAACCTCAGAGGGAGGCTCGAACCCGAGACCTCCCCTAGGGGAGTACAACCTCCTACCAATGGGACAAACCCCCATTGGCTAAGTGGATTGTATATGAAACACTTGATATTCATTCAATTTTTAAAAGATAGGTTATGATCAATAGCATTCAACCAGCAATGAACAAACAATGTTTGTAACTAGGTAGTAACATGATGTTGTTTTTGTTTCGTTTATGATGGTTGCGATCAGATCATGATTTTTATTTTTGTTTATCATGGTGGCGATCGGTAGGGGTAAGTACCGGTGAGTGGTGGCGGAGAAAAAACATAATTTTGGTAAGTGTTTTGTTTGAGCGACGGCTGAACAAACACCCTATTTGACCTTCTTTTTTTTTTTTCTTTCTTTTTTTTTCTTTCTTTATTCGTTTTATATAATAATAATAAAAAGGAGTTAATTACATAATTGGTCCCTGTGTTTGTTCCAAAACAACGGGTCCAGTCCCTGGGTCACAATTCGTTCGGGTCCAGTCCCTGGAGCCTATCTTTGGTTGCACGTTTGGTCCCTCTTCCTAACGTTCGTTTATTTTGGTCGTTAAGTAAGTCATGTGCTTCTCACGTGAGGGGTATATAGACATTCTCTATTTTACAGGGATCAATTATATACCTTACGAATATCATATTTTAATTTATTATTTCTTTTTCTTTTATAAATTCATAAGCAAACAAAACCTAATCTCTCTCCCTCTTTCACTCCAAACCACCGCCACCACAAACCACCGCCACCACATTCCCGCTAAACTCCTCCCAAACCACCGCCACCACAAAAAGAGAAAAAAAAACACACACACATATACATACATCAGCGACGGCAGCGGCCTCAAATCTGATTTCAAAAATCACAAGCAAACCTCAAATCTGATATGCGACGGCAGCGGCAGCGGCGGGATCGTCTCCCGAGAATGAATCGGTCTTCCGTCAGTGATCGGTGTTCCTTACATTCAACGCAGAATCGTAATCAGAAGACGAAGACCGATTCATTTTGATAATCTCATACTTACTGCTACTCAACTGTTATCCAAATCGAAACCGAAACCGAAACGAAAATTGAAAGCTAAAAGGAAACAGAGAGTTAATGTGACTATGCCTTTGAAATATAGAGACTCTGTTGTGAATTATCCATTGACTCCGATTCGAGATCTGAGAGATCGAAATCGATTACGATCACCGGTGAATGATTATGAATTTCTGTTATTTTTTGTTACTATTGATCTGTTTTACTATTAGTAGATTGTTATTAGTATTGTAATTCATCCTTGATGATATTGTTACTTTACACCTTAATTTGTATGAAAAAATCTGAGGTTTTTGCAAATTTTGGTTTATATGCAGAATTTTGTTTATGATAAGCGTTGATTTTGATTTCAAAAGTTTAATTTAGCTCGTTTGATTTCGAGATTTTGGTTGAAACTGGAGTAGAAACAGTCATGATTTGTTTGTTTGCTTATGAATTTATAAAAGAAAAAGAAATAATAAATTAAAATATGATATTCGTAAGGTACATAATTGATCCCTGTAAAATAGAGAATGTCTATATATCCCTCACGTGAGAAGCACATGACTTACTTAACGACCAAAATAAACGAACGTTAGGAAGAGGGACCAAACGTGCAACCAAAGATAGGCTCCAGGGACTGGACCCGAACGAATTGTGACCCAGGGACTGGACCCGTTGTTTTGGAACAAACACAGGGACCAATTATGTAATTACCTAATAATTCACATGTTTTATCGTTAAATCAATGAAGATGATGATGTCGGAAAGTGACCGGATGCCGGAAAAATAATCCCGTAAAAATGAAGATGATGATGATTCGTTGAAAATGTCGGGATTATTTAATAATAATAATAGTTGGTATATAAAATAATAATAATAATAATAATAATAATAATAATAATAATAATAATAATAATAATAATAATAATACACAGATGATCCTTTTTCTTTTACCAATGTGTAATAATAATAATAATAATAATAATAATACACAGATGATCCTTTTTCTTTTACCAATGTGTAATAATAATAATAATAATAATAATAATAATAATAATAATAATAATAATACACAGATGATCCTTTTTCTTTTACCAATGTGTCACTTTTCGTCCTATTTTCTGAAAAATTACATGGGTAGTCCTTTATTTTGAATTTTTGCACATCGATAGTCCTTTAGTCCGTTAGGGTTAACTCAATTCTGTTAGTTATATCACAATGACCAATTTACCCTTTTTGTCTTATTCGCAAAGCACTGTTAAAACCATTTCTGTTAAAAGATTTAAAGAAATTCATGTGCAGTAAAAACCATTTATGTTAAAGATTTAAAGAAATCCCTTTATTAAAAAAATTCAAGTGCAGTAAAAATCATTTCTGTTAAAAGATTTAAAGAAATTTCTTTATTTTGAATTTCTGTTAATGGAGAAATCGAACTGCACATTGATCGTTGGGTTGTTATTACTGTTAAAAGAGTTACAGATTTTTGGGGTTAATTACATATTGTTTTATCTGATTGTGATTTTTGTTTTATTTTTTTTCATTTTATTTTTTTCATTTTGTTTTTAAGTTTTAATTTTTTCCATTAATACTTTAAATAAATTTTAGAGTTAATTACACGGATGGTCCTTTGCGAATAAGACAAAAAGGGTAAATTGGTCATTATGATATAACTAACAGAATTGAGTTAACCCTAACGGACTAAAAGATTGTCCATGTGCAGAAATTCAAAATAAAGGACTA
Organism: Senecio squalidus; assembly: GCA_910822075.1. Lineage (NCBI taxonomy): Eukaryota > Viridiplantae > Streptophyta > Magnoliopsida > Asterales > Asteraceae > Senecio > Senecio squalidus. The sequence goes on from CAJVGC010000065.1 coordinate 3,858,167, forward strand.
TCCATGTAATTTTTCCGAAAATATGACAAAAAATTTCACTTGAATAAGAGGAAAAGGACCATCCGTGTAATTAAATCTTAGGATATAAATGACTCTTAAATGAATAGTCATAAAAATAGATCATAGAGTTAATTACACGGATGGTCCTTAACCTTATACTCAAATGGCACTTTCAGTCCTAAATTTTGGATAATTACATGGCTAGGCCTTTATTTGGAATCTTTGCACACGGACAGTCCTTTGGTCCGTTAGGGTTAACTCAATTCCGTTAGTTATATCATAATGACCAATTTACCCTTTTTGTCTTATTCGTAAAGGACCGTTTTTGTAATTTTTTTTTTTTCTTCTTTTTATTTGTTTCAAATCATGATTATATTTGGTTTCTCAAATATTAAAGTACCAATTAAATTTGAGTTTGTATAATAAGTAATACTTAAGGTATACTTTATTGCAGTTTTTGTTTCTTTCTCCAAATTAAATTTGTACACATTAATTTTAACAATGAGATTATTTTGTAGAATATTAGTTAAAGTAGTAAAACAACTATGTTTTTTATTTTGCTGGTTGTTGATTTATGGCATTTTTTTCCTTAGTGGGGCTATATAAAAGAAGAATCACATACAAACAGTAGACACAAGTTGCTTAAGTTAAGGTAGAGCTCTTAAAGCTTTTATTGATCAACAAAAAATGGATAAAAGCAAATCATTTCCGAATTATTCAACTCCATATGGCGAAGCTCGATATGCATTTGATGATCGTGAGAAATCGTTCAGCTTCAATGGGCCGGGAAGAGACAAACAAAATCCTGAAGTGAAGAGAAGGAAGAGAGTGGCGTAATATAACATGTAAACCATGGAAGGGAAACTCAAGTCTTCTCTAAAAAATGGCATAAAGAGAAAATAAAACATCCCTACCACGGGTCCTGCATTATCTATATAAAACTCGTTCATATATTCTATATTCAAAAGTCAAAATATATTCGAAAATCACCGTGAAACTCAGTCACAACGTCGCCGTAAAAAAGGGTGAAAATCGTCCGAAAAAGGGTGAAAACTCACCGGAAAGGCGATTAAAGACGGTTTGAGTGTTTGTAGAAGGTTAGGTGCGTGAAATAAGTTCAGATCTCTGTGGAAAACAAAAACGTTGTTAAGGAGCTTAGTTGGAAGAAATTTTCAAGTTGTAGATGGGAGAGAAGAGAGAAACGGGGAGAGAAAGAAAGAGAGAGGGAGCGATGGTGTGTGAGTGGTAGAAGGAGATGGGGTGGTAGTGGCGGTGGATGAGATTGGCAGCCGGAAAAAATGGAAGTTGGAGAGATGGGAGGAGAGCTTGATGGAAAAGAGAAAGAGGATAAAATAGAGAGAGATAGGGAGAAGAGAGAGACGAGAGGTGAGAAAAAAATGTTTTTTTTTTGTTTTTTTACTATGATAAAATGTTAAATAAATTGGAAAAGTAAATAAAATAAGGAGTTAAAAGAAAACAAAAATTACAACAACGGTCCTTTACGAATAAAACAAAAAGGGTAAATTGGTCATTATGATATAACTAACGGAATTGAGTTAACCCTAACGGACCAAAGGACTGTCCGTGTGCAAAGATTCCAAATAAAGGCCTAGCCATGTAATTATCCAAAATTTAGGACTGAAAGTGCCATTTGGATATAAGGTTAAGGACCATCCGTGTAATTAACTCTAGATCATATTATATATTTTGTGTTTCAAATTTTAAACAAAAGTAGAAGTAGACAGAGTGGTAAGGGAGTTGCATATATTACCTAGATGTCCAGGGTTTATTCTTCTCCTTGCCTTTCTTTTTGTCATTTACATCTTATTTATTTTCTTTCACTTTACCCCTTTAAGTTATGGAATTTAGCAAAAAGAACCCTAAGTTTATAAAAATTTATATTTACAACTACACTAATTTAAAATGTTAGTTTAATTATTTCTAGAATTAATATATATCATTCCTTAATTTTTCTCTTTATCTTAATACATAATCATATCACATAAATTATAAAAAGTTTAAAGACATATAATTATAAAAAGTTTAGAAATGTTATTATTTTACATCATAAAATAAGAACATGTTTTCTTTAAGAAAGTTTATTGTTTAAATATAAATGTTATACATACAAATTTTTCAAATAAAATTAATTGTCATAATTTATTTTATAATTAATTATCTTTTTATAAAATTAATAATATATTACTCAAATTAATTAATATAATTATTTTTAAAAATATTAAATTTTTATAATTGGTTTGACCTTAAAATGTGTAACTTTTAAAATTACTAAGACATAAATGATTATTTACTTTGAAGAATATTTTTCTTTTCTTTAAATAAATTATAAGTAAATTAAAAATTAGATATCACTATCTAAATAAATCGAAGAAAAAAAAAACAACAACAACAAATGTATGTTTTAATTGAAAAACTGTAAAATTGCAGGTCTTTTGTTTGAAATCAAAATATATGTTTTCGAGAGTTCAAAACATGACAATGGAGTATCCCATAGTCTTTATTGTAATGTTCTTATAACATATTGGCTTTGTTTTGTGTTTTTTTTTTTTTTTTTTTGCAAGGGAAAAAAAACGAAATTTTGTTATTTAACGCTTAACTTAACTTATTTAATATTTCTAAGTGTCTTTTACTTATAAATGTTTAGAAACAATAATTTTATACTATAGACATTACGAAGTACTAACTTTTAGTTTGTTTCAGTTCAACATTCAATTGTGTAATTTTTTTAATCCCGCCGCAACGCGTGGGTTTTAAAAGACCTCGTTTAATACATTATACAGTTGTTTGTTCATTATGTATTGTATTTGATTATGTATTGTATTTGAGAAAAGAAAAAACATGTTATATCAAGACTCTATAATTTTCATTTCTTTCACGAGAGATGTAAAAAACATGAGATTGCACTTTTTTTGAATGATTAAATCATTTTTTATTTTTTATATTATATCAAGACTCAAAAATTGATACATATTATCCCCGATGACCGGGGTTTACAATCTAATTGCAAGTAATTCTAGGGGTGGTTGCTCTAAATTTTCCATCAACATTGTTGCAGAAGGCAAATATATCTTCTCCAGTGATTCCAACCTTGCTCGTTACGATTCCAGTACATTTAAACCGTCCGCTGCAATTAAGAGTTATCGCTTGTTGTGATGCTGAAGAGCCGTATATATTCCTATAAGCTACATTACTCACTTGTACTGCTGATGCGGTCGGCTAAAAAGAAATAGGTAGATTGAGGTCTTAGATGTTAAAACTACTGAATGTTGAACAAATTGTGAACTTGTTATTAACAAAGCTTACCGGAGCAGGGCAATCAGCATTATTCATATTAGTGCAGTAATGTTGATCGATTATAATCGGATTTCCAACGTTATCAAGATAAATATCCTGAAATACGATATCCCTAGCGTACCCCTTTCCAAACTACAACATAAGAAATATATAAAAAGGAAATTATCTTTCAATAATTTTAATAATTCAATAATCTTAGTGAAATTGCATAGAATTCTACCGGTACTGTCTTGATTCGCAGTCCATTTTGGGTTCCAGTGATGTTACAATGTCGTACTCGTACTCTTTCTACTGTCGTATAACTACCATCCTTCCCAAGGCTTCCGATGCTGCCACATACATTTGTACGAAATCATAAGCTCTAGGCTTCCGATGTTGCATTTCCTTTCACGAGAGATGTAAAAAGCATGAGGTAATACCTAATGCCGTGACCAGGTCCACATGAGACCCTTGTTACATTTATATCGTAATTGCCACCACTAATTGCCACACAATCGTCGCCTGTTTGATTTTCCAGAAAAATAAGTACATAAACATGTTTTCATATTATAGTTACAGCAAGTTATAGTTTTCGACATGTCATACCGCTTTGAATAGAAGAGTCGTGGATATTAACATGTGATGACCAACTGATGTTGATTCCGTCAGTATTGGAGGTGTTTTCGGGTGCTGATATTTGAAGATTTCCAATTTCTACACCTTGACAACCACTAATGCTAACATGGCTTTTTGGACTGTTTATATGTGTCGTGCCTCTTAGTCGAAGCCCGTCACATTTCTGAAAACGTAACATCTAAAAAATGGACATTTAATTGTTAGTGTTACTTATGTTAGTTAATATGATGTTTGATGTTTGATGTTTAAGTAAATGATCATACCGATGGGCAATCGCAGGTAAGACCATTCGGCTGCAAAAATATACAAACGGAATTTCATTCGTTAAATAAATTGATTAAGGGGAGAAAAAAACAACAATATGTTAAGTCGCAAAAAATTAACCTCTATTCCTCCTGGCCACCAGATGGCTCCTTGGCCATCTATTTGGCCAGGTCCAGTGATCGTAAGTCCTTTCACCGATGAAAAAAATATAAGATAGCCTTTAGTATCGCAACCTTGCCATCCGTCCAGACTCTTGGGTGCAGTAATGTTGCCCAAAAGCTACCCACCAAAAACATAATTAAATTAAAATATCCATCTTAACCCTTAGAACTTAAATAAAATGATGACTCTAATCACATAAAATCAAATATCAATAATAATTAGGCATTAAGAAGCACCAAAGTTACAAAAACATCATCGATTGTGTCGGATTTTACCTCAATATTAACTCTATGAGAGTTACATGGACCTTCGAATGACACACATTTTATTAAAAATGTCCTGGCTGATGGTATGATCAATGTTGAGTTTCTTGAATTATCTCCACATAGATCCGCCCATGCCCGAACAAAAGCCTGCATTATATAATGTATAAGAAGACACTTATTATCTGTTTCAAACTTTTTAAACATGGTTTGCGTACTTGTGTGTCGTCGGTATTCCCATCACCTATTGCACCATATGATGTTACATCGTAAGTCGCTGCACTTGCGCTTTTCGAGCCAAAAGAAATGTAAGAAAAACTCAAAAACATTACCATCAACAAACCCTGCAAAGAGAAGAGAGTAATGTAAGTGTGCTGAATCTGGTCTATAATGTATTAATGGAAGCATATCTTACCATTTTAGAAAACAATTGAAGCTAGCTCTGATGCCTCCTCCCATAATTCCAATATATATATATATATATATATATATATATATATATATATATATATATATATATATTGTGGGAAAATATCAGATTATGTGTATATGTAGATTTGCAGTAAAAGCTTAGTTAAATTTGAGTCAAATATATTTCAACTAAAGGTTTTTATAAAGGCCTATAAGTTTTTTTGTATTACTATAATAGTATTTGACATTTTATATTTAAATATTCATTTATTGACTACAATAAATATATAATTTCTTCACATCAATGCAACCTTAGATACAAGAGTTTCATTTCACACCTATAATTATTGGGTTAATTGTTTTAAATACATCAAATTTTGTATGAAAAACTATTATATATATTCAAAATTCAAATACTCTAATATATCTATTGAACTTTTATAAAAAGCAATTGTGTGTACCTCTTTACTTTTTGTTCAAGTAACCAATAAATTAAGTAATTTTGATATAATTTTTGAAAGGGTTAATTGCTTTGGAATGCATCACACTTTATACAAAAAACTATTGTATGCATCCAAACTTAAAATGCTCTAATGTATGTACCGAACTCCTATAAAACGCTATTGTATGAATATTTTTACTTGTAACTTGTTATTTACTTATATATACGAAATTTAAATAAAAAAAATTAATTAAAAACATATACTTAACTATCCATACAATTTTAACAAATTAATCACTAATTAACAAAATTTATCACCGTCTAATACAAATTCATTCAAATTCATACATATTCTAACAATTCATACAAATTATTCATATAAATTCTTAATAATTCATACATATTATAAGAAATTTGTCATCATACGTGTTTTTTCTTGTAGTGAATTATCGTGCCTTTTGGTGACTTAAAATTTTCGGTCACTATTTACCCTTTTTGAACACATTCAAAAAATTACACACTTTCATAAAAGTTTTGTAACTGAAATTTTGTTTTATAGTTTATCTTTAATAATTTATCTATTAGACTATTAGTGACTATTTTCTCTTTCTGACCTTTTTATCGACTTAAGATCAACTATTACTACACTACCTTTTCTGGTCATTCAATTGCCATCCAATGTTGTTTCTTGCAGATCATTTGAATGCTCAAAGTAAGTTTCTTTATTATATCATGAATCTATCTATCGATTATCGATACATGTTATCCCCAATGGATTAGAGACTACTATCTAATTGCAGGTTATTTCGGGGGTGGTATCAATAAAAGTTCCTTTAACATTATTACAGGTAGCAACTACGCCGTCTCCAGTGATTTCAACGTTGTTTGTTTTGATATCAGAACACTTAAACTTGTCGCTGCAATTAAGAATAATTGCTTTCTTTGATGCAGAAGATCCGTGTATATTGTCAAAGGTTACATCGCTCACTTTTACTGCTGATGCGGATGGCTAATCCAAAAAAAGAAAATAATGAGTGGATGGAGATATTATATGCTAAAAACATTTACATCGTTAATTCGTTATGGAGTAGTAACAAGGCTTACCGGTGCAGGGCAAAAAGCATTTTTCATATTAGCGCAGTAATGTTGATCGATTAAGATTGGATTTTTAACATTTTCAAGATGAATGTCCTGAAATACAATATGCCTAGCATACCCCGTTCCATACTAAGTACAATACAAAAAAACGTTTAAGAGTTAAGAATATCACGGAAAAAACATAACAATTCGATCACTATATTGAAATTTAATGTAATTTTACCGGTATTGTCTTGATCCTTAGCCCATTGGTTGTTCCACTCATATTACAATCGCGTACTGTTACATGTTCAACTGTCGCATGACCATTGTTCTTTCCAAGGCTTCCAATGCTGCCAAAACACGACAATTGAGCAAAGGTTAAATATTTATCAGTTTGTAAATTTTGCGGTATTAGATGGTACCTTATGCCGTGACCAGATCCACAGAAGATCCCTGTTATATTGATATAGGAAGTGCCACTATTGATAGCTACACAATCGTCACCTGTAAATTAGTCATTTAAGAAAAATAAGTCCATTAAAATATATTCTGATTAAAGTATAATATAAGAATTTACAGTTTTGTTTACGTCTTACCGGATTCAATCACAGAGTCGTATATATTAACATGTGACGACTCACTTATGTCGAGTCCATCAGTATTGGGGCTGTTTTCTGGTGCTGAAATTCTAAGATTTCCAACTTCAACACCATTACAATCATTAATACTGATATGGTGTTTTGGACTGTTTATATGTTTCGTTTCTCTTAGTTGAAGCCCGTCACACTTATGAAAATGTAATATCTATAACATCGATATGTTCATGTTAGTTCTAGTTTAGAAATAATGTTTGATGTTAAAAAATATGAGAATCATACTGTTGGGCATTCGCCGCAGGATTGACCATTCGGATCCTGAAATAAACAAACAAATTTATTATTATTAGCTAAGTAATGGATCAAGTGTTGGAAATAATGATGGTTGAGTTAAAAATGTTAACCTTATTTGCTACCGGCCACCAGATGGAACCCTGGCCATCTATTTGGCCAGGTCCCTCGATGACGAGTCCATAAACCATTGCAAATTTCATCATATAACCCTTCTTATCACAGCTTTTCCATCCATCGATTCTTTTGGGTGCTGTTATATCACCCAAAAGCTACGCACCAATAACACAATTTAAAATTATAATTACGTTAAATCAAGTGTCAAACATAACTACACGTTAGAAAACAAGCAAATTATAAATGATCATTGATCAGAGTCTGATATATTGAACCTTAACATGAACGCTAGGAGAGTTGCACGGACCAGTGAATGACACACATCGAATCAAAAACGTCCTGCCTGATGGTATGATCAACGTTGGGTCTTCTGAACTATCTCCACATACATCTGCCCATGCCTGAACAAAAGCCTGAAATACAAATGTAATTAGAAAACAATCACCTAGTGATTCAAATTCGTAGACGAACATGATTAACTTACATCAGTGTCGTCTGTATCCCCATCTCCAATTGCGCCATAAGACGTTACATCAAATGTGGATGCCCTTGTGATCGTTGAAACGAATGAAATGTAGCAAAAGCTTAAAAATATCAACTTCAAAAAACCCTGCAAAGAGAAAAAGAATGACTATTGTAAGTATAATGAATCCAGTATGAATATGCTTCGATAAAGATAGAGTATCTTACCATTTCGATCTTGAAAGATATTGAAACTACCTGCAACACCCGCTCTTTTCAACTTCATATATATAGTGTAAGAATATTACAAATCTTTAATCTTTAATATATAATAAAAGAGGGACCTTAAATGCTACATGGCAAAGTAAGGGCCATGGATGGGTTAAACTTTTTAATTTCAACCGTTAGATCAAATTGATGATGTCATCAAATACTACTTTCATTTTACACCCTCTTACAATACATAATAACATTCTCTCTTTAATTCTTATCTCAACTAAAATAAAACAAAATTCTAATTTACTTATAAAATCACTCAATTTGGACTATGATTTAATTTATTTTTTATTTTAAAATCTCCTAATAAAAAATATCAAAACATGTGTATAAACGTAAAGGTGTATATGTTATTATAATTATAAACAACATGTGTATAAACGTAAAGATATATATGTTATTATACGTATAACATTGTCTTTTCATACTTCAAATCTACATAAACATAATGTTTACAATTCAATTTTTATATATGTTCGCGCTATCGCGGGACAATAATCTAGTTATATGTATAACTACAAAGATTTGCATAATATTCTATTTTATTACTATTATATATGTCGTTTTATAATTTATATATGTAAAGAAATGATATATTTATAACGATTTAATACGATAGCTATATGTATAACTAGATTATTTGTTTTCATATATTAAAACGACATAAATGTATTATTTTTACGAACACGTAAGTTATAAAACAAGAAATACTATTGTAATAACTAAAAATAACTTCACATATGTACGTATGCAAATACATTTAATAGTGTGAAAGTAATGAAATTATACAGTCACAAGTGTACGTAAAACATAAAATAAAATCTTACTAATAAATATGTACAAAACTACAAATAATAATTAAATTGGATAGTTGAAATTCCCATTAGAAAAAACATGGATAGTTGAAATTTTATAACAATCACTTTATTCACACTAGGTTTAAATTGTACGGAGTACAAAAGTATAACAATTTTTTTTATCAACTTATCATTGTATATAATAAATTTTAAAACTATATTTTTAAAATAAAAAACTTTATTCCGTTCAAAATATATTTATAAAGTTAACTTGAAATATGTTTGTATTTTCATATGAAAATGATATATGAACTTTTCCGTTGTTAGTTATCATATTCCCATTTAAAATTACATGTCAAAAAAATTGTCCGTCTTTTAATTTGTTCTAAAATATTGTGTGATTTTTAATATGAAAAATTAAAATATACTTAGTAAATTTTCATTTTACCCTTTTAAATTTTTAATTTTCAAAAAACTGAAACTAACACATATTTTTAATTTAGATGCATAATGAATAATGGAATGAAAAAACAATTATTAATTAAATATATCTTATTTTACAGTTTTTGTTTTCATACATATTTTTTTGGGACAAAGAGAATAAAATATAATTGACATTTTACCTAATTTTTTTAAAGGTTTTGTTAACTATAGCCTAGAGTTGTTATTGTTAAGATTAATAAAGTTTAAATATACATATTTACGAAATATAAATTTTACATAATAATAATAAATCTTATAGTTAATTAAATAAATCGTTATTAAAATTTATCCAAAGTTATGGATCTCATCTATAAGTTTAACAAATTGAATAAATTGTTCACTTACAAAAACTACTTTTACTTTTTGTCTTTAAAATGAAGATTCGTTAAAAGTTTCATAAATCTAACGTAAGCATAGTTTTTAAATTCGTACGAGCTGTGTCATTTTTTACTAAAAAATTACCGACTCCTCGTATAATAACTTGTACAACTCATATCATGACATGGAAGACTCGTACGATAATACGTACGACTCGTATTATGACTCGTACCATGACTCATATATACATTTAAATTATCATTAAATTCAATAAAAAAAAGTCTTAATATTATACATATATATATATATATATATATATATATATATATATATATATATATATATATATATATATATATATATATATATATATATATATATATATATATATATATATATATATATAATATATATATATATATATATATATATATATATATATATATATATATATATATATATATATATATATATATATATATATATATATATATATATATATATATATAGGGAGAGGTTCTTATAAACCAAAACTTAAAGTAAAATAAGTAAAAAAATATGAAAAAATAATTTATTATATGTATAATTTTGTATTACGTTTATTTATTCAATTATAACAAACTTTAAAAAAACAAGTTTTGATATGCATCAAAATATATATCGTTTAGGGACTGTGCATCAAATTATTTGTTTTTGTGCAGTAAATATTCAAATTGGATGCATAACGGTAAAACTACCCATTTTATGATGTACCGTTTTTTAAAGTTTGAGATATGGTTAAAATGAACGATAATCAAAAATATCTAACGTTATAAATTATTTTTTATTTTTTTTTTTACTTATTTTACCTTAAGGTTTGTTTTACAAGAACCAACCTCTATATATATATATATATTATATTTATTTCAACTTTAGAATCGTGACAGAGTCGAGTCACGATTCGAATCACGAACCAAAATTTGATAAAATGATTCTCATCGCCATTTACGAATTGACATCTATGATCGTAAGTTTATAGACTTTTTAATGTAGCACATAAAATGCTATACAGTACATCAGAATGTGGATCACATAAAAATGAATCAAAAAAAAAAAAAAAAACTCTAAAACCCACCTAATAAAAAACCAAACTTTAATTAAAATATCTAGATTATAAATAACTTTTAGAAAAAACTAATTATACCACTAGAATGGTCTAAGTTTTTTTTTTTGAAAACAACTTTGTATAAATTACCCACTTGATATAGTATTGACGGCTTTTTTTATTTTGAAAAAAAAAACTGCATCTAGGTTTTTGAAAAATGCATCTAACTTTGTTTAAAAATGCATCTAATTTTGAAGAAAATGCATCTAATTTCGGAGTAAAAAAAAAAACTAAAGAAAAAAAACACTTTTTTTTTAACATGAAAAGCTTATAAAAATTATTTAATTAGAATTCTTCCAAACAAATCTTCCAAAAAATGTTTTAAAAGAAGGGTTTTTATTAATTTCGTGATGTTTTTACAGTTTTGATATTTGGATTTGTTTTTACATAAACCTCACTCCACTACATTAAACATGCTATACACACTTAAGTTTTCTTGTATTTGTTAACATTTAAAATGTGTATAAGATGTTTACATTTATAAACGATTGAACTTAAAGAAAGATAAATATATAAATCAATTCTATGGTTTATACTAAATTATGGTTTCGTCTTTAATTTGAAAGTTATATCAGTGGTTCAGTTACGGTAACTAATTACCTATTTCGTCGCTACTTTTAATGGTCGTTTTATTTTCACGAAACAAGATTACATATTGCATCCATATTTTTAACGTTGTAATTAATCAGTCGCCATAAATAGAGACGAAATTTGTAATTAATTTTTATAAATAGACCACTAATGGAATGTTTTACACTTAAAGACTACAATCATATAATTTGTTGAAAACCATAGCAAACTGGATTTTTGCAATATTTAACTAGAGTAGAATGATTGAATGATATTGATTTTGGGTTGGGAAAGCAAAGGTGGTTTAATGTTACAAATACACCTTTTAAGAATGTAATCATGATGATGGATACTAAATAAGGGAGTGAAATTGAAGTATGGGCTAATTTGGAAGAAAATGTTACAACCATCTTTGAACAAGACCATGACTTATTGGCTTATTGTTCTCAAAAATAAATATAGTTGGTAGAAGAGGTAATTGCATCTATCGTTCATAACGTTTTCTTAAATTACCCGTATTGTTATTAGAGTTTTGAAAGTATACGTATCATGTATGTGGGAAATCTTTCGTACAAATCTCGTTTTTGGTATAGACGATTTATGCAATTAATAAGTTTAAGTCTTTTGTATAAGCTGATTTCTTATGGACGATATATGCAAAAAAGAATTTTCACATGGACGATATATACATTTTCAAAACCGTAAGAACGAAATATCCTATATGAACAAACGTTAAAGACTATTTCTATAATTTACCGTCATTTTTGTTTAATTTTTGGCATATAGTTTTTCTCCTAACTCAATTTAAGGTGCTTTAACTTTTAATACAATAATGTTTCTTCTTCTAATCAAAGCAAAATTTTAAGATAACAAAATATCAGTTTACATTGTTGTATATCATTCTATCAAGTAAACAATGTCTAACTAAAATTAATACTTTTATTTATATCATTTTTAATATGATTAATAACTATATTATATTAATGACAAAATTGTAAAACATTATAACCGATAACGCTAAACGACTTACACTTCCCGTCCTTAACTGTCTATGAAAGAAAATATTGAGATTTAGTCCATAATAACTTAACACTGTGTTCCCGAGATTTTTTTTCTGAAGAAATGAAAGGAAAGGAAAAGAAGCAGGAAGAAAATAAAAAAGAGAACGTGTTCCCGAGTTTTTAAGTGGAGAGAAGAGAAAAGAAGTGGAAAGAAAATTTGTTCCATTTTTCTCTCTTGATTTTCTTTCCAAAATTGAGAAGATTTGAAAAGAAAATTATTTTTGTACATTTTTTAAAAATTAATCCCCAAATTATCTTTAAACAAATATATATTTTTTATATACATGTTTATCTTTTTCATCTTTACTCGATACAACCGAGTCGAATCGAATTGCTAAATTTTTCATATTTTATTCTTTTTTTTTTTTTTTTACACAAGTGAAATTTTTTAAACAATTTATCATATACTTGTTTTTCGTTAATTAATTCGTGTATTATGTAATCCTCGTTTGATCTTTATGAGTTTTTTTAATTTATTTATATTGAATTGTTTCAGTTGTGTTTATAAAGTTCATCACTTGTTTTTCGTTAATTAATTTGTGTATTATGTAATCCTCGTTTGATCTTGATGAGTTTTTATAATTTGTTTATATCGAACTTTTATTTTGATTTTTCTTTACTTTCTTTTCTTTCCAAATACTTCCACTCAGGAACGGGTTTTTAAAAAAATAATCTCATTTCTTCTCTCTTCTTTTCTATTAAATTATTTTCTTTTCACTTCTCTTCTTCCTTTGCTAAACTCAGTCAAGAGAGTATTCGCGAATATAAGATAAACCTAACATAAGTAACTCCGTTGAATAACCAATTTAAGTTTAGAAAAATTTTGTTCATACTATCGTAACTCAACGGTAAACTAAATTTTTCGCAAACTCCATGATGTCGAGTTGCAAACTTACAATGCAAATTGGGCGTGTTCTTTTCACTATTCTTTTATACCAAATTATTGTAAGCTTAAAACAATTTCAAAGTTGAGTTTAAAACACTAAACAATAGGATCGACCTTGATAAACCGTTATTGAACCACAAAAAGATATAGTTCAGTTGACATAACCAAACTTTTAATAACATATGATTTAAATAACCTAAATTTGATTTCATTTTTCGATTTTGAAATTCAAATATTCTATTCAGATATTTCAAAAAGTTAGATTTTATTTGTAGGAGTAGAATTAAATATAAAAGCTAACATTTGTAAAAAGTGTGAAAATGATTATATATATATCATAGTTTTTGTGCATCATGTCATTGTACATTCCACGTCACATGATTCAAATAAACTTGTCATATAGGAACGTGACATCACTTGTCACGTCATATGATGCATAAAAAAAATCTGATGCACTGGTGACATAGGAGGGTGATGTGTTCACATGGCCTGATGCACAACTATCTTTTATACTAATATATTTTATACTAATAAATGGGAGTTTAAGTCGATGTTGTCGAACTCTAAAATATCCTAAATGATGATGTCAGCTTATGTGTTATTTTATTTGATTTATCAATTTCTTTAAATTCAATCTAAAAAAGAATGAATCAAATCAGCTTTTTAAATTAAATCAAAGGTGTTTTTTTTAACATGTCTTATCGTTTTTGTGTTGTTCTTCAAAACTGGATAAGAGTTTGTTAAATTTGTTTGATTTTCAGGTTTTGACAATGGAAGCAAATAATCTGTATATTTGCAAGCAATTTTTGCTTCAAGAGAGCTTATGGTATATTTATTTATCCGGTTGCTTATATTAATCACCGTTTTGTTTGTGGGATTAAATGTAGAAATATGCTTATATTTGCATTATTTTACAAATTCTATGAGATTAAAACATACAAGAAAGAGTGAACAGAAACTGTTTGATAAAATGGCTAAATAAAAGAAGAAGAAAATTTAAACTTTCTAATGGCCGTTTCGTCTAAAAATTATGTTAAAATTAGAATAAAAGTATATTTTGGAACAACTATTCGTTGTTTATTCAATATGCTAATCGGAATTTTACTATAGTTTTAGTTGTAAGTCCAGCGGGTTGAAAGATAATCTTCTTAAAGTTTCAGTTTAAACATTCCTTAATAACACTTCGTTTCTTTTTAAATATGGAGGAGGTATGCCAAAGAAAAGAGTATGTGTTCCGAGGGTATAACAGAGTTTTCTTCCTTGGATTGACCATAAATTCCTATTTGCTACTAGAACTGAGGGTTCGTGATATGAGTTACAAGAGTAGTGGCAGTAACAATCTCATTACTAATGAGACATGGATATTTTAGAGGTGACACTTTTGACTTATTATGAACGGGTTATTTGGGTTGTGTATTTTAATACGCGTACAACTTTCTTAAGTAAGTTTTTTATTTTAGTGTTTTCCTCAAGTAAGTTTAAATACACCACATCATCACATAATAAATAGGTACTTAAACCATACTAGAAATACAAACTTATGAACCGTCTTCAATACAAACTTATAAACCGTCTTCGCATTAGTATGGGTTTATATCTTTATTTACGCTTACACTTCACTTTTCTGTTATAACAGAAGGATCATATTCCAACATTAAGGATTACATAACATAATTAATGAAGGTTAGTTTTTCAGCTATTTTAACATAATATTCTCTAAAAAAAAACTCCGTGTATCACACAGACACTAAACTAATAAAGCATAAAACTACGATGCACATATGAGGTCAAATAATAACAATTTATAAAGTTTAGGGATAAAAAGTGTGTAATTAGTAACGTTGAAGCTAAGGAAAACCAAAAGAACCCACACACACACACTCAGTGGGAATTGGAGAATAATACTCTCACACTTGTAACAATCAACCTACAATTAATCAATTAATTAACTATCATGTTCTTCGGTAATTCTCAGATCCTTTTTCTCTATAATTCGCTTTCAATTATCAAATTAAATTCACAATTTATATATATATATTTATATCTAATTATCCAATTAAAATATTTGATTTTGTCCAGGTCACTGGTTTTTGGATTCGATTTACAGGCGATCGATTTTGTTTCTTTAACAATTAATTTTTTTTATTTTTTTTTGAAGATTTTTAGATGCAAATTCTCAGATCAATTTCCAATTGCATCTGCAAAATTATCCAATTTATGGGGTCAGTGTTTCTCTTTTTCATTAAATTACATTTTTAGCCATTATTATTTTTATTTTTATTAGTATTACTGATATTATGTTAATATTAGGGGTAGTGTTGTTATATTTGAGAACTTATGGCTGTTTGTTTCGGCTTATATAACGGGCTTACGAGCTTATATAAATTTTGATAAGCTCATAAGCCCGATTTTTCTAGCTTATGAGATTATCAAGTTGAGCTTATGGTTTATTTAAGCTCATAAGCTCATAAACCGGAAAAATTGGGCTTATGAGCTTATCAAAATTTACATAAGCTCATAAGCCCATTACATAAGCCGAAACAAATATTGAAGAAATGAAACCGCGTAGTTGTGCTTTTGATGTGTATTGTATGCTAATATTTGGAAGAAAAAGAAGCTATGTATATGGACTATATCGGGTATGTTTGTCAAAAGTAGTTGTAAATGGATTTACGAGTTTAGACGAAGATGTGGACCTTTTTATTTTAAATATTTAATTATTGAAAGCTCCTATTTTTCAACTCTCTTTGAATGTGGGACTTTTTTAGTAAGTTTTTTAATCCTAAAAAGCTTGTCTCCGCCACTGCATATACGTAGTGTTCACTTGTTCGGTACTTGGGTCGAATATATTCCTACGTTTATGTTCGATGTATGAGGCTTATTGTTGTGCTCTAGTTCGTTTGGTGATGAAAAAAAAAGGTTGACGGATATAAGTCTTTGAACTACAGTATCTTCTATCTTTTTTATACAGATTTATGAACATATGATTTGAAAGTAAGCATTAGGGCAGTAAATCCTTTTCCGTTATCTGCTATACATGTCCTGTTTATCTGCAATTGGGAGTTTTTATTTCCTTCTCCTTGAATTTGTTAATATTGGCTTCTCAAAACGCTAAATGTTATTGTAAATTAATATAAATAGACTCATTCAAAGTTGGATACTACTATAAATGAGTAAAGTAACTACTGTTTCTTCTAGCTTCTTGAATACAGATTTATAAATATACGATTTGAAAGTAAACGTTAGGGCAGTAAATTCTTTTCCGTTGTCTAATGACAATATATGTCCTGTTTATCTGCAATTTGGAGGTTATTTCTTTCTCCTTGAATTTGTGAATATTGACTTCCCGAAACGCTAAATGTTACTGTAAATCAATAAAAATATTAACCAATTTATAAAATTTTGTTGCATATTCATCCACTTGTATCATCTTGTGCAGATCGTTGAAGGTATATGGCATCATATGATTACTTGGTTAATTTTTGATATGAAATTCGATTAATCCTAATCCTTTTTATGGTTGTAAACCTTATTTGCAACAGAGCAGAGGGTGTCTTGGATGTTGTACTAAGACACCGTTTGTAACTACTGAGAATAAGCCAACAGGAAGTCTCGGAAAAGGCAATAACACAAATAGACATAGTATATTAGAAGATTTTTGGAGCAGCAGTACATATGATATGGATATTAGTATACCTCAATCTCAGATAAGTGCCTCGTCAACTAGCAACGCACCAGTGGATGCCCAATCTAGCTCTGCCAACAATCATTCAGAATTTGTAAATCGTGGTATGTTTTTTACTTTTTCATCAAACTTAACGTTATCATCATGAATGGTGACAAATTGATTAGAGTCAATAGACCGGAAAATATTTAACATTGTTTTGCTTCCAGGTCTTCTTCTTTGGAATCAGACAAGGCAACAATGGATTGGAGATAAGGCGTCTGACCACGATAAAAAGACTCGACAACCTGTTATAAGGTGAGTGACTTTACCCTTATACTTTGATTGTAGTTACATTTATTGGTACCATAAAACCTAAACTTATAGACGAATAGCGGGGATGATCCCTTGTTTTCATATAAAAATTTTTGTGTTTGTGTAAATGTATGAATTACATGCATAGTTGTCTGCTACACGTGAAGTAATCATCTCACTCTATTTTCGTGCAGTTGGAATGCAACTTATGATAATTTGCTTGGAACAAACAAGCCTTTTACTCGGCCCATCCCTCTACCTGTAAGTCTTACTCATTTTGGCATTAGAAAATCAAATGTTTTACTTTTCAAGTTTAGAATCGCACCGTAACAAGAGATAAAAATCATTGATAACCGCATCAAACTTTATAACAAAAATTACATTATTCTCTCAGGAAATGGTAAATTTTCTTGTCGATATCTGGGAGCAAGAGGGGTTGTACGACTGAGTTGCTGCCAAACATAAGTTCTGTTGCCTTCCGATTATAATGCCAAATATCTATTATTATGTTCATATGATGATGACGCTTTTACATGTCCAAGTATCTATGTTTGGATTGGGTTACAGTCAAAACTTACTAAACCTTTTCTCGTATTGATGTTCTAAGGTGAACATAAAAGGCATCTGAAAGTATAGTGGTCCTAATGTATTTCCGTTTTGGTTGAAAACTCGAAGTTCTTGTCTATAGTTTTATCTAGAAAAGTCAGTTGGAGGTTTTTTAATCTTGATTTGCGAGTTTTGTTTAAAGGAATGAATTGTTTTTTCTTTAGCTCACTTGGATATGAAGTTGGCGGGGTTTTCCCTTTTTTTCTGGTATACATATGAGTTGTGCAATTCACGTTTTGTAAAACATTTGAACCAAAAAACTGACCTCGAAGAGTTTTTTAACCTTCGTTTCCTTTTCATTTCTTCAATAATATCTGAAAACATACTGCAAGTCTCATTTTCAATGCTTGATCGTTTCATGTTGGTCGCTTCGGCTATTTCAAGTTGTGCTTTTTCCGTTAAGGGTTCATGATATCCGACTATACCAGCTATTCTAACTATTTCATTAAAACTCCTCATTTTATTAAAACTTTCACATAAGCTATGTGGATACTATATGGGTCATTTATACCACTTTTGATAAAAACATGTGAAATTACGAAATTTATTTTTTCAAAAAGTGTGGAGACATTTTTATCATTTAAATTGTTTTTGATCAAAAATTTTATAAATGTATTCTGTATCAAAGCGTTAACTCGTGACTATATGATAAATGTAACGTATTAGAGAGTTTACAACATTCAGGATCAGAAACCTCATCATAACCAAAAAGTTTACAACATTAACATAAAACAATGAAAATCATATAACAATGAAAAACACTAACAAGAAATAGAAAAACAAAAACACTTATCGCTCAAGTTATGGTGCACAAAGGATTCGAAAATAGAGATGATATTGAACACATGATACCAGCCTTTACACCAGTTGGCCAACATCACCCATTAAGAGTAAGAGGGAAGCTAGGAAACTTCTCAAATGGGTTCATGATTAGAATTTAGCTATGTTTATGGGTAAAATTAACGGGTTCATATATCAAATAATGCTAAAGTTATACTAAAAATACATTAAAATTCTTAATTTCTTTCAATTCAATGGGTTCA
Organism: Senecio squalidus; assembly: GCA_910822075.1. NCBI lineage: Eukaryota > Viridiplantae > Streptophyta > Magnoliopsida > Asterales > Asteraceae > Senecio > Senecio squalidus. The sequence continues at coordinate 3,877,348 of CAJVGC010000065.1, forward strand.
ATTGACCCTCTCGGTTTAATAATGCTCCGCCCCTGATTGAGAGTGCTTCTGATAGTGTGAAATGCAACATAAATGAGATCCATCCTTAAGTAGAGCTAAATATTAAGTATACTTTACCAAGTACAATATGGCAAGTTTTCTGGAAACATAGATCGCCGTCTATTCCAGTGTTTATCAGCAATGACATTTAATCGGTTTACATATTTCATTATCTACCGTTTACGCGATTTACCTAGAACAATGGTTTATCCTAATTTTTAGGCTCATTGCTTACGTCAAAACATCATTATTATTCCTTCATAATATGGCCAGCATTATGTTGTATATACTAAATAAATACTAAATAATACTTTAACTACAAACAAGATTAAATTAATAATTTTTATAGATCTGCAAATATATACGTGCATACAGCTAAACTAAATATTTTATATATGGTACAACCTGATTGATTTTATAAGAATCAATTACAATTCATATAATCTGGAAATTAATATAAAATAAATACAACTTGAAAAGATGCATGAGTTGGAATGTGTTGGATACTCAATAAAACCATGCATGCGGGCATGTTCCAAATTAGAAAGCCCAATATGTGTTGGATAAATATAGATATTTTTTGTGTATATATATAAATTTTTAGACGGACTAAAATTTGTAAATTTTGAATTATAATAATTAATTTGTTCACGTTTGAAAATGTATCAAAAATCTTAGCATTTAAATATATGAAAAAATTTAAGATTTTCACACTTATGATTGTGGAAATAAAATGTTCATACTTACAAACGTGAACAAATATAAAGTTTATCCACACTTAAAAATGTAGAAGGTAATTTGTGACACTCAATTTTTCACGCTTCCTTTAGCGTGAGAAAAATGAGTGTGACAAATTGGTACACACTTTTAAATGTAAACTTTTTTTTTTTCTATATATATAAGTGTGGATTACTTAAATTTCTTCACACTTTTAAATGTTGAGATTTTAAATACACTTTTAAGTGTGAACAAATTGATGATTTTTTCACACTTTCTAAAAGTATGAAGAAAAAAAAGATATAAACAAATGACCTTTTTGGTGTAGTGCAAGTTCCTGAATTTTAGACGTATAATCGTTTTATTAATGTCTAGAAATACTAATCATAGCCTTTGGATTGAGGTTGTGATTAACAAAACTCTAAATATAATCATCATAGATATTATTTTAATTAATAAATATTACTATAATATGGAAAATTTTATCGAATTGACATTGTATATAATTAATTTTAATTTTTTTATATTTTACAGTCGTGCGTTTATTAAAAAAAAAACTATATAAATATGATTCATATTCAGAATTTTGGACCAACTCTAAATATCCAAAGATGGGATTTAGATTCAGAAATTAAAGCTCTTGCAAAAACAAACAACAGACGTAAGACGAGGTGATTGTGACTCCATAATAAGACTACGCGGTGTGGGGCGTTATCAGCCACCACCACGCCGCCACGTCCGTTTATAACGCCCAATAACGCCCCACCTCCACTCCGGTGGGGGCGTTATCATCTGATTTTGGGCCACGGCGTGAGCAGAAACACGCCGTGGTGAGTGAGAAGGTTGTGTGTAACAGTCAAGAAATTCAAACGGTCGAGAGGGCAACGGGCAAAACCAAAAACAAACCCCAACACTCCTCTATAAAACCTAAACAATTTTTATAAAAACAACCACAAACCATCCAACTTTCTCTCAAAATATATAACTTTCTCTCACAATTTTATACAAATTCTACATCAAATGGATCCTAACAACAATCAAAACAACCCCAACCAATGGTTCAACAATCAAAACACCAACCAATGGTTCAACCCTTACCAATTTCCAAACCAATTTCAAAACCCCAACCAATATCAAAACCCAAACCAATTTCAAAACTTTAACCAATTTCCAAACCCTAACCAATATCCACAATTTTACCAACAAACTCCACCACCACAAAGACCATCCCAAGACCCGGTATACCAAGGAGGGTCGTTCCAACAATTGCTTAACCTCGGCGATTTTCCACAAGTGCCTCCATTTGACGTTGACCGTAACCGCCAATTGGTCGATTCCGAAGACGATGACGTTGTTCCGGAAACTCAACCGGAAAGTATGCCGACCCGTGGGAAGAGGCGACATAAGAAGAAGGAAACCGAATCGCAAAGAGGCAAAACCGAAAAAAAGAAGTGGACCGAACGGGAAGAGGTCGCACTTGCTTCATCATGGTCGTCGACATCCGAAGACCCCATCTTGGGAAGAGATCGAGCTTCACCACTTTATTGGGCAAGTGTTCGCGAAAAATTCTTCCACAAGATGCGTCAAGAAGATCCCGATTACGCTCGTACCAACAACATGATATCGAGCAAGTGGACCGACTTACAAAGAAAAGTCCGAAAATTCAACGGGATTATGCGACAAGCCCAACAATCTAGAACAAGCGGTCAAAATGATCAACAAGTGGTCGAACATGCTATGGAGATATACCGCGCCAAAATGGGAGTGGGTTTCCAACATTACGCGTCTTGGGAAATATTGAAAAAAAGCCCGATTTGTCAACATGTACCAACTGTTGGAGGGTCCTCAAAAGTTCGCAAAACATCGGAGTCTAGTACCCCCTCCACTCCCGCCACTCCGATATCGCCTTTTGCTTCATTCGATCTCAACGATGATGATGATGATCTTCAGTTGGAGGAAGATCTTCCAAGACCGGTTGGTAGAGATCAAGCAAAAGCAAAAGCGCGCAAAGGAAAGGGCAAAGCCGCTGCTTCTTCTTCGGGGGCCGAAGAATCACTCCAGTTGATGACACAAATGTTCGGGGAATTTACTGAAACTGCTCAAGAAAAAATGCGATCAAAAGCATTAAAGACGATCATGAAGGACATTAGTCATCTCGAGGAGCCTTATCGAAGAATAGCGGAGCTCGAAAAGAAAAGGCTTATCGAAAAATATTTTTCGGATATGTAGTATTTTTTTTTATTGTAGTATGTTTTTTTTTTTTAATAAATTGTAGTATGTTTTTTTTTAAATAAATTGTAGTATGTTTTGTTTTTATTTTTAATAAAAATACAACTTTTTAAATTTCATTTATATAAAAAAATAATAAAAATACAACTTTTACAAAATAATCTCTATCACTTCACATCATCACTCACCACTCCACTCATTTTCTATCACTCCACATCATCACACATTTTTTCCTAAAATCACACTCTCTTTTCTACAAATCACCTCTATCACTCCACATCATCATCACCCACACACAACCACTCCGCATAGTCTAAAGCATGCTAAAAATAATTTACTTATGTCAATGATATGATGGTGATTTTGAGAAAGAAGGATAAAAGGGTAATTGAACATAAAAATTAATATTTAAATTGGAACTTTTAAATATTTAAATTATTAATTATTATATAATCTTACAATTGGATATATATGAGGATTTTAGTATATTTGAAAGGATATTGACGTAATCTTAAATTTAACAATGATATTGACATAACATTGAATTATAAGGATATCAGTATAATTATCTCTTAAAAATTAATTAATTAAAATAAATCATTGATTTTTTCTCCTTCTCCCACCTAACTATGAAAAGATCACAAATCAGCTCAATTTAAAAATTTAACGAGATTTCAAGTTAATGAATAAACAATGTTAACGGATTCAAAGCTAGTTAAATTAAATATAATTTTAAAGTTCAATAGATACGATAACAATTCAGTGAAAGTGTATTATTATGGTACATAGACATGTCGAGGTCGGGAGGTTGCCTCTCTAACTTTCATGGATATGTCATACTTGAGTCATGCGATCAAATAAGCGTTGTAGGAAAAAGACGTTAGGTAAGACTTATAACCGATTTGAAACATGTTTCGACGTTCAAGTCAGATTATATCTAAGATAGCCGAGAGAAAGAGTTCTATTCATCCCCGACCGGTACACTACCACGATTATAAGTAACAAAGGAAAACCTCTTAAAAAAACATAAAAATTGAGTGTACGATTGATGTTATATTAATAGTACAATTATTAATATTTGAAGACAAATTCATTGAATTTTCACGTGAGAATCCAAGTTGCATGAATATTCTCTAACAAATTGTTATAAAAAAAATTAAAGAAAATAATGACGAAGGTGTACAAGAATAATTTTGTCAAGAATAATGACTAGATTAAAAATTAAATAACCAATTGTCAACTTTACAGATTGATTAACTCGACTTTGAAAATTCAAAGACTTCATCAAGACTTTGTTCTTATGATTAATAATTGTTTTTCGGAAATAATGACTAATTAATCACGGTCTAACTCTTAAGGGTTGTCTTTAAAATATTAAAATAAATTATATTTAATAAACTTACAATAAAGAATTTAAGTATGAGATTGTTGTGTATATTACAAGTCTTAATTTGTAGATATAAAGAAATGCAAACTTATAAGTATAGTAAAAAAAATTATGCTAAAATCATGGGGTTTTTGCCTTTTTTATTTTATTTCTATTCACATGCTAAAATCGACAGCCGAAAGTTTAATTTCTCTCACCATATGTTTGGGAACAATAAACCGGATCCGTAACGAAAGGCTTGCTCGAAGGACAAAATCTGTATAATCGTATACAATATAAGACCATATATGTAATATACTCCATAATATAAAATTAGAGTTAATAGCAAAAATGGTCCCTAACGTTTACTCAGGTTGCAATAATTTCATCTTTAGAGCGTGAAATTGCACGTATCGTCAATAGAAAAACCTTTATTGTGGAGATCATCTTTCAGATATACACTTTATGCAAAAAGTTTAAACTTGTTAAAGCATAAACCGTCCTTGTCAATGACGATATCCGTAACTGTGACATTCGCGAATTTCTAGGTATATTTCTATCGTTCCGTATTCGTTTTATTTAATTATGTTCGTGTTTTGACCCTATTGTATTTCTTTTATGATTTATCGTATTCGTATTTTATGAGTATTGTATTCGTATTTCTCGTATTTTATTGGGTATCGTATTTGTATTTTATGCGTATTTACGTTTATCGGGTATATATTATGTGATTCGAATCTTTATGTCGGGAACGTATAGTCTTAAGTGCCTTTAGTATAAGTCAAGTATGCTCTTATGATAAGTTTAGGGGAATTATGCCTTAATTATACGATTAAGATTAACGTTTAAAAAGTATTTCATTTTTAGTCCTTTCGGAAATTTTATTACAAAACTAGTCCTATGGGAGAAATTCTATTACAATTTTAGTCCTTCCCAGATTTTTATTACAAAAATCGTCCTAAAGGAGTCTATCTGCCCTTTTGTCTCATTAGACACCCATGCTTTTGTCTTATCTTCACCTACCTCTTTTGTCTTTATCTTCATTTTTCACCTACTCACTCTCTCTCTAAAAACACACACAACACACACACATAAACCCTCCTCCTTCTCTCTACATTTTTCGGCGATCCGACCGTTGAAATCCAAATCCGAGAGTAGATTATTGTTCACCATTATCATCTCTATCTATCCTCCGAATTTCGTTACGATCGGGTAAGTATTTCTCGGTTTTAGTTTTAAACTTTGTTATTTTGATTCAAACCCGAAAATACCACTTTTCACCGTCAAAACTTGGATTTTATTTAAGATTATTGTTCCTAATCGTATTCTGGACATAGGGTTCCAATATGGGATCATTTAGATGCCTAAAACACTCAGAAATCGAATCCCGAATGCTATTTTTCGTAAAAACCCAGTTACATGCACGTAACTGAGTTACATGCACGTAACTGAGTTACATGCACGTAACTGAGTTACATGCACGTAACTGAGTTACATGCACGTAACTGATCTATTTCGCACGTAACTTACTTGCTATTCACGTAATTCCTTGTTTGAATCCCGTAACTTTTGGCTCAAGTAACATTCTATGTCACGTAACTCTTGTATAACACGTAACTTGATACTTACGTGACTTGTAGTGCACGTAAGTATGAGGATCACGTATCTAGTCTGCTGACTTTCCGAAACGTTTGTATTCCGTTATATCGATATTCCTTTGGTTATTTTAAAACCCGTATAAAACGTTAATCATTAAGGCATATCCCACTAGACTTAGAGATACTTAGACATGTTTATTTACGTGATGTTTAGGGCACTTAGACGTGGAAGCTTGACGGTATTATAGTATTTCCCGACATATCGTGATTTGGATTGCTTTGCTATCTGTGAGTTATTTCGCTGCCCTTTTTACCACTTTTACATTTTGGGCATGATTAGCGTTAACAAATGTATTTTATGGTATATTATTATGTATTATGGTATGTATTATGGTATGTATTTTGGATATGGATGCCTTTAGGTTAGCATTACCCAACTTGTTCCGCCTTTGTGGCAGAACGAGGCCCCGTATACACACCTGTTAGCTTTTGGCCGTCGGTTGTATATATAGCGCTATATGGGTCTAACAAGCCCTCATTGTTAACACTATTGGATGATGGATGCGCCCTGTCCGTGTTAGCAATGTTATGACCGTATTATTGATTATCGAGGACAACCTAGCGTAATGCACTAGGTGGGGTTAGTTGCCAGTATTGTTGAGGTTCAGGTGTATCGTATTTACCGAAGGCTATGTTATTCTATCCAGTATGGTATTTATTTTATGGTATGGTTATGGTATATTTATGAAATGAGTATGGTATTTTTACGAAATTATTATGGTATTTTTATGGTATATGTATGAGTATTTTATCAAAAAGGTTTTGTACACTTCACGTATATTTTGAAACATCATTTTCAAATGACTTATCTTCAAATCAAAACACTTTTGGGTCAAAACGTATTGAAACTTTTCTACTATTATGTTTTTATTAACTATTGCGAATAATTCACCAACTTTATGTTGACGTCGTATTTTAACGCTTTTCAGGGATTTGAGGTTACGCTTTTTGTTGATATGCTTTGCTTGGCTACGTGGATCTTTTGCTTGGAATTTGTTTTGCTATTGTAATTCCTTAGTATCCCAAACTCTGTAGCCGTATTTTGATATTATTCGGATGACTGTAATAAGTATTCTATCTCAAACTCTTTAATCTATGTTGATGATGTATTGCTTACTTATGTTTATGTAACCTTTGAATCTCTGATACCGTATACACTGCACACCTCTGTTCCGCCATTTATGCGGGGTGTGACAGAAGTTGGTATCAGAGCCAATGGTTATAGCGAACTAAGTGACCTTACGGAATCACTTAGACTATGACCTAGGCTTTTGGACCTATCTGATTTACTCTATGTGCGCATTTCTTTCTTTTGTGGGCCTGTATGTGATTCGTATGCTTTATGTGCTTTTGTTTTGCGTTTTATGCTTTGAGGCCTGCTTGTTTTAGTCGCACATTCGGTTATCGTTCTTATTTATTCCGTTTGACATTCGTAGAAGATGCCGCCTAAGAGAACTTCTACTAGGTCTACTCCTGCCGTCACTGCTCCGGGAAGGTCGGCAAGGCGAGGTCGCACCAGTACTAGAGCGGGTGCTACTGCTCAGAATACCAGTGCTGTCCCCAATGCTAATACCGCTACTCCGGATATCAGCCAGTTGATTTCGGAGCAGATTGCAGCAGCTATACCCGCGATTGTGGCACAGCTTAAGGAGACACCGGTGCAGGATGCCGACATCGGGTTTGAAGAACCTGTAATGCACGATATTGGATCGGAAGGTACGGCGTCTGGGCGCGATGGTTCCGATGTGGGTAGAGCAGTGCATGTGGGAGCTGGAGGACCGAATATTGTTATTGAAGATCCACCCAGAGGCTGTTCGTATAAGGCTTTTCTGGATTGCAGACCTACTGAATTTAAGGGTACTGAAGATGCGGTTGCTACCATGCAGTGGTTTGAAAGGATCGAGTCGGTATTTGATGTCTCGGGATGTGCTGAGGAGTGTAAGGTTAAGTATGCTACATTTTTATTCCAAGGTAAAGCCCTCACTTGGTGGAACTCGGTGAAACGGGTTCGGAGTCGAGCTATTGTTGCCTTGATGACGTGGGAGAATTTGAAGGTTATTATGAGGAAAGAGTATGTGCCGTCGTCTGAGACGCAGAGGTTGGAGAACGAGTTGTGGAACTTAACTATGCAAGGTGCTGATTTCCGCGGGTATGTGAACAGATTCTATGACTTGTGTGTTTTGGCTCCTCGGTTGGTCCGCACGGAGACTGAAAGAATCGAACGTTTCACTCATGGGTTGCCCCAGACTATGAGAGACCACGTTATTTCTCACCTTCCGAGTACTCTTCAGAGTGCGGTCGATATTGCTGGTCGGCTGACCGCAAGTGCGATTCGTGGTGGTACTCTCCAGCCAGTTCTGAGCCGAAGAGATTTTGGAAGATCTGAAAGAAGAGCTGTGGGCATTTCGAGGAAGAGAAGCCGTAGTCGTGATCAGAGACCTAAATTTCCTCAAGTATATGCTTTGACTGGTTCTGGAGCGAGTTATCAGGGCGTGCGCCCTAAGTGTGGTACATGCGGCAGTGCGCATGCAGCTAATGTGGCGTGTTGGGTTTGTAAACGCTGCAAGAAGTTAGGCCACACTGAGCAGTTTTGTGAAAAAGTTACTGGAGCATGTTTTGAGTGTGGAGAAGTAGGTCACCGTCGTCATCAGTGTCCCAAACTTAAAGCACCTACTCCCCTTCCTACTCATGGTGCTGGTACTAGTGCAAGAGGAAATCCTGCTAAGAGCCGAGCTTTCGCCATGGAATCTTAGGAAGCTCATCAGGATCCCACTGTTGTCACTGGTACATTTCTTGTCGATGATTATCTTGCTTTTATTTTGTTTGATTCGGGTGCCGATAGAAGCTTTATATCTAGTGACTTCCGTCCCTTAGTAAACCGTGCTTCTAGTCCTTTAGAGCCTCCTTATGAGGTAGAAATAGCCGATGGTAGATGTGCTTGTGTTAGAGAAGTTATTCGTGATATTCCCCTCGTATTAGCCGATATTCCTTTCTCCATTGACCTTATTCCTATGAAACTCGGTAGTTTCGATGTCGTAGTCGGTATGGATTGGTTAGCTAAGCATAAAGGCGAGATAGTCTGTTATGAGAAACTTATTCGTATTCAGAAGCCGGATGGAGATCAGTTGATTGTACACGGAGACAAGGCTGGGAAACGTCTTAAAGTCATTTCTTGTTTGAAAGTTCGCGACTATATCCGTCAAGGTTGTTCCTTATATCTCGCTCACTTGGTGAAGAAAGATTCTGCGATAAAGATTGATGGTGTACCGATCGTTCGCGAGTATTCTGACGTTTTTCCCGACGATTTACCTGGAGTCCCTCCCCAGAGACAAACCGACTTTCGTATTGATCTATTCCTGGAGCAGCGCCTGTTGCTAAAGCTCCGTATCGTTTGGCTCCTTCCGAGATGCTCGAGTTGTCGAAGCAAATTCAGGAACTGGTCGATAAGGGTTTTATCCGTCCTAGTTCTCCCCGTGGGGTGCTCCTGTCCTCTTTGTTAAGAAGAAGGATGGCTCCATGCGTTTATGTATTGATTATCGGGAGTTAAACAAGCTGACTGTGAAGAACCGTTATCCCCTTCCTCGTATTGACGATTTATTCGATCAACTTCAGGGTTCTTGATATTTCTCTAAGATCGATCTTCGCTCTGGTTATCATCAGTTGAGAGTTCAGGAAGATGATATACCTAAGACCGCTTTTCGTACTCGATATGGTCATTATGAGTTCATGGTGATGCCGTTTGGTCTGACAAACGCCCCTGCAGCATTCATGGAACTAATGAACCGTATTTGTCGTCCGTATCTGGACAAATTCGTTATAGTATTCATCGACGACATTCTGATCTATTCCCGAAGTCGCAAGGAACACGAAGAGCATTTGCGCCTTGTTCTCGAAGTGCTTCGAAAAGAAAAGTTGTATGCGAAATTCTCTAAGTGCGAGTTCTGGTTATCCGAAGTTCAATTTCTTGGCCACGTGGTTAGCGCGAAGGGTATTCACGTTGATCCTGCTAAGATTGAAGCTGTCAAAAGTTGGGTTGCACCAAAGTCACCGACCGAAATCCGTTCGTTTTTGGGTCTTGCTGGGTATTATCGCCGATTCATCGAGAACTTCTCCAAGATCGCTTCACCTATGACAAAGTTGACACAGAAAAGCGAACCATTCGTTTGGGGTTCCGATCAGGAGAAAGCCTTTCAGGTATTGAAGCAGCGGTTGTGTGACGCTCCTATTCTTAGTCTGCCAGTTGGTTCCGAGAATTTTGTTGTTTATTGCGACGCTTCGCACAAGGGTCTGGGTTGTGTGCTTATGCAGAATGGTAAAGTTATAGCTTACGCTTCGCGTCAGTTGAAAATCCATGAGCAGAATTACACGACACATGATCTAGAATTGGGAGCCGTTGTATTCGCATTGAAGATTTGGAGACATTATCTGTATGGGACCAAGTGTACTGTATTTACCGACCACAAGAGTCTTTAACACATATTCGATCAGAAGATGCTGAACATGAGACAGCGACGCTGGGTTGAGTTATTGAACGACTATGATTGCGACATTCGCTACCACCCTGGTAAGGCGAACGTTGTTGCTGATGCACTAAGTCGTAAGGAAACAGTCAAACCAGTCCGTATTCGTTCTATGGTGATATCTACTCAGACGAGCTTGAAGGCTCGGATTATTCACGCACAGGAAGGTATTATGACAGAGGACCGTGCCAAAGAGGAAAGATTGTATAAGTTGGCGTTGGAACTAGAACCGAAGGAGGATGGAGTTCTGTATTTCCTCGAGCGTATTTGGGTTCCGATTAGTATCCGTCAGTTGATTCTGGACGAAGCCCATAAGTCTAACTATTCCATTCATCCGGGTTCCGACAAAATGTATCATGACTTGAAGGATTTCTATTGGTGGCCGGGTATGAAGCGTGAGATCGCCGAGTATGTTAGCCGATGTTTGACTTGTTCCAAAGTGAAGATTGAGTATCGTTAACCGTCTGGGCTACTCCAACAACCGAAGATTCCCGAGTGGAAATGGGAGCGTATTACTATGGATTTCGTTACGAAGCTTCCGAGATCTTCGAGTGGCTATGACAGTATCTGGGTTATTGTTGATCGTTTGACGAAGTCTGCTCATTTCCTACCGATTCGTGAGAATTATCCGATGGAGAGATTCGTGCGTTTATATATTGCCGAGATTGTATCGAAACACGGAGTTCCTGTATCGATTATTTCCGATCGTGATGCTCGTTTCACCTCACGATTTTGGAAGACATTCCAGACTGCTATGGGTACAAGGTTAGATATGAGTGCCGCCTATCATCCACAGACCGATGGTCAGAGTGAGAGAACTATTCAGATCTTAGTCCGCGTCGGCCCAGCTGCGTACCGACTAGATCTGCCGGCAGAACTGAGCAGCGTACATAATGTATTTCATGTATCTCAGTTGAAGAAATGCCTGGCTGACGAGACGTTATTATTTCCGCTTGAGAAACTCCAGATTGATGATAAGCTTCTTTTCGTTGAGGAACCGATCGAGATCATTGCTAGTGATGTTAAGCGTCTGCGACGAAGTAAGATTCCGATTGTCAAGGTTCGTTGGAATTCCCGTTTTGGAGCTGAGTTCACGTGGGAACGCGAAGATGAAATTCTGCGGAAGTATCCTCACCTTTCCCCCGGAAGTAGTACCAAGTGATAATTTCGAGGACGAAATTTCTTTTTACTTGGGGAGACTGTGACATTCGCGAATTTCTAGGTATATTTCTATCGTTCCGTATTCGTTTTATTTAATTATGTTCGTGTTTTGACCCTATTGTATTTCTTTTATGATTTATCGTATTCGTATTTTATGAGTATTGTATTCGTATTTCTCGTATTTTATTGGGTATCGTATTTGTATTTTATGCGTATTTACGTTTATCGGGTATATATTATGTGATTCGAATCTTTATGTCGGGAACGTATAGTCTTAAGTGCCTTTAGTATAAGTCAAGTATGCTCTTATGATAAGTTTAGGGGAATTATGCCTTAATTATACGATTAAGATTAACGTTTAAAAAGTATTTCATTTTTAGTCCTTTCGGAAATTTTATTACAAAACTAGTCCTATGGGAGAAATTCTATTACAATTTTAGTCCTTCCCAGATTTTTATTACAAAAATCGTCCTAAAGGAGTCTATCTGCCCTTTTGTCTCATTAGACACCCATGCTTTTGTCTTATCTTCACCTACCCCTTTTGTCTTTATCTTCATTTTTCACCTACTCACTCTCTCTCTAAAAACACACACAACACACACACATAAACCCTCCTCCTTCTCTCTACATTTTTCGGCGATCCGACCGTTGAAATCCAAATCCGAGAGTAGATTATTGTTCACCATTATCATCTCTATCTATCCTCCGAATTTCGTTACGATCGGGTAAGTATTTCTCGGTTTTAGTTTTAAACTTTGTTATTTTGATTCAAACCCGAAAATACCACTTTTCACCGTCAAAACTTGGATTTTATTTAAGATTATTGTTCCTAATCGTATTCTGGACATAGGGTTCCAATATGGGATCATTTAGATGCCTAAAACACTCAGAAATCGAATCCCGAATGCTATTTTTCGTAAAAACCCAGTTACATGCACGTAACTGAGTTACATGCACGTAACTGAGTTACATGCACGTAACTGAGTTACATGCACGTAACTGAGTTACATGCACGTAACTGATCTATTTCGCACGTAACTTACTTGCTATTCACGTAATTCCTTGTTTGAATCCCGTAACTTTTGGCTCAAGTAACATTCTATGTCACGTAACTCTTGTATAACACGTAACTTGATACTTACGTGACTTGTAGTGCACGTAAGTATGAGGATCACGTATCTAGTCTGCTGACTTTCCGAAACGTTTGTATTCCGTTATATCGATATTCCTTTGGTTATTTTAAAACCCGTATAAAACGTTAATCATTAAGGCATATCCCACTAGACTTAGAGATACTTAGACATGTTTATTTACGTGATGTTTAGGGCACTTAGACGTGGAAGCTTGACGGTATTATAGTATTTCCCGACATATCGTGATTTGGATTGCTTTGCTATCTGTGAGTTATTTCGCTGCCCTTTTTACCACTTTTACATTTTGGGCATGATTAGCGTTAACAAATGTATTTTATGGTATATTATTATGTATTATGGTATGTATTATGGTATGTATTTTGGATATGGATGCCTTTAGGTTAGCATTACCCAACTTGTTCCGCCTTTGTGGCAGAACGAGGCCCCGTATACACACCTGTTAGCTTTTGGCCGTCGGTTGTATATATAGCGCTATATGGGTCTAACAAGCCCTCATTGTTAACACTATTGGATGATGGATGCGCCCTGTCCGTGTTAGCAATGTTATGACCGTATTATTGATTATCGAGGACAACCTAGCGTAATGCACTAGGTGGGGTTAGTTGCCAGTATTGTTGAGGTTCAGGTGTATCGTATTTACCGAAGGCTATGTTATTCTATCCAGTATGGTATTTATTTTATGGTATGATTATGGTATTTTATGAAATGACTATGGTATTTTTACGAAATTATTATGGTATTTTTATGGTATATGTATGAGTATTTTATCAAAAAGGTTTTGTACACTTCACGTATATTTTGAAACATCATTTTCAAATGACTTATCTTCAAATCAAAACACTTTTGGGTCAAAACGTATTGAAACTTTTCTACTATTATGTTTTTATTAACTATTGCGAATAATTCACCAACTTTATGTTGACGTCGTATTTTAACGCTTTTCAGGGATTTGAGGTTACGCTTTTTGTTGATATGCTTTGCTTGGCTACGTGGATCTTTTGCTTGGAATTTGTTTTGCTATTGTAATTCCTTAGTATCCCAAACTCTGTAGCCGTATTTTGATATTATTCGGATGACTGTAATAAGTATTCTATCTCAAACTCTTTAATCTATGTTGATGATGTATTGCTTACTTATGTTTATGTAACCTTTGAATCTCTGATATCGTATACACTGCACACCTCGGTTCCGCCATTTATGCGGGGTGTGACAGTAACAAAGGTTTTTCAGTGCAAATGACTCGTAAAAGTATGGAAAGATTAAAATAATAACTTAGGAAAAAGGAAAGAAACATATGAAGACTTGGTTCAATGCATATACATATAGATATACAAATTTATATATAAATCCACCCACTAACCCTACCTCCGACAATAACATATGCATCTTTCTTCAATCATATTCATCCCCAATTTTCTCTCCTTTTTGCCCTAATTTCCATTAGGGTTTTCATAAATTTTCAAAATTTTCATGCATTCATCGTTTACCCATCAATCAATTAACTTATTTCTACTACTAGCTGTAATTTTCTTGGTAATTTTGCCCTTTTTTGCTCTCAATCGAGGGTTAATTTCTTGGGTTTTATTTCAATCGGAATCATGCAGAAATTCGTTGGTTATAGTGGTAAGAATTTGTTAATTTTGATTAAATTAAGCTTTGTTGTTGAATTAGCTAGTATTTGTATTAGTAATTAGTATACGTAGTTGAATTAATTTAAGGCGGCCACGATAGACGTCTTATGTTCGAACTTTCTTAGGTAAACATCCCGGGATACCTTGGTTAGGCCACGTATATCTGAGTCAAAGACCCGTACCTTTCCGTTTATAGGGGAATGTAACTTATAAGTACTTAAAAAGATGCAATAAAAATGTATACTTACCAAAATGGACTAGACCGGAATAATAGACCTCATGAATGGTTAGGAAACTTGCTTGATTATTTAATATTTTGAAACTCTCCCAAAAATAGTCTGTGCAAACAAAAAACGGTCGAAAAAAAATAGGTGCAGTTTAATGAAATATTTTTTCATTTGATTGCCTATTTTGCCTCTGCATTAAAGACGTCAATCAATAATTTTGATTTTTATTATTGTAAAGTGAAATGTTGTAAACTTTTATGTTATTGGTATTAGGGATGGAATCGGGAATTTTCTCGTCTCTTGGACATCATGTGGAGGTTTACTCCTTACCTTGTAAAAGATCAAGAATCAGTGCTCCATTTGTATTCAGTGGAGAAGTTTTTAAGAAACAAAGGACCACTATTGAAGTACTTCCCGATGAATGCTTGTTCGAGATCTTTAGACGTGTTGATGGAAACCAAGAAAGAATTTCATGTGCTTCTGTTTCAAAGCACTGGCTTATGCTTTTAAGCACAATCCGAAGGGATGAAAAGGCGACTCAGAACGATGTTGTTAATATGGATGGGCATCTTTCGAGATCCCTAGAAGGAAAGAAAGCTACTGATGTCAGACTTGCAGCGATTGCAGTTGGAGCAAGTGGTCGGGGTGGACTTGGGAAACTTTCTATTCGTGGAAGTAATGTTTCTCGTGGTGTCACAAACTTTGGACTTAAGGCTATTGCTCGTGGTTGCCCTTCTCTTACGGATCTTTCGTTAGGGAATTTGTCATCTGTTTCAGATGAAGGCCTTGTTGAAATCGCTAAAGAGTGTCATCAGTTGGAAAAACTCAATCTTTGTCATATCCCGACAATCTCAAACAAATCTTTAATAGCTATTGCTAATAACTGCCCGAACCTGACCGAGCTTTCAATAGAGTCTTGCGTAAACATTGGAAATGAAGGCCTTCAAGCTATTGGTCAAAGCTGCCGTAACTTAAAGTCAGTTTCGATCAAGAATTGTTCATCAATTGGAGATCAAGGAATAGCAAGTTTATTGTCATCAGCAAGTTATTCCCTGACAAAGTTAAAGCTTAACGCATTGAATGTAAGCGACGTGTCACTTGCTGTTATCGGACACTATGGGATTGCCATTACCAACTTATCTTTAGCCGGTCTTCGCCGAGTAACCGAAAAGGGATTCTGGGTTATGGGAAATGGTCAAGGATTACAGAAGTTAAGTTCGTTAATAGTAACCTCATGTTGTGGGGTCACTGATCTCGGTGTTGAAGCAGTCGGAAAAGGTTGCCCGAATCTGAAACAGTTTCATCTTCATAAATGTGCATTTTTGTCTGACAATGGTGTAGTGTCGTTTGCTAAATCAGCACTTTCACTCGAGTCCCTGCTTCTAGAAGAATGCCACCGTGTCACTCAATATGGTATCTTTAGCCTGCTCGTAAACAGTAAATTGAAAAGTCTTTCTTTGGAAACCTGTTTCGGTTTCAAGGATTTGACTTTTGGGATTCCGTATTCTCGTTGCAATGCCCTTAAATCGTTATCAGTTCGTAACTGCCCGGGATTCGGAAACAATAGTTTAACGTTGTTGGGTCAACTCTGCCCAAAACTTCAACATGTTGAATTCACAAACCTTCACGGAATTACTGACTACGGGTTTGCTCCACTCATTGAATGCTGTGAAGCTGGTCTAGTCAAAGTCAACCTTAATGGGTGTGTCAATCTAACCGACAACATGGTTTGTGAATTGTCAAAGGTTCATGGCGGAACACTCGAGGTTCTAAATCTTAATGGTTGCAAATCCGTTACTGATGTAAGCATTGTCGCAGTTGCATCCAACTGCTTAGTGCTCAATGAACTCGAGGTTTCTGAATCAGGAATCACTGATTTCGGGATTTCAGCCTTGGCTTGTGCAGTACATTTGAGTCTTCACATTCTTTCAGTCGCAAGTTGTCGTTTTGTATCAGACAAAAGCTTATCTTTCTTGGGAAAGTTAGGTAAGTCACTTGTCGGTTTAAACATCCAGCATTGTCACGGAATCAGCAATTCCTCAGTTGGTCTTATCACTGATCACCTATGGAATTGTGATATCCTTTCGTAAAATGGATCAAGTGGTTTTTATAGGTCGAGTGACGGGTGTCTCCGCAATCCAGAAGGTGGTTCTTGTTTTTCCGGGGATTTTGGCTGTTACCTCTTTTTTTGCAGTTACGTGTTAAACAAGTAACTGCTGCAAGAATTTTTTGTCCTCTTATACGAGGTCTTGTATTCTTTACAGCCATATATCCTCGAGAATCCTGACACTTCCTTATTGTTGTTGAGACGCCTTTCACATACGCCTAGTCTTGTTTTTAGCTTTTCACGAAGCTTATATTAAAGTGTAAGCTTGTCATTTCGCTTGTATGATTTGTTTTTATGTCATCGTAGTCTTGTTGTCGGGTCAGGTGGATTTTGATTCCTTGAAGAAAGATTGTTATGATCTCGAGTTTGAACAGGTTGTGGTGATTCAGGGCAGTAGTGCCTTGTTTCTGGTGGGCTTTTGGCCATGACAGCGAAATTAGCAAACTATTTAGCTGTCATGACGACCCGATTGCGGGTTGTTTTTTCCTTTTTCCAAGGCTTCACATTTTTGTAACATGTTTAATGTCTAATCGGAATCAATATCTCCCTCGTTTGTATTTCCGTTTGTATTATATGTAAACTATGTACGAATTGTGTTATGAATAAAATAAATTTGTTGTTTGTGTTATACCGTCATTGATTTGTACGTCTTTCTTCCTTTAGAGCAATTATTCATATTATTTGGGAAACTTAAGAGAAAAATCTGTCATATATTGGCCTGATCTGCCGTTTATATCTAATAAGAAATGGTTACACAGACGCAAATTCAATCCGTAATTTACCCTCTGGTAGCAAGACAGCTGAAAATAACTGTAAGTGAGGTTAGTAAAGTTGGCATTTTCTCATTACGCAAGGTCCGTTAGGGTTTATGATGTTTCTTATGTACTCGATTTATTGTTATGAATGTAATCAAGAAAAGTCACAGGTTCCATTGTTCAACATAATCATGGTTCGTCTTTCAGAGAATACTTGAACATCAGTATCCATTGCTCAATCTCTTACAGCACACAAGTTTGTGACTCGTCTAACAATCTCATTCCGAATAAGATTTGTGTTTAAGTGTTTTATATGCGGAAGCCAAGTGACCGTCTTCCTGATCCTTCAAATTTGTTGGAAAAAAGATTTTATCTACATTTTTCTTTATATTCGGAATGTGAAAAACGGTACAAATAGAAGATTGCTTGCTCCGCTGCAAGATGGCAAAATCTACATGGGCAGAATGCCAACTGGTGAAGTATGGGTGAATTCGAAGAAACAACAAATCTTCTCAATCCTAAAGGGGCATCACCACCTTCTTGAGTTTCAGAAGAACATATTGGGATCGCCTATCTAGTCGTTAATGAACTTGTTGGGTTACCGAAAAAAAGTTAATATACAATAATTAAGCAAACTATAAACCCCAATTTTACCAGTGACTTTCAATTTCGAGTTTTTCTTTAGATATCACAAGAATATGATGTTAGAATCCGGTAGAAACAGCTCGTGGAGTCTAATTTTTGTTTAAAGATTCGGTTGCAATTTTGGTTTGGACTTAGCACGCCATGTTTGTAATTTGAACTTAAACTATATCTGCTGCTGCGGTTCATAGAAAAAGTGTTACACATCGATCTAAACCTTGCAAAAACCAAGATGTTAACTCAAAAATGGGCGGTATATGCGGTTAAGGTTTCAAAATCGCAACAAGGATGTAAGCTATAAAAGTGGTACAAAGTACGATTATACAAAACAAAGCTACAAAAGACAAAAACTTAACAAACCGATTTCAAGGGGACAAGAGTCTTGACAGGTAACACAATTGCAAGTGTTTGTCAAATTAACATCCGAAACATACAGACCGACCACCAGTTTCTTGATAATTAGTAAAAACTAAACCATATTCGATTACAGTTCAGGAATAAAGGGCAAAATGGTCACACCACCATTCTCGGGAAAAACACTTACCAGACTGCCGACGTATGAACAACAATGGCACAAGATTTAAGCAAACCCTTTTATAACTTGCAATAAAAGAAATTCTTCTCACCTCCAGTGTTTAAGCAACGCCTCTGTTTATATACTTCTGGGGGTGAAATCGGAAATGAAATACACGTTCTCATCATATCAATTGGCTTTTTCCTCGACAGCGTGTGAAACTGCCTCTTCTGGTTGAGTTTCAAGTTTGTTTGTTTCATTGGACGATATTGTAATTTCATGTCTATCTTTGGAGTCGGAGGACAATTTCGTCTTTTCAGAAGGTAGTTTTGGAAGAGATTTTCTTATTGGTTTCTTTGTAGGAACTGGAGAAAGCGCTTTAGCCACAGGTTTGATATTTATCGACTTCTTTGCATCCAAACTTAACCGAGGTCGGAAAGTGTTACCATTAGTTGTTTCCATCTCTTCTGCTGGTGAATCCTTTTTCCGTCCAAGCTTCGGTGATTTAGGCCGCGTTGTTGGAATCTACATCAGTAATCACTTTTTAGGGTTCGATAAAATTATTCTAATCATGATTATCCAATTATTTTGAGGTCGGATAACCAGTTTTTACTAATCAATTTATACCAGCACCAGCAAGTTTGGTGATTTGTTTTCACCGCCATTTTCTTTCGTATATATTCATTCAATTTCTCAACTTCATGTATTATTTTTATTTTATGATTTCCGCTACTTTATGATGTCGTAAACAATTCTTTTCCAAAAACTATTTATATCAATTTTGAATTTGGAAGTAGCTTGTTTGACCTTTAAACGTCAAAGTATGACAACTAATACCAAGCATACGAAGTAGTATTTACTATTTAGTGTTTTGTCGTAAACTTACCTTCTTTAACTCCGTCTTTGGAGGAGTTTCATGATAGAAGGTCGGCATAGGTGTTGCTTTGAACATAAGGCTCTTTCTTAACATTTTAATCTCAGCTTCTTGATGTTCCTATTACAAAAAAAGAACACATAAAATATATATAAAAAAAATTAATAGTCGACAACCATTTATTTTAAATATGTGGCTAGAAACTGAGTATACCTTGCTTTTCGCTTGCAATGAACTTTTTTCCTCCTCTTTTGCATGAATCTTTTCTTCAAGCTTAGAATAGAACTGCCAAACACAAAAGAAAAATTGAAGTTACCGAAGGTTAATAACAATTATATGACCAGGTCGACATAAGTGTTACTAACCTCTTTCCGTTTTTCGGCTCTTTCATTACACCTAAAACTAAAACTATAGGCTGGCAGGGTGCCTAGTCTTTGCGGCTTCTCATCTCCTGTGGTGGAGCTTCTATTCAAGAAATTAAGGAAATTTTGAACATCAAGATTTCCTACTTTGACTTTGAAGGTCAAACAAACTATATTTAATTTCGAATGTAAAATAAACATTTTTATGTTTGTCCGAAACAATCAACCGTGAGATCAAAGGGTAAATAGATATTGTAATTCCAAAAAGAACCGATGTTAAAATTAGAGCCGAGCAAGTAACGATTATCATGTTTTAAATACATGTTTGACATTTAAGTTCGATGAGTGATAACAGTAATAGATAGGAAAGGGAAAGTAGAAAGATTCTTTAAAATTCATAAGAACGTTTTGACCTCAGAAGACAAATGTATCAGAAATGTGAGAGTAAACTCAAAAGAACGTGATACAGGCTATGGAAAATAAAAGAGGATACTCAGAAGAATGTGCTCTTCCATCGGTTGAACTTCCATGAACAGTTTTCACTGGCTTCGCTTTACTCTTCTCCCTATATTAAGAAATTCATTTCACATACCTCCTAAAATCAATATCGACTTTGTGGAAAATATATACAAGTAATCATCATATAGAGGTCTCACATACTAACCATCAAATATTAAATTAATAAACTATAAGGTGTGTTTGGATTTATGTTTTGCAAGAGATTTTCTGATGTTTTTTTGCGACTTGTAGTCGGTACAACTCAAATCATATAATCACATTCAAAACACAAATCTAGACGGACCCTAAACCAGGGAGCACAGTTTTTCAATAAAACATATGTAAAAAGAGCTTGACAGCATAGTTTAAGAGGTAAAATAACCTACTTGACACTTTCAGATTGCGCCACATTTGCAGTAGACGATACGGAATCCAACTTCCCAGAATGCTAAAGAAAACACACAAAAAACCAAACACCCCATGATGCTATATTCAAGAAAGTGAAACATACTATATGTAGCGAAAATAGACACTTGTCGTTATTCAGGAACCAAATGTATATAATAGATTAATAGATACGAGATAAGTATATAAATAAGCAAATGTACCTTAGATAGAGGAGCCCTAACTTGAACCATAGCGGGTTTTGAATTCCCAACCTTCTTCTCAATCGCTACCGATCCACTTTTAATCGAAGTAGCTTTCTTCACATCATTACCATCCTTTTTGTTTTTCTTATCCTTTTTAACGTCCAAACTTTCTCCCGTATCGTTTTGACATTTGGGTTTAGCCGGTACATCAGTTTCTTTCACTTCAAGTTCCTAAAAGTAAACCAATATTTACAATTCACATTTTTCTCTCAACTCTTTTACCAAAATGGTTAACAAGACAATGACGATAAAAACATTTCCTCAAAAAGTTGGTAGTACCTTAAACGCATCAAGCTCATTACTTTCTTCACCTTGTTCAACACACGATTCATCAACATTCCCATTTTCTTCTTTACTTTCCGCATTATAATTAGGAATCCTAGCTACAATTTCCATAGAGTCATCCTCCTCATCATAGTTAGAAAACTCGTCATGAACCGCATCATGAGCCGTCCCATTTCCAGAAACAACCATCATATCGTCAACATCCGCCATTAGCTACAAAACAACCAATCCCAAATATTATTCTCTCGAATTCGATAACATTTAAAACTATAACACATAAACAATGTGGGACATTAACACAAATAGTTTATACCCATATACCCTTTTTCGCCTTTCGATCCAACGGATATAACAACAACAATATCAGATTCAATCAAATCACAAACCCTAATTTACTAAAGATTCAAACTTTATGTAAATCTGACAAAAATAAAACTACCCACAACTAGATCTTCAAACATATGAACAGATCCAAATATACCCAGATCAAATTAGCAAAAAATAAACTAAACCCATTATTAAAAATAAAAACTTTAAGTAAATTAACTAGTAAAAAAAAAAAAAAAAAATGTTACCTAGAGTAGTAAGTAAATAGAGATCAAAAGTCCATGAGTAAAAAAAATTAGGGGGGTTTTGTAAGAACCCTAAATTAAGAATCTTTTTTGTTTTCCAGGTCAGTTAAAATGTAATGTTGTGAAGATAGATATAGATATAGATATATATAATGTATAGATACAGAGTAGAAAATATAGATATAGTGTGTGTGTGTGTGAGTGTGGAATCTGGTGGGAGCGTCGGTGATTAATGTTGGGTACAATCAGTAAATTATGTGATGACATGTGGACCAATTATTTACCATCAAAGTTATGTAATTTTTTAATCCAACGGTTGGTGTTATTTGGTTTAAATTGTTGACTATATTCCTTTTCACGGTTATTTTTAAGACTGTTTTGGACAAATTTCATGTTTTTTTTTTCAAATAAATTTCAAACGTATATTTTCTTTGTAAACAATGTATTTCTTTACTTAAGAGAGGTTATTTGTTTCGGCTTATTAAATTGGCTTATTGGTTTATGTTATTTTTTATAAGACAATTTTTTCTGGTTATGAGCTTTTAAAGTTGAGTCTATGGTTTATTTAAAGTCATAAACTCAATTTGATAAGTTCATAAACCGGAAAAAAATGGGTTTATGAGCTTATGAAAAAATTCATAAGCTCATAAGCCGGTTACATAAGCCGAAAATGGGTGTCAAAAGTCAATAATTGGATCTCTTCGGATTAAATTGGACCGGACTACGAATCGGAAAATTGAGATATTTAGGATGGGGAATAAGCCTGGAAATTTTAACTTTGCATTTGGTTAGGTTTATGATGGCATGGTCGGTTTTTTGTCCAAAGTCGATTTATTTTTTTAAATATTATGTCTTCTTCTTTTTAAGTAAATTTATGGTTACTTAATGAATCAGGACCAAATTATGGATATTTAATGAACCAGGGACCAGACGGAGTTGCTCGGTTCGATTCCGTTTCGATCCAAAATCAGTTCGGTTCTCGGTTTACTTGAACATGCCTAGTCATGGTTGGTTTTTCCCGAGTTTCATCTGTAATAGTCCGGACCACTTATCATTGGCCAAAAAACGACCAAACATTTAACCACTGACTTGTTGGGGTGTTGATGATGAGAGCGGTTTCTAAACGTACATATCTTATCAACTTTATCGATGTTGGTATGTCTATAATACTTCGTGTAGCATGCCGACCTAGCTAAGAGGGATAAGCTTGTGAAGTAGTGGTGTGTTCATGTTTGATGCAACATAATGACTAGACTTAATAAAATAAACCAAATAATATCAACGGAAACACTTAGGAACCGTCACCCCATGTTAAACGAAGTAGTGAAATGCTACAGTTATAGAATAATTAAATAAAAATCTTGTAAAATGACAAAAAAAAAAAAAAGTTGAGAGAGAATGAGTGTTATTTATGATTTGATTTGTTCATTAAAGATGTTAAGATTAATTTTTTAAGATTCTTTTTATATATATAAATTCTTTGAAACCAAAACATTAGTTTTTAAAAAGGAAATTTGAAAATGAGGCCCTCACATACCGACCTTTTTCCGACCCGTTGATCTCGTGGTGATTTTATAAAAATGTTTGAAAACGAGGTGGGAAAAATTCACCAAAAGAGTAAAGTCGGCATGTAGTTCCAAAAGGACCACATTAACACAACTCAAGCTCCATATGAATTGTAAACCAAGCATTTTCGTTAGAATTGCTTTTAACAACACAAAAATCTTCAAATTTGCTATCGTAGTTATCTCGTCAAAATTAACCTTATGATCGATTAAATTACAAATATAAAACTTGCAAATGAATATTTTTAATACTAATGGATTGAGTACATTTTAAGTTTAATAATAGTTACCATTTTTTCTTATAAAGTTCTTCCTTTTAAAGTCACAAAATACCACTTTATGTCAATATGCATGCGTCTCAAAATAATCATAATAATCATCTATAATAATAATATAATTTTTAGTTATTTAAATATCAGTTTTATGTTGAACAAAAATAAAACACTGATGCATTAGTAAATGTCATTATTAGTTAATTAATAAAGTTAGTGAATTATCTATTAACTGTCTTTAAGATGACCTAGTGGTAAGACG
The DNA here is from genome assembly GCA_910822075.1 of Senecio squalidus. NCBI lineage: Eukaryota > Viridiplantae > Streptophyta > Magnoliopsida > Asterales > Asteraceae > Senecio > Senecio squalidus. The sequence goes on from CAJVGC010000065.1 coordinate 3,901,408, forward strand.
TTCATTGTTTCATAAAAGATCATTGTTCAAACCTCTATAAATAAACATCTTGGGATCCACAAGAAAGAGTTTGGAAACGGCAACAAAATACCGGTCAGACCGGGTAAATCAAAGCTAAAAAGTAAGTCCGTTATAAATAACCTGAATAAGGATCCTTCTCCGTTTACCCACGAGGGTACTTTAAATATCTTTTGTGACTATACGTTCAAAGATTACATCAAGTCATTTTCGTTTGTTGGAATATACTTCATAACTTTATGATTACACAATGATTATGTTGAAATATGAAATTATGAATTGGAATATTTGTTTTTTGGGTGATAGAAAAGGAAACTTTTTTGAGGATGTCCTTCATAGGAAAGACACCCTTAAGTAAGTAGGGTATGAAACAAATGGGGCCAAATCTTACCATTACAAGAAAGCTTTTTATGAACTCATAAATTGAGGCCCTTGGTATCATATGTAGGACATGTGCCCTTCTGTTTTTGCTTCATGTTTAACCCTTAACCTTATTTCATGTCCCATCAAATTCCCCACAAAGAAATAATACTTTGCCAAATATCCATGAAGTTAATTATAAACGGATAAACGAAGAGGTTTTTTCTTGTTCAGGTTATCTTGGGAAGGCTAGTGTTTGACTCAACTAGCTCGTAAGTCGTAACTGTTTCTGAAAATTTTCCATTGCCACCCCATGATGGTAGTCATCTTAATGAATGATCAAAATGAACTTTATTTTGGTGTTTGATAGAAGAGTCAAATATACTCCTTAAAAACGAGTTACACCATCTTTTTTGGAAAGTGAGAGTTTGCCAATTCATTTAAATGATGTTTTGAATTATTTTGGGACCACGGATGTCGATATAGATCTATCATATTACGTTCTAGTTGATGTAAAATATCGTTTTACATTAAGGAACTGAAGAAATATGATAATATCAGTAACAATGTCTAACAGTATGTGAGTTGACTCATTAACCAAAAGATTGTTGGTTCAAGTCTATTAACAGATAAAAATATCATTATATGATCTGTTGAATATGTTTTAAGAAAACACGTATGTAATTTTGTTTTGAAATTTCCATAAAACGATAACGAGCTATTTATGGAACACTATAAGTCCATACAAATTTATGGCACTTTTCCATAAAACGATAACGAGCTATTTATGAAATTTCTTTTCGACATTACGCTCTGTTCTCGAGTTTTTTTAAGGGAAGAAAGGAAAGGAAAACAAAGGATTCTAAAGTAAGTTGTGTTCTCGAGTTTTCTTTAAAGAAAGAAAGTAAAAGAAAGGAAGGGAAATGAAGGGAAAATTCAATACATTTTGTTTTAAAAACTTTCCTCCCATATTTGGGATGATTTGGAAGGAAACCTTCCTTTCTCTTCCTTTCTCTTCCTTTCTTTTCTTTTCTTTCAAAAATTAACTCCAAAACACAGCGTTAATGTCGAAAAGAAAGATGTATTAGACCAAACCCGAAACATCATAATGTTTTCCATAAATACCAGTAAACATGTAGTTTTAGTTTGAACTTATGTCAAAGAAGATATGTAGTCAAAATGACGATGATGTGAAATTTTGTAAGAAAAGGTGCAGCTTCTATACAACGCTCCAAAATGATATATATAGGTGTTCAAAACATCGTTAGCATGAATCAAAATCAAAGTTATTACACTACGTAATGTTACGATGACAATGAGCAAAATACTAAATGGTAATAGAAGGTTTTCAGAACAAAAATGTAAGTTTGGATTCTTTACTTGCTGATATGAATGCAACTGTTTCGAGTAAGTTTACGGTTGCTGTGTTGGAAGTTGGAACTATGAATTCCTACTCCATTTTGCACCAGAATTTACTAGTTTTATATAAGCGTTCTTGAAATCTTCAAAGAATAAATCTTGATCTTCGGCATACTTTGAGATCCACCTGCAAATGCCACGACTGTTAGTGGTCCGGTTTGCTTTGAGTTTAGCAGAGAACTTACATTTTTTGATTACACGAGTTGGTTAAGGTTGGACAAAAACTGATGTAATTATAACTATGAATCTATGATAGTATAACATGTGGTCTACATAAATATATCGAAATTCCATCTGAAACTAATAATTAGTTTTGTAAGGGAACAGTATACCTTAAGCATTCATCGTCCTCAATGAGAGAACGATCTGAAGGAAGACCGACCATAGTTGTCATTCCCGCTGAACACAACATATAATGAAAAAGGAAGAATGAACCAAAATGAGTATCACTATTTCTTTGAAATGATTACAATAGATAAATTGCACTTAGAATCCTATTAATTCGAGTATACGAGTGATATTTAAGAAAAAAGTCATCATCTTGTCAAGCCAAAAGCTTGTCACGAACCTGAAGATAGCCACGGTTTCTCCAGCAGCACTTTGTAATATGCATTATCAAAGATAATTGGATTACCGAAACCTTTGCTTCCAAGAGTATGAGCGCCAGATAACGCTACAAGTTCTTGTGTTCTGTCGAAAAAGTTGACCTTTTCAGTCAAATAAAGGAACCTAATTGTTAAGTCGATATGGTCAAGATATTGTCATATTCACTTACGAAAAACCTTTTTGTTGAAAACTCTGTTTTAGTCTTATGGCGTCAAATGTTTCTTCTGGAAGTCTCCCTTCCGGATCGGGTACCCTAAAAGGAAAACAAAATATAGCATTATAAGAATAATCTGCAAATTGCTACTTTAGATGACACACAACACGCCTATCTCACCTTATTTTACAAAAGTTGCGAGAAAAATTAGTCCCTTACATAGAGTCTAATCTGCCTAAACGAACTGGGATTTTTGGTCCTCCACATAAAGAGACAGCTTCAGCTCCAGCCACAGCAATCATATCAGACGTGGACACTGTAATTAAAAACCAAAAAGAAACAAATAAGTTCACAAAAAATATAAGCGCCAAGCTAAATAACAGTAAACACGGTGAAGATTATAATAACCTGGTTGTATCTCATCAACCATCTTTTTCGCTCCAACAACAATCTAAAAAATGAAGTTAGTTCGAGTGAATAAGAACGTTGATAGATTATACACAAAACGCACGCATTTGCAAGCGAAAGGGATGAGAAAATTAACCTTCAATGATTTCTTAAGACCTTTATTTTCGGGTCTATCAAGTTCATACAATATAGAGCCATTCATACCACCTGAAATCACATAAGAAAGATATAGGTTCCTTTATCAGTCCTCCAATTTTAAGATTATAAGTTTGACCTTTGAGGTCAAAACCGCTTTAAGAAATTGAAACAGATTCCTAATTTGTCAAGACAAATTGACAACTACAGCACTTTAACATGTGTTATAGATAGGAAATTGTCGATTTTACATTTTTTACAAGACCGTATCTAACTAGAACCAAAACAAAGTAGAATGTTTGACCTTGCAAGCCGATATGACCTTGTAGTCAAGAATATGAACCTCCTAATAAGTAATAATACCTGAATCATCATTCATTTCATAGGTTCCTGCATCGTGAAAAACCAAGCGAAGAACACCCGCAGCTTTGCCTTTGGTCAATACTTTTCTTATCTCCCCCTGTAACAGTGGTAGATCACTGACACCATCCAACAATTTTCTTAGAAATAGGAACAACGTAATTACTTTGTCAACATGACGGTGAACGTAGAGTCAAGGAAAATATTAAACTTGGACGAAAGAACAATTTTGTTAAACTATGCTTAGTGAAAAATAGTACTCATTTTGTCCCCAAGAGTGAGTTTCTCTGGTTGTGAATTTGAAATTGGATAAACTCTCACAAAAAAGGGGAGGGGTCTAAGGTTCGATTCCTATTACTTGCATTCATGTTGAGGACATTTACTGGCTTATAATGATTCATTCATCTAAAAGAAATAGTACTCATGTTTATTTGAGATAGAGGCATCTACAATTTTCTTCGGCCAAACACTTAAAACGGCTTATATGTTTTAAAAAACCGCAAAACGCTGATATTCTTAAAGACTCGAAAAGAATGTAATATTCTTACTCTGCAGCATTGGCATCAAAATGTTGCATTAATTTTGGTAGAGGCATAAGAAACGTGATCATAGAAATCATCATTCTCCTGCCATATGAAACGCTTACGTCCTCCTCATCTGCAAAATTTTATTTACATTTCGGTTTATGTTTCATAAATAATAAACAGGCCCATAAATGGCTCCATAAGCCGAAAAAATCCGGGCTTATGAAACATAAGCAGAAATGTCAATAAGCCATAAGCCCCTTTATATAGCCCAAACAAACACCCCTTCATCAAAACACGTATAATTGTGTTGTACCTTAATTTAACCATCTTTGCATTTATGTATAACCGTTACAACACTATTATATGTGTCTGAATTCTTCTGCATAACAAACTATTAAAATACGGTCGTTACAAATAAATAAAAAATTACTTGAAATAGAAACGGTGGTTCTAACGGTTGTGCAGGTGCAGTAAGATTTAACTTTCCGGCGAATATGAACGGGAAATTCGAATTTCGCGGTTAAAGGAGAGCAGATATGCTGCCGGAATGAAAGGTGAACGCCGGTTATTGACATCTTTAACCGACGGTTTAAGATAAGTTAACGGTTTTATGATAAGAGTATAAGTATTACTTTTGATATCACCGATATGTCATATGTGTAATAATATGTGTAACTAGTTGTATCGGAAAAAATCAAAACCGAAACCAAAATCGAAAATAAATCGAAAACCAAAACTGGTCCAAACCGGTTCGGGTTTGACCCAAATCGCCGGTTTAGAACCGGTTTACATATACACGTTGCTGACCGGTTTTAAATCGGTTTTTTTCAAACCGGGTTGGGAAACTGGTTTCAAAAACCGGTTTTACATCGGTTTTTTAACATATCCGTTACATACCCGTTAAAAGAGCCGTTGGGGTCGATTTTTTACCCTTTTTTTGGTTTTTTTCTTTTTACCATTTTGTCATTCCAAATTTACTATAAGTATGTAGGTTGAGTTTGGGGTTAAACACACAATTCTAACTCTCTCAAAAACATTCTCAAAGCTCTAAAAACGCAAAAAAAAATACGACCGAAAAACGTTAGAAAATTTCTCAAAAACTCGTGAACAATCAAATGGCAACTCAAAGCTCTATCGCTTCCACAAGCGAAAAAACGATTGTAGAGGTTCTCGAAACAACCCGAAACCGGAACGTTTGGCGTCATTATCGGTTGGTGAAAATGTCCGATGACGAAAAGATAGCGCATTGTAATCATTGGGGCCATTTTTTGAAACAAGATGTTGATCTTGTTAACCTGCTTGGTGGAGTGTGTGTTACCCCTTCCATTTCAGATGGCTGGATTTGGAGCCCTAGATAATAAATGTATATTTTCATTGAAAATGTTGTCGAATTTGATTCAAGGAAGTCTTGACGGATCTGTTCTGACCTCCACCATATCATACTTGGAACTCGTTGGTCCCTAATAAAAATTAATATCTTCATTTGGCGTGCGACTTTGAACCGTCTTCCGACTATGCCAAATCTTCTCAAACGTGGAGTTTCGATCTCTTCAACATTATACCCATTTTGTAAATCTGATCAAGAGTCCTTGTAACATTGTCTTTTCAACTGCACTTTTATAAAACCGACTTAGTTAAAGATTTGGAGTTGGTGGGACTATCTTTGTCGAGCCCGATGACGTTAAAGGACATCATTTCATGCTCGTTTATCGATTCTAGGTTATTTAAGGTTGCAAAGACTATTCATAGAGTCTTGTATGTTATGCTTTGGTTGGTGTAAAAATAGAGAAATAAAACCATTCACTCTTTCTCCTCTAGATCAATTGCAAACTGTAAAGAGTGAGGACCTTTTTCATGTGGTTCAACGTCTTTCTTTGCTATGGACCTCGAACAAATTCTCCAAACAAGGTGTTAATTGGTCTGCTTGGATCGACGACCCAATAAACATTTTTAATTTTTAAATTTTTCTCAAGTCATTATGTATAGAATCTTTGATTATAAAATAAATTTTAAATTTCTAGAAACAAGTGAAGTTTCTAGTCAGTAGTTTAGGATATGTGACACGACAACAACAATAATAGTATGTCTGCCACGTCAACAATCAAATCTAGACACCTCCCGAAACTCACTCCCACAATGCCACGTATCTACACTACCTTGCTTAAATTTAATCTCACCCCTCTACAACATTATCAAATTATCACCACAATGCAATCTACAAGATTAGTACAACTTATCTCAACCAAACTCAACAAAATATCGTTTACAATACCGAAACCATCACCCGTATGCCGATTTTTGTCGGCATCGGGTGATGGTAGCGATACGTTTAAGGATACCTATAACGAAGTTGTAGACGATGACGCCGTGATGCGAGGATTCGACCAAGGCGAAAGCGGAGAACCGAAACAAGACGAAGACGAGGACGAAAACGTAGTCTCCACTAAAGAAGATGATCATTATATTCATCCAACGAAAACAAATTTTTCGTCTTCGAAAATACAAACACCGGGTGTCAACACACCACTCGATCCACACTTCGTACAAAAACGCGCTAAATCGACAAAATCGATAAACTCAAATAACGAAAAAAACGAGTTGAGGTTTAATTGTGTGGGGCTCGACGGTTCGCCTTATCCCGATGATGATGATGAAAATCGTAGTAATACTAGAGAGGAAGATGTTAAGGAAGGGGAGGAAAATAACAAGGAGTTTTTTAAGCATCATAAAGCTTCCCCGATATCCGAAATCGAGATTGCGGATACGAGGAAGCCTCTAACGAAAGTGATGCATGGGACCGCGGGTAGTTACTTTGGTGATGAAAAGGTGATGGGTTGGCTACCTGAACAACTTGATACGGCCGAGGACTCGCTACGGAGAGCGACCGAGATGTTTCGAGAATCGGCTGCGAATGGTGTACCGGATTGGCCTCATTCTAGGAGATTGAGGGAACTTCTCGGAGAAAAGGAGGGACGGTGAGTCGGTGATGGCTGGCCGACATAAATTATTAGCGGTTTCTAGATTAAAATAATTTAGAGTTTTGTTACACATACTGGTCGGGACTCTGTTTAATACGTTCAGACATGTATAAAAAAGTGTGTTATATGAACCGTATATATGATTTGATCAATGTTGGGCCAAATGTTTGAAATCTGTTCTTTGTTGGGCAAGCATCCAAAAGACGTAACAACACTGTCCCTAACCGCCTCGAGCCCAAACCGAAAACGACCCAACCCAACCCAACCCAACCAAAACTGTCCCGAACTGACTCGAGCCCTAACCGAAAACAACCCAACCCAACTTGAAAACCGAATGGTTACACACTTAATTATCGTGTACTATATGTAACATGTTAGTAACAACCATTCATTCACTAAAAAACTTGTCCCTCCATCCAAGAGATAACCGCTCGTATATACAACACTTTTATGTATATATAAATATCTTAATCGAAGCCGTAAGAGCTATATGTAGCAATACCTTTATAAATTTATACACACAAACTAACATTATCAAGCAACATATATACTACAAAAAAATAAATCACTACAAGTTTTAAGTAAATTTAGAGTTTACTATAATCTATCTAGGTCCTGAAAGTCGAACATCCGATATAGAAGCATCACTGTTACCATCAGACGGCCCTGATGAAGTGCCGAATTCGCTAAATGATTTGTATAAGCTTGAATAAAACCCCTTTTGACCACCTATCGGCGGTGCAGAAACTGGGCATAGCCCTTCGAGCATTTGCACCACTTTCGCCATCGGTGGTCTTAAATTCATATCATCCTGGATACACCATAGCGCTACACGAGTTGCAACTACTACCCGTTCGTCGTTCTCGTCCACTTTCATTTTCTCATCCAAAAGTGTGTTAGCTTTTCCTTCTTCCATCATTTTAAATGCGTGGGCGGGAAAATGTGATGTGTCGGACGAGGTATAGTTTTTCCGGCCGCTAATGATCTCAAGCAAGACCATCCCGTAGCTATAGACATCACTCTTTTCTGAAATCGCGTAGTTTGTGATCCATTCGGGAGCAAGGTATCCTCGAGTCCCTCTTAATGTGGTAAACACATGGCTTTGTTCTCGTGTCATAAGCTTAGCCAAACCAAAATCAGAAACTTTCGCTAGGAAGTTATCGTCTAACAACACATTTTCTGGCTTTATATCACAATGAACGATTTTCACGTCACAATCTTCGTGAAGATAAGCAAGTCCTTTTGCCGTACCAATAGCTATATTGTATCTCGTATCCCAATCCAACAAATCCTTACCGAAAATCCATTTATCTAATGACCCATTTGCCATATATTCGTAAACAAGAAGACGATGTCTTCCTTGTGCACAAAACCCTTTTAGTTTCACCAAATGATGGTGATGAATGCTGCCAATTAAACTCACTTCTGCTCGAAACTCTTTCTTCCCTTGACCGATTCCTTCTAATCGTTTGACCGCAACCTGAGTCCCATCTTTTAACACCCCTTGGTAGACCGAACCAAACCCACCTTGACCGAGTTTTGAAGTAAAGTCATTCGTTGCTTCTAAAAGTTCATTGTAGCTAAAACGAATCGGCATCCCTGAAATGTTCTCTAAAAACATATCCTCTTCGGAGATTTCATCAATAACTTCACTCGATTCGTTCTTCCTTTTATGGTATCGAATTCCCATGATAACTAGTCCAAGAATCACAATTGTTGCCACTATCACGATAACAATTATCACTATCACAACTTGTGTCGACCGTTTCTTGTTTTTCCGGCCCTGTGAAGTTTCCAATTGCGTCCCAGAAACCTTAACGTATGACTCGATATTCAAACCGTTCTTATCATCTTCAAAGCTTCCAATTTGGTCAAACAAGTAACAATTTCCAGACTTGTTATCAAAAAACATAGCCAAACAAGTACAGTTATTCAAACACGACGATTTGCATCCATTTAAATCAGTTTTAGAATCCGGTGTAACAAACCCGAGTGCAAAATAACTCAGATTCTCCCCTGCGTTGACTAGACTCGACGACTCCTTGGACTTGTTACACGAAGAACTGATTCCAGGCTTGCAGTTAACTTGTGCAAGACCAGAAGGACATTGACAAGTATTCCCATCACGACAAACGAAATACGAAGGACAAGCTTGCGGTCTGCTACAAGAATCAGCTGGAATCTGACGATTACCGGTTATTTGAGATTGAAGATCATAGAATTTAACAAAACCGTCATCTTCTAAAACCGCAATCCAAATGGCATTAACATCATAATCATCATCAATCACAAATTGCCATAAAAACACTTTGTTTTCATCATAAAACCGCCATGAATTGGATTCGATGATAGCAGAACTAGTATCTCCACCGTTTTTGTTAACAATTCTTCTCTTATCTTTCCCCATAGACCAATAAGGTTGCGGGTTTTTAAATTCAGCAGACAAAACCATATCCCCGGATTTCATTTGTAACGAAAAACTCGAGTTGTTATCAAGATTACTTACAAGTTTCATCCCTATACTAAACTCTTGTTTCGGCATAAGAGTGTTTGTAGGATGACTAAAACTCTCCCAAACAACACCACCATCATTTCTCACCAAAACCAAGTTCCCCGAATCAAGTAATTCCATAGCGAAAACATCTTTTTTCGCGGTGTTTGTAGACCAAACATCTTTCCCATTACTTTGTAAATAAGCATTCCCATCATCACCAAACACGAAAGTATCGGAATTAGTGACTGGGAAGTTTCTATTTGCTGACCAAATGATTCTTGAAGTAGCTATATGAATAATGACTAAAGTGAATGAAGTTACATCACTATTAGGATTAAACCCGAATGCGAAAACCGACTTGTTTGATACCAGGAACAAACCATTGTTGTCTATGTATTGCATTTGAGAAGCTTGGAATCCAAGGCTTAAGTTTGCAATTTTTTGAACACTTGAAAGACATGTTTGAGGTAAGAAGAATAAAACATATGAGAATACTATGAAACAGAATAATTTACAAATCCCCATGATGGTTTTGAGGTTTTTTGATAAACATATGAAACAAGGAATATATAAGATTTTAAGAATTTTTTAAGAAAAAAGATAGATGAATTTGTTGTTTGTTGGTGGTATAGTCAAAGAAAGGGGAGTATCTAAGGTGGGTTTCAAGCCATTTAAAGGAGTATAAGACAATTTGAATACCATGTCATTAATAAAAACTTAATAAGTAATTTTATTAACGTCCGAAGTGAAAATACGAGTTGAAGTTTAAATTTTATTTACGATTTTTTCTTTTAAAGATTTTATAAACTTTTATTTTAAAAGAAAAGAGAGAAAACTTTATCATTCAAACAAAATATTATTGATTTATTAAAGTTATATTTTGAAAACAGAACGCTCAAGCTCTAAAAAGTTTTGCGTTAAATATAAATGTTTGGCATATGTAACTATAGCAGATAGAGATTGAGTTGTAGATACGAGCGGAGTTAAAACCTTTTTTTTGAGCTTGAACTAGAGTTTTTCTTTTAGCTTTTGATTTTGGATCTCTTAAAAGGTTTTCTGTTATAAAGAAAAAGAAAAAAAAAGAACACTCCATAATTCAAACGAGGTTTTTGTTTTGGAGTTTTTTTTTTTTTTTTTTTTTTTATAAGTTTTAGCTCCTAAAAAACTCCGAAAGTTGAAGCCGATAGAAATCGAAAATGAAACATTTAAAGAATCTTAAATATTTATTACTCATCCTCTTATACATAAGGATTATAACATACTTTACTGTTTTTAATGAATGTAACAATCCCGAATAACCTTCATGGATCGGGTCAATGTCAATTACCAAGTTGTTATGAAACACGAGTATCGGTTTCAATTTTGTTAGGTATAATCGATCAACGATCATTATAATAAGTTATATAAAGTTATCACGTTGAAATATGAACATCCCCTAACATAATTAATCATTTTGGCTAAAGGTTAAACATGATTATCCCAAAAAGAAAAAAAGAAAAAAATTGAAATAAAATAAATTTGAAGGGGTCAAAATTTGCTCAACCAACATAATTGGTCACTATACGTCAACTTCATGCGACTTCACATGTTTGTGCTAAATACGACAAGAATACTAAGGTTTTCTATTATTTTATTATTAAAATTCAAATTGTTTGTCTTTTTACTACTTAACTAGTTTATTTTTCACGTATACGCGGAAAATTTTATCGACCAAAACATAAATATAATATATAAAATTGGGTAAATATGGTGAATCATTAACACTATATAACAAGTTTTGATGCCAATATTTGTTGTTTTATATGTATGTGTTTTAACCTTCACTCTTAAATTCTTATAAGTAGAGAACTCTATCGAAAATAATACAATTATAACTTATTAAAAGATTGAGTTATGGTGTTATAAAATCAATTAGAGAGTTGCATTCTACTAAGTTTTATGTGTCATTTGAATATTTTTTTGATTATTCTACTCTATCAAATTTTAGATGTTAAATTATATTTTGGGTTATTTCATGTTATTAATACACATGATGTCTTCTTTTTTTTATTTCGGCATTTTTTTATTATTTGGTATAATTAGTCCATACTCGTGTAATAAATAAATTTCGGTTATTGTTAAACAAAAATAAAATTATAGACTATGTCTCTTTTTGTATGTCAACATTAATTTTTTGTTTTCTTATGATTATAGATTTTTATTTATTCCTAGAAAATGAAAAGTCAAAAAAGATAAATTAAAAAAAAAATCATTTTTCTTTTTATTAGAAAAGTTTAATATATAAATAATTTAAGATTTAGGTAATTGTCTCAAACTATGTTTTTTAAAATAAACCAGAGGGGACTCGTGCGTTGCAAATTTATTGAAATTTAATCTCACAACTTATTTTTAAAGCAGTACAAAAAAAGGAAGAATTGAAATTTAATCTCACAACTTATTTTTAAAGCAGTACAAAAAAAGGAAGAAAATGTGGTGGTTGCGGGATTCGAACCCTGGTCTCCTGGCAGTGGGGGCGGCGCTAACTACTCCGACAACAACTTGTTTTGTAATAAAAATGATAAAAATTGTATTTAAACCAATATTTTCATTATAATAATAATATAATGCACAAACCCATAGACAAAGACAAGAATTAAACTAGATAGTAATATTAAAAGTGAAAAGTTAAAATTATATTTAAAATGAAGGACTAAAATAAAAATAGCTAATTATGATGTCATATGACATTATCATTTTGATCTATGGATATGAAATTAATTTTGAAACTAATCTAATGATTCATATTTTATCAAATAATTTTTAATATATCTTTTTTACTATATATTATAAATATTTATGAAAAAGAAGAATGAAAATTAGTTGTTAAGAAAATATCAAATACAATTTCAACTAGTACAACACGTTAAAAGTATTAAAGTAATTATATTTCATAAAATTGGTCCATTTTCAATTCCAGAGTTCTAGACATGTGAGGTTGTCCCAATACTATAAAAGAAATAAAGAAAAGTATATAAATATAGCAAAGTCAAACAAATTGCTTAAACAAATTATTAATAACTTATGAGAGTAATAAGTTGGTGAACAATTATATACTAAAGTTTAAAGTTTTATTTTGCTTATAAGAATGGACTAATGGTGCATTACCAGATTTTAGGCATGAAAAGAGGTTTGCTAGCTTTTGTGTCCAGTGAGTCGATACATTTCTGCCAAGTGTAATTGTTTAGTTCCAACTTTAACGATGGTAGAGTTTTGTAATTTTAAGAATGTTGACCTTGTAATTAACTTTTGTTTTCGTCGACTATGTTTTTACTAGTTTTGAGCAAGGGTTGAATAGTGTTTAGACAAACAGTTATCCTTCGTGTTTAAACTTTAAAGTGTTGTACACTTCGTCTACATGTCTTAATGTATCAAATTTCAACTATAACTAGAAATACTTTTGTTACACATTTATATATTGTACAATCAACAAATCCAAATCTATAATTACAAATAATTTTGTTAAACGTACATCTGAATTTATGTATAATAACTAGATTATTGTCCCGCGATACCGCGGATAACGATAAAAATTGAATCATAAATTTTATTTTTATGTAGATATTAAGCTATTATGAGAGCACAATTTTACACGTATAATAACATATATATCTTTACATTTATACATTTTTATAGTTATAATAACATATACACCTTTACATTTATACACATGTTTTGATACTTTATATTATGAGATTTTAGAATAACAATAAAGTAAATCATAGTTCAAATTGAGCGATTTATAAGTAAAATAGAATTATCTATTCAAATGTACATGGAATGAAATAGAAAATGTAATTATGTATTTTCACAGGGTGTAAAGTGAAAATAATCTTTAATGACATCATCAATCTAATCTAACGGCTGAAATCAAATAGATTAATCTATCCAAATGATCTTATTTCGCCACGTGACATTTAAGACCCATCATTTATCATATATTAAAGATACAAAGTCAACTATTTAATTAGTATCCTTAATTTGCATTAATTCTTTAGTAAAAAAAATGTACAAATAAAATAAATTTTCTATACGTGTGCCACTAAAACAAAAGATTTTATTATGATTTTGTAAATAATAATATTATATTTTTATCAATATTGTCTATTCACAAGCAAGAGGAGGAATTTTTTATTATTTCATATTAAAAAAGTGATAAACTGTTTAATAATTAAATTTTGCTGTTTGATTATTTTCTAAACTATGACAATCGGTTCAGAATTATAGGGAGTTAGAAAGATCCAATTGAATAGTATAAAACACCAAACTCACATAAAGTAGTCTCAAATTAAAAATTAAACTGAAATTATGATCATATAATATCTCATCTACAATAACACGAATATCATCTATATTTCCGTAACTTCACCTATTTATAGCCCGAAATGAGTTATTATAATAATAAAACAGAGTTCACAGATGACACATCTTTTATGTTCACGATCGATATGAAATTCATCTACGGTGTCAATCTTTCAGGAAAGAAAAATCTTTTATCGAATAAGATGTTGGAAACCGAAATCCTGATTAAAATAATAAAATGTTTGACCTTAAGTCAAGGAAATATAGATGTGTCATTTACTCCTTCTGTTTCAAGGAATAAAATGAAGACTTTTGATACTTTATTTTCTCTTGTCACAAATACAACCAGATAATTATCATTCTCTATACTTCAATTATTTGCAAATAAATTAAGAAGTGTACCCTATTATTGATCATCATACATTTAATAAATTTGTTTCCATGACCTTATGACCTGTGAGTTCACCTTTACAATTGTTAGGATCTTGTAGAGAAATTTACACAGTTTGTGTGATAGTTTGAAAGATGTGGTTAGATCTTGTAAAGATCTAAAGATTTGTAATCGATTCAATGAAACATTTGACTATGCGGGAAATCACAAATTTTCAAGACACACGTTATTAACGAATTATATTCAATTTTATGCGCATCGGTTAAATTCCATGGAAAAACAAATAAATTTCATATTTTATACATATAAGAAGAAGTATCTGAAAATGTATTCAGCTTGAGTGTAAAGTATATTATATTTATATATTTTTAATTTTTTATATCGTGTATATTTAATTTTTAAATATTATTATTACATGTATGATTCACAACGATAATTTAAACATGCCAAGTTTCCACCTTATATGTATGATTCAATGTTAATTGTTAACCATGATGAACTAACAAGATGACGATTTGGTGATGCAAATACGTCGTTGGTGACGACACTAATAAACTATTTATCAAACTTTCTTTCTTAACCTTAATTATTATTTTAGTTATACTTTATGTGACGTATTATAAACTTTTAGGGAGTATTTGATAAACTTCACCTTTCTATTTTCTTTTTCTTTGTTTCTTATATATAACAAGAGATATAAAAAAAACCTCGAATGAAAATAAAACAAAGAAATTTCAGTAGGGTGGGAAGACTGTAGTCTCCTTCTAGACAGGGTAACAAGGGCACCGAAATTGTGTTCCCTGCCAAGATTTGTGGCCACGAAGACGTTGCATCTAGGGGTGACCAAAAAAATCGAGAACCGACTACAACTGGAAAAACGGTTCGACTTTGGACCGGAACCGAACTGGACCGGCTATGGTGGTCCGGTTCTCGGTTCTCAAAAATACTCAAAAAATAAATCCGGTCCGGTCCATGGTTAAACCGGCGGTTCACCGGTTCGAACCGAAAAGTTAACTTTTTTTTTTTTAATACATATCGTAATATTTAATCTTATATTCATTAAACAATTAAACCTGTAAACAATATAATACCAATTATATTAAACAATGGAATCGAACCAGTGAAATATTAAACAATGGAATCGAATGTTACAGGTAATGATTATACTACCTGTTAATATTCATTAAACAATTAAACCAATTAGGAATCCTAATTAGTATTATATTGTTTACAGAAAGAGTTCAGTTGATGTACATCTAGTCCTCTATATAATCCACAGGTTTACTAATTAATTTTATAATCACACAATCATAATAAAAGTCAATAAAACTATATGTATCCTAATATTAACTTGATTATATATTTTAATAAATATCCAAAATTAGGATTCCTAATACTTAATATTAACTTGATTATATATTAACTTTTTAAAAATTTTAATAAGAACAAAGATTTTCTTATATGTATGTATTTTTATATAATTACTAACTATTATTTGATTATTTATAGATATTTTGGAAAACATTGCCGAGATGGAAGATGTGGAGAAGCTAGGTGATTGCTAATGCACATGACGAACGAATAAACAATTTACGTTTTTTGTTTTTACTATTCATATTTGGTTTCGTTTTAGTTTTTTAATATGCCTATTACGTATTTACATTTATGATTTGTAATTCGATACGATTATTTTTTGTGTTGCTTATCGTTTAACCTACTTTTTTCTTAATCTTTGCATGACTTTTTTTCATTTTTAAATTGAATAACCTTTTTTATTACTATGTTGTGTATTGTGTGAGGTATTAAAACCGAAATGAACCGAAAAACCAAAGAACCGACTAGGAACCGAACCGGAAATGACACGGAAAGAGCGGTCCGGTCCTCAGTCCACCGTTTCTTGATTTTTTTTTGTCTCGGTCCGGTCCGGTTTTTACCGGTTCGGTCCAGTCCGTGTCTTTTGAACACCCCTAGTTGCATCTCGACGAGGTAATTTGATATAGTCTAGGTGGTCCAAGGGGTGTTTTTTATTTATTTGATTACTAAGAAAAGTAAGAACATATATATTTGGTTTAATAAAGTTTGTTTAAGGGTAATATTATAAAGGGAAAAATGTCTGAAAAGGTAACATAAAATACAAATTTTGACAATTGGTGGTACGTAAAAAAATTTAGAACCAGAAAGGATTATAAAATCTAATTTGTTTCAAAAAAGGATTATAAAATCTAATTTGTTTTAAAAAGGGATTATAAAATCTCATTTGTTTCAAAGAGGATTTTTGGAAATTATTAATCGTTAAAATGAAGTTTCAAGCCTAAATTTTTAAGATATGATTAAAACTCTTTTTGAAAATGTGATTTTCTTTAATTTCTCGTGACTTTTAGAAAAAAACGAGACGCGTTATTTAATGTTTTAAATGTTGAAAACAAGTTAAAAACTTAACTTTCGCAAATAATCCTTTATTATGCCAAATTCGATTTTCTAATCCTTTTTGGTTCCAAATTTTTTTACATACCCTCAAATGTCAAAATGTGGATTTTATGTTACATTTTTGGCATTTTTCCCTATTATAAACGATAAAAAAATGAAAAAACAATTAAGTTATTTTTCTGATAGTCTAAGACGAGAGAATAAGGTAACCCCATTTTTTGTTATTTGAATGTAACTTTTGTTAATAGAGTGTTGATAAATTATTTAACATCTAACTATTTGCAAATGATTATATTATTATAAATATTACTAAAACAAGTTTTTGAATATATTAATTTGTACTTTTTAAACCCCGTCGCAACGAGCGGTTTTAAAAAATCCTATATATCGTTTTAACTTTTTATAAATACCTTTTTATTCATAATTAGTATACACTTAAATATATATTGTATGAAAAAGTGTTTTTAATATACTAAATTGCACACTTGTTTGAAAATAAAAGCGAAAAGGAGAACCAACGTCCGTTGACATATTCTCTTTTCTTTTCGGCTTGTTAAGATTCACTTATACATATACAAATAGTTTAATTTGTATATGTGCGATTAGTATACGAAAGTTTTAAATTATCTATGTAAATATTTCATGTTAAGACAATTAAAAACGTAAGTCATATAATCTATATTAACCTTTTTCTTTGAATGAAATGTATACCCAAAATTTTATTAACTTCAATGAATTACATTTTTTCTTCTTTTCGGGTTGTTAATAGACAAATAGTTTAATTTCTATATAAAGACATTTTGAATACAAACTTTTACCAATACAAAAAAAGAAAAAAGAATAATTGCATAGAATAAAACCTACATTTTTAATTGTTTATGTTGGCCATAGTTATTAAATCATCAACATAATCAAATGTTAATGTTATCCGACGATTGAACACATATAATTATCAATTAACATAATCTTGCCCTAAAGATCACTTTCTGTTTATTTTTTTAGATGAAAGTAATGATAACGAGTTACCAAAATCATCATTCTTTTACTATTTTTATCTTTTTTTTTCGTCAATATTATACTCTCGAGACAAATAAATATGTCCAAATCTATTTTTTTTTTTTTTAAACTAATACTAATTAAATATCTAAGATAGAATTTGGTAAAGATGACAAATAAGAAATGGGTTTGATGAAAAGGTAAAAGCTAAATTCTTGCTTAATGTTGACTTTTAAAAAGTTTACTAAAACTTATTATATAATCAAACAACTAATATGAAACATTAGATTATTGGGGTGTATTAGGTAACAAAATACATAAATTCAACGAAATTTTTCTAAAAGTAACTCCAAACATTGCTTTATATATTTTTAATGAAAATGAATAGTAAAATAGTTTATCCAAATTGCATTGAAATATAGGTTTTCATTGAGAATTTTGACTTTTAGTTTGTTTTCACAAACTAAAGTGTGAAAAAGGTGAGAAATTTGACCTTATGCTTGTGTTTGTTATTGCGAAGAGGGACCCTCGATAAGGATTGCACGAATGGCGTAAATTTTGTTTGTTAGTGTGATGTAAAGAAAACTGACTCGGTTCTGATGAACAAAGTACGGGTTATATATGTTCCTTCGACCCTTTTGAGCAAAAGATTGGAGAAAAAGAAAACTCGTGGCCGTGGTTCATTGTTTACTTTATATTGAAGTTACTCGATTATCCGAGTTAAAACTACAAACACAAAATGTAATCACTAGATTTTACTATTTTAGTATTAAAAAAGTATAGAAATGGAAAATGGGCCTTCAGTTTAGAATGATAAATAGATTTAAGCCATATAAAAAATCAATCCATGAAATGTTATTTGAAAAATATATATAAATATTTGTACTGTCATGATTTGTTTATAAAAAAATAAAAAATTAAACTATGTTATTGTTTTAGTGCGAAAAAAGTTGTAACTTTTCACTAGGGATATTAGTTGGATTACCGGCAAACGTTCACTATTTTCGGAATCATTGGTAATTATATCTGTCGTGTTTATTACATATATTCTTACACATGTCAAACTGGTACGCGTCATGAATAGCTCATACGAGTCGAGTTAATGGCACTCTAAAACGAGTTGAATCAATGTACTCGCGAACCATAGTGACTGACTCGTGATTTTAAGACCAGCTCGGTTCGAGTCACTAGACTTGACACTTGAACGAGTAGCTCAAATTTTGAACCGGAATTGTGGTAAATTCAGAGAAAGGAGACACTGTATCTTCTTGTGAAAACATTGTTTTAAAGCCCATAAAATTACTTTCAAACATTAACTCCCATTTATTATTGGGCTTCTTAATTTACAACCCATAAAACTTAACTTCTTGGTCGAATTCAAACTAGTTAACATCCATCGTCGAGTTACCACTTTATAATTTGGATTTATGACAAATATTATATATAGATGTAGGTTCAAATAGAAATTATTAAATATTTAGAAACCTAGACTCCTTTTTAACCATTAATTATTTTAAATTGACATATATAGAGGATTACTAGGTATTGGAAAAAACTAATTACACCATTAAGGCAAACATTTAATTCTCTTTCCAACGAACACCCACTTGATATACTTTTGATGACTTTTTTTTTTCCTCGGTATATACACTAGTGTATATACTAAATATACACTGGTGTATATACTAAATATACACTGGTGTATATACTAATTCGTCAAAAACAAACCATATATTCACCAGTGAATACATATGTATACACAAGTGAATACACTTCTATTCACCGGTGTATGAACTGGTTCGTGATGTATATTCTAACCATATATTCACCACTGAATACATACGTATACACAAGTATATAAGATGATATTCATCGGTGTATATACACAGTTTTTAAAAAATTCAAAATTTGTAGTATATACACCAGCGAATATAAATAATAAAAAAGTGGTCAAAATTTAAAAAGTTTATATTTTTCTTATCAAGAATTAAATACTTGTTATAACCATATATCTTTTATTTCGTAAAAGCTTATAATTTAAAAGATAGTTATTTTTAAAAATAAAATAGGTTTTATTAAATAAGTGGTTAAAAATTGATTCATGAATACTTATATCATGTAACAAATGTTGGAAAAGTTAGATCAACAATCACACCCCTTTGAAGGTCATATTTAATAGGTAGGTCACCGACACATAGTTATGGCTTTCTTAAACTAGGACATGTGCACCACTATGTACCTTTCGTAGCTTTTACAAAGAAAAAAACCCTATGTTAATTAAGATGTTTTAAGTTTAACTCGACAAAAATCATTAATCAGACTTATGTTGGATATCTTTGTTTGTAATCTTTTGTAAATTTATCCTATTATAATTTATGAGGACGACGTGACATAAAAAGCTTCGACATCATGGAAATCGAATTTAAGAAGACTCCTAGAAAAAAGCTTTTAGAGCACACAACTACAAGTTACAAACACGGGTTTATCATCTTGATTTACTTTGCGATATCTTTCTTATATAATTTGTTTTACAAAAGAAAGAGCGTGCACTATTTTATAACACGTCGAAAAGATGAACATTTAATAAAATTATATAGTGATACATAAAGGATTAAAGGAATACTTAGCCCTTAAGGAAACAAGAATCTAATGCTCAACAATTTTCTCTTTTTCAAATAAAAGTGAAGGATCTAATCAAACAAGAATAAAGCTACTTCTTTTCCATCATTATTTCAAGTGTCATTCGGTAATCAATTATCGAGGACAGAGCCAAGATTTGAACTTAAAGGGGACCGACCGACTAAAGAAACAATTGGGGGCCTGGCATCCTCTAGCCCCTCTACTAGCTCCGCGTTATTATGATCGACACAAAAAGTAGACAACAAATCACAGTTTCATTTAGTAGAAAATAATTACAAAATTACATTGACATATAATGAATGTGTTCTAGCATGACAACAAAAATGAAAAGATATTTCTCAATAGAGTGGAAATCCAAACATTTAGGAATAAATTGAACATTACAAGATATATATAACACATGATAAAAAAAAAATAATACATACCAAACACGTATATCAGTAAGTAGGATAGTAGTTGTACCCGGCACCGTTTACTGGTGGAACACCGTACGGCATCATGGGTGGTTGTCCCGGAGTAATGTATCCACCACCGTTGATTTTGGTCAAACTGCCTTGACCTTGCATTCCGTCTCTAGCGTATTGTTGCCAAACCATCTGTTCTTGTACTAGTAAATGTTGTTTCTTTTCTATATCCGCCATTTGAACGTAAGCTGGTGGTGGGACACTTAATGAAGCGGCGAAGGGATCTCCACCAACGGCTTGGAATGACCCGTCAGGAGCTGGGAGTGCTAAAACGGGTGTGGCTGATTTTACGGGTAATGCTACACTGCTAGAACTGCCGCCGCTTAACTGAGTTGTGTTCATGTGTTGTCTCACCATTCCTTGGTCATACATTCCGTTAAGGAGTAACGGGTCAAGCCCACCACCCATTGCAGCCTTCTGTTTCTCTAGATTACTAGTGGTTTCCACTAATGCAAGTTCCCAGTCAGCTTTTCCGGTCTCTGCAGCTGGATTCTGCCACGCAGAAGTCACCTCGGATTCCCCGTTTGATCCAAACGCTTCCCAATTCCCATTCCCTTTATTTGCCGCTGGACCGGCAAATAATGCTAAAGCAAATCTATTTCCTTGATCATCAGCTGTCAATGACTCCTCTCGTAGATCCATTAAATCACCTTGCGGTTTTGGTGGTGGTGGCGGCTCAACCACTGGCGGTGGAGGTGGAGGAAGAGTTTCCGGTGCCGGCAAGGCCTTAATTTCGTTCATATCAGGAACAGGCTCTTCCTCTTTAACAGGTTCTACAACCTCAGGTTTCTTCTCTGGGCTTTTTGAAGCTTTTGCTCTATCTCTCACAAATTCTTCAAGCGTCTCTAGTAACTTTCCGGTAATTTTCTGAACTTCTGGATACTCCGATGATCTTGCAATACCCATATCCTTACACCAGTTATAGAAACCTACAAGCTCATCGATCTGTTTTGCAGCACTAGCATAAGCATCAAACGCCTTCACACAATCCTGATGTTCCATATCGAAGAACCGATCAAGCAAAACAGCTAAAACCTCACATATATCAGCGTAAAGCTTAAAACTTTCTTGCACAACAGGGTATAGTGCAACCAACACCAACCTACTGTTTCTAGCAAGACCAGTGGGTCTGCACGACAATATCCTATCCAACAGCCTCTGTAGATGCCCCATCTTTCCGAAAATCCTCTCGGGTTTCATATCTCTTAACGGAGTAGCATCTTTCTTCTCCTGAGACGATCCACTAGATCCTTCTCTAACATCACCGCTAGATCTTGTTTTCCTCATATTTCCATATCCAGGTTCATCACGGAACTCATTATCATAATCATATCCCCGATTCTGCGGAGACCTCCACCGATCTTCCCTAGACCTCTCCATCTCAACATTCCCACCACCGTTCTGCTTCCTCTCATACGCAATCAAATCCAACCTCTGATCCAAATAAAACCCATATGTCCTCACAAACGTCGAATGATCCCACGAATTCGAATGCGCCTCATCCCGAAAATCCGCCATATTCAACAACCTCGTCCCTCTCCTAGTCGCATACATAATCTCCTGCTGAAAAACCATATCCCCGTCATTCAACAATCTATGAATCAACACCAAACATTTCAACGCCACAATCCAATCACGCGTCTTGCTCAATCTTTTCGAAACAGCATGAACACAAGCACTAACATAACCACGCGAATAAGACGTAAGCTGTAAAATCTCGCGAATATACTTCTCCCCGGCTGGATCATCGTCATGACTAGTAGCTTTGACTATAGCAACTTCTAACTCAGGTGCCATATTACTAGCCACCTTTGCTATTCCTATACTTGTTTGATCCTTCACCGCTCCAATCGCCTTTCGAAGCGTTGTCGGTGCCATTATCCTAATTTTCTGTTCTAGTCTTCTTCAATTCAAACTACACCCTAAATATCCAAAAAATTAAAAAATCAGATCAATAAAAAACTAAAATTAAAAATTAAATCTTAATAGTTTTTTAATAAATTTAACACTATTCTAGATCTTTATAACTCATAATTAAATCATTAATTAAGCTTCTAATAAAATCTAGATAAAAATCATAATTCATTAAATACAAAAATAAAAATGAAAGCTATGTTATGTGTATTAAACTCTTATTTTTTACCAAATGATATTCACCGGATTTTTTTGAGAAATTTACGATAATTAAACCAGTTACACGTCAATAAAAATCCAGTCCATTACATTATTTGTACAAAAACAAAAATACACGTTCTAAGAGTTAAATACACACAATAACAAAACTAACAAAGTTTGTTACGTTTTCATGCATTTAATAATTTTTTTTTATCGCAAGTCATAATTAAATGTAATCAACTAGCTTAACAAGCATAAATCATTAATTACAAACATAATTGGTTAAGTATATAAAAATGTAACAAACTTTTCCGTTTTCTTATAGTACGTCGCTCATAATCTCTAGAATCTCTATTATATGTATTCATCTATTATTTTTTTACAAATGATACGAACCGGATTTTTTTTTGAGAAATTTAAAATAGTTAAACAATCCAGTCCGTTACATCATACAAAAAAAAAAAAAAAAAAGTTGAATACACATTCTATGAGTTTGATACACAAAATAGCAAAACCGACAAGTTCTGGTAGAATCGAACACTATTCTAGATCTCTATATATCTCTCAAAACCTCATAATTAAATGTAATTAATTAATTAACTTGTAACAAAATCCAAATAACAATCATATAATCCATTAAATACAAACATAAACAATTCATCACCGACATTAATAACTACTCAAAATCATTGATAATTCAAATGCAGATTATTCAACAATTATTATACTAAACTTGATCTATTGAAGTCGAATTTGAATAGAAATGTACCGATCAATTATGATGAACAGATCGGTGATTTAGATCTGAAAGCTGATAGGTGAGCTGTTGAGGTGGAAGATGTGCAAAGAGATGGTTTGGTTTGGGGTTGGGTGAGATCTAGAGAGAGAAAGTAAGGGTTTAGTGAGAGAAAGTAAGAGAGGTAATCGGGAGGTGTCGGAAATAAGTTGAAAAAGTTTCTGGGTTTAAATTGATTCGGACCGCGTTTACTATTTTAAAGTAAATATGTTTTTTTTTTTTTTTTTGACTGTTATTGACTAATTTTTTGGATTTATTAAAGAAAACTAGTGATATATTTGCGTGATGTCGTAATGATAATAAATTGTTTGAATTTTTGGTGAATAATTTTCTTCGGTGATACATATTTTATTACAAATAATTTTACGATCGATCAAAATTTTCGGTTTGTAAACATCTAATTAGTTTTAAAATTCTAAAGATTAATTCCAAATATTTGAAATTTTACACAATAAAATTAATTGTTTTGAATTTATAAAAAAAAAACTCAATTATTTAAATTTTTAAGTATATATGTTAAGTGTGTTATAGAGTTGTAATTTTATTATTTAATTAACAGGGTAAATTAGTAACTTTTTCATACTTAAATTTCAATACTTTATAATTAAATGTTTTATAATGTATATAGATATTATAGTTATTTTTTTAATAATATAAAAAGAAAAATTTTCTAATTATAATCCTAATGGTAATGGTTGATGCTTAATTTTAATGTTTAAATTAGCTGTACTACAACACTAAAAGTAAATTGTTTAGAAATCGTTCAAAAACTATCATCATGTTTAGGGGGTCATCGGAAAATTATAAATTTATTTTTAGGACCCCTGGTCTCCATCATGTTTATTTTGTAGAGTTTTTATACACTTTTGATAAAAAACGAGAAAATACAAAAAAAATTGAAATAATTGAAAAAATAAAAAATATATAACGTGTCTAGTTGGTAATATCTTAAACTTTTGGCATAACCTAGCGCATTTGATACCATACTCGATAAATAGTGAGATTTTAAGCCTTCAAATCATTCATCTTAAATGCTACTTTTTCGATTCTTTGAGTGTGCCGATTGTTGATGACTTTAAAACTTGACATTGTATACACTTTGAGACCATATATGAGCATTACATTAGGGTAACTTAGTGTAATTTGGTACAACGATAGGGGCAAATTAGGATTAAACATTTTGTTTAGCCTTTTCGTTTCTTTTATATTTTAGTTGTAACTACGTTAATTTTGTATATTTTTATTTCCTTACCCTTTTCACTTCATTATATATTTCCACATGCCTTTACATGTACATTACAACCCCAATAAAAGTTCTCGTGTAGTTGTACCTAGACTCTAGTGGGGGAGAAGTGATACTTTATCAAACCTATGATAGAAAACTCACCATGACTGAGCAATTGAGCGGATCTACAGAATATTTACACACCCTTTAGACTAGTTTAAGAGATTGTGTGATTTACTCCCATAAAATTCGTGAGGTGTTTGGCTATGCTTTTAAACATGGCTTAATAATTTACTTGAAACATAGTTTTTGCTTGAGGGCAAACAAAACGGTAAGTTTGTGGAGATTTGATATCGCATATATATATATATATATATATATATATATATATATATATATTAAATCGTGTGAAAAGTGTTTTATTCAAGTGACAGGTTGAATATGATCGAAAAATGGTTGTTTGGACGAAGAAATGCGAGTAAAGGACAAAAGGTACATGAAATGGTGATTTGGTCAGGTGTTGCGACGCACTGGGCATGTACTGCAACACATTGTGAAGTTAAACGAAATGAACATTCGAGAAACTTCTCACTGCGACGCACTGAGGAGGGATTGCGGCGCACCGGGCTTCAGTATTTGAGTACAATAAGGAAACCACAAGGACTGCGGCGCAACACCTTGTTGCTGTGACGCAGTAGAAGGAATTTCAACTTTTCACGAATTCGAATTTCTGCCTATAAATAGAACGTACACAACCCATATTCAAGATCAGTTTTCGGAGTCCGGTTTTAGGGTTAAGAAGTCGAATTTGGAGCTGCAAGAAAGACAAGGAAGTCAATTTCGAGAAGAGATTTTCAACCACGATCATTCCAACATTCTTTTACTTTTCTAATTCGATTGGTACTATGTTTAACTATTTATTTTCGTTGATTTCTTTCATGAACATGAGTAGCTAAACTTATTAACGCTTGTTTGTATTAGGGATCTTTTGCTATGATTTGATTTATGTTATTTGGATGTTATTCTTGATGTTGCATGTTTAATCGTAGATCCGTTCTTATTTTAATCTTAATATTGCTTCAGTTCTTATGCTCTTTTGGTTAATTGAAAGTTTAGGTATTTGAGAAGAATCTAGAACTAGGTTAAACAATTGAAAAGAAACAATCAATCGGTCTATAATTGATTAAACTTATGTAATTAGATTAAAACGAGATTGCTAGTTTATAGTTACAAGAGATTGTATTACAAAACTAGATAAACTATTCGAGAGGAAGTTTAATTGATTAAATCATAAACATCGGCTTACTTCTTAAAGCTTAGTTATTTATAGCTTTTACTGTATTCGAGAGGAACGGTAAAGTTTAAGATAATTAAAGTTAACTAGGTATTCGAGATGAACTTAGTTTTACATTAGAAAAGTTAATACAATACATTCAATTGCATAAGTTAAATCGGATCATTAGTGAACTACCCGAACAAGTGTCTTTCCATTAATTGATTTCCTAAAACATTCAATATTTCAATCAACATTTTCACGTTAAAATTTTAATTTCAAATTAGTTTAAGCAAAGTGACAATTCGGTCACAAACACCCAAAATAAATAATATTATTAATTCTAAAGTTAAAACTAACGTAGTCCCTGCGAACGAATCCGATTTACCTGAACTATATACTATACATAATTAGTTTACTGCCTATAAGTATATAATCTAGTACAAAGTATTTCGAGTTTAAAAATCAAACTACCTTTTACGCATCAATATTATAGTTACATTTAACCTAAAATTGTCTATACATCAAAAAGCAAGATAACATGTGACTCGTGTTTATGTATATAATTAGCAAAAGTCATAATCTAACTAGGCTTAATAATTATTTAACAATATATAACTAGTCATGTTTCCTCGTGTTATTTAAATATAATACTCCGTCTACTTTATAAAATAATATACAATATAAAGAAGAAAAAAAAAGTGGGAAACCTCGACTTCGTAATCTTTTGGATACAACTGAACTTTTTTCAAAAAAGCTCAGTCGCATTTAATGTTCAGTTGTCTTTGGATATCACCCTGTGAAGGGGTCACGAATTCAAAACCGTGACCATTTTCTAAGAAAGTCCTCTACCTTGCCGCCACGTAGCATTTAAAGAGGAAATGTATCTATAAACAGGTATGTTAGAAATGTCAAGAAGAACAAAAGTATAAGTAACAGTATCTAACCCGAATGGAATTAAAACAGTGTAAACATAACTTCTCCATGATTTTATTCAGCCGAATATAGACACATTACACATAACTTATACTACTAGGAAGATACAAATTGGACAACATGTTGATCCAAGAATGGAAACATACACTAGGAATCGGGGTTTTTTAGTAACAGAAGTTTACAAGCAACTAACCGAAATAAGCTAAACAGAAGTTAGGCTTTTCTTTGGCGAGTCTGACTTTATACGCACATGTTCAGGTGTCTTTTTTACCCACCATAAGTAAAAAACAGACGATATTATGAAGATCCCCGCTACACCTCCTAGTATTATTCCAATGAGTTTTCCTACTTGTTTCTTGTTATCGTTGGATGTACTTTCACGAGAAGATGCTGGCAAAATGAAACAAGATTATATTGTAAGAAAACAACACTTGAACTTATGGATGTTAATCCAACAAATTTGCTATGCAGGTTCTGGATCTGATTCTAGACACTGAAACGATTTAAAACTAAGCACTCGAGAGAAACTGACCTTCAGAAACATGTATAGCTGAAACCAACGGGCCAAATGTGCTTTGAACCGGAATGCAGCAAGTACCTTTCCCAGCCCACATAAAATGAATGTCCATGACAGTATTTGTCACGTTGGCTTCAAACAATTTCACCAACGCTCTTTTTGACCCGTGTGCTTCCTCTTTTATATTGAAATCTTGAATCACCCTTTCACCCTATCAAATTTCATCAAAAAAAATTTAACATTAATATTTTAGGATCGAAATCTTGTACATATTTTAGTTTATATGATAGAGTAAGTACCTGGACATAAATATCAAATAAGCGTTTTCCAAGGCCTCTCCATGACTCGGAATCATCCATTTGTATTTCAGAAAAATGAAGTTCAACATTGTACTTTCCATTTCTCAAGCCAAGCCCGTAATACCTTAACGAATTTGGTGAAATTCTTGCGGTTTTATATAACTCGGAGTCTAAAGTAGATGTAACCTGAGAGGCGGTTTGTGTCGTATATTGAGGTCCATTTGGGTTCGATATGAAACTTCCCGTGTTGCTTACTGCCCAATTATTATTTGAACTCGCGTAGACTGATGATGCCCCTAGGGTTTCCGAATCATCATCAAATCTAACACCGTATGAAGATACTTGTTGTGAACCACCACATTTGATAGCAAAAGAATCTACAGAGTAAAGTCAAACAAACTGATTTTCAACATAAAATACGTCATAAATTCTTCGGTTTCTGAAATTCTGGAACGGTTCTCTTAGAATTCGTAACACATTGAACGATTCTAAAAGAAAAAGTAACGAAATTAAAGCAAAATGCTAATAAAAATTCATGTTCAAACGTAGTTAGTTTGACCTTGAAAGTCAAACTATGTTCAAGAGAACTTACTGACTGGAACCTTTTCTGTGCACTTCTTATTGCTTATCAGACAACGTGAGATTTCAGACGCCTTCCTGTACCGTTTTATTAATAAAACGTTATGATTTTTAACAGACTAATTTTTTTTATAGACAGTTCTTAGTTCTTACTCGTCTAGTAAGCCATCCCCATTCACAAAAGTCCCTACCACATTCCTGTAGAGGAAAAAAACTATTAACTTATCGTGTTTGACTAATTAAAACGAGGAAAGATGTAGTTCTACTCACAATGATCGTCCAATTTTGGCAGAATTAGCAGGCAGATTTCCGGTAATGGAATTGAAGGAGACATCTCTGTTGAAAGATCACGGAATAACAAAAATGTAAATAATAGAAAACAAAAAGGTGAATGAAGTGTGATGACGCCATTTTGGGACTCACAATGCCCGGAGTTGTGGAGTTATGATATTAGATGGGATTTCCCCGTTTAAGCTATTGCTTCCAAGATACCTGAAAAGTCATTAAGTATTTAAATTAACGATTTGAGTTGTTTTAATGAGAAAAAGATTATAAGACTTACAAGAAATGCAACGATTGTGAGTCTTGGAAAGAGTTCGGTATGGCGCCTGTTAATTGGTTGAAGCTCAAGTCCCTTCAAAATGTTTTCAAATTTAAAAAGTTGAGATAATAATATGATTTGTAAACTATCAAGAACATAGACAGGAGCTCTTACAGAGTTTGTAAGTTAGCAAAGGTACCAATTTGTGACGGAATTTCGCCGGTTACTCGAGAGCTTCTCAAGGACCTACAGACATTATTCGAGTTACATTGGATATTTACAGAACTCATACCAAGTTAAGAGAATAAGAACTAATAATCATATCAAGCGTAAATGAGAAGACTGTAAAGTCATACAGAATTGTAAGACTTCGTAAGTTAGTAAGGAAGTCGAGGGTAGAATCTTCACCACTCAGATCCCCAATTCTCCTATAAAGCAAAAGCAATGAACGTATAAACTGAATTAATTAACTTATAAGTAGATTAATCCTTCAAAATTTCTGGTTTTATAAAATTTCTGAAAAATCTTACAGGTCTTCTAGTTTAGTCAAAGCAGCATAACTGCTCGGGATCGGGCCTTCAAGTTCTGTTCCTTCAAGTCTCCTTAGAAACACGAACGAAAATTCATTACAAGGAAACTGAACTTTTATAACCAAAACAAATGACTGCTAATCATGCTTACAGTGTTGTTAGATTCGTAAAAGTTCCCAAAAACTCGGGAATCTTTCCAGTAAAACCGTTATCCGATGCCCACCTGTTGTAAACTCAAATTTTAGAAAAGAAAAAACTAACTTTTCATACTTCAAATATAACAAATTTTTAAAAGATCATGGAATTACAAAGTGTGAAGAGATTTCAAGCTCGATAATTCTTGTGGAAACGGCCCGCTTACTCCACTGCTGTCTATGTACCTAAGTAACAAAATAGATATTAAATTAAATCTTAATCACTATATAAGCCAATTTACGCATTTATCCCTCAAAAAAGATGAAGAAGAAGTGAAATATATAGCATATATGATATACTTACAGTTGCTCTAAGGACGTCAACTTTCCTAAGTCAGCAGGCAAAGGTCCGTTGAAATTGTTTGAACTGAAGCTTCTGAACAACAGTAAAGTTCTCATTATAAGTTTGAAAATCGACGTAAAAAGAAAAATATATATATATGTTAGAAAGTGTCATGGCTTTTAAAGTTTTTACTAACAAAGATTTCAACTTGGTAAGATTGCCAAACTCCACAGGCACGAGACCGCTAAAATTGTTGATCCCAAGACTCCTGATAATTAATTAACATTTATGAGATGCTTAAGTGATAAACTAAGTACGGAACTACGGATTAAGAATAGGTTTACGATAAGATTAAAAATTACTAACAAATATTGCATTTTGAGTAAGTTTCCAATTCCTGGAGGGATAGAGCCACTTAGTATGTTCTGGCCGAGGTTCCTGCACCATGATAAAGTTTCATGTTAAACAAATTCAGGTACCTTTTGAGGTCTAATATACTCTTTTTATTATAACGAGAACATTTCTCACAAGTCCATAAGCTCGGTCAGTTGAAAAAGTTCTTGTGGGAGTTCACCAGAAATGTCCAAAGCATATATCTTCCTGCAACAATATCTCAATCTTTCATTATTTCGTTACAAGTAGCAAGTGAAATGTGCGTTTAATAGACAGAAGAGCACGAGAAACTGACAAATGAGTTATATGACACATGTTGGCATCACAATCACACGCAATTTTTGGGTTCGCATCCTCTGCACCCCATGATACACCCAGTGTACACGGGTCAACTGTCAAGTTGACCTTTGACCTCAAACCAAAGTGATCTATCACCTTATTAATAGCAGCCACTGTTACCAGGAAAAAGAAAAGGAGATTATAAGTGAACTAAATAATACAATTTACGAACCAAAAGTTTCATGTACAGACCTTCAGTGGGTTCAGTGGTTATTTGAGCGGAAGCAAGTTTATGAATAGAAAAAAAGAGGAAACAGAAGCTCAAAATCCTCATAATTAAGCAATGAGCACTCTAACAGTTTTATGTCATCTATACTTATTGAATATACGAAGTCTAACGTTTAAAGCACAAGGTACAACAGTATGAATTAAAAAGTCAGGCCTAAACACTCAGACAAACAAGTACTTGGTCAAATTCACGTCATCATTCGTTTTGTTTATTAATTCAGTCATCATCCTTTGATAGGAATGATTTAGTAAACATCAAGTGGCAAATAAGGAATCCGGGAAATGGAATTAAGGACCGTGGACCCCCGTGATTCAAATCTTGAATGTAATCTTCATTCTTTTCTTTATGTGCATCATATTTCTTTTGAGTAAACTATAAACGTTGTCCCTAGACTATTCATCGACATGTAGGTCCAATCCATTGAGTATTTCTTATTGCTCTCGTGGTCCAAACTCCACTATCTCGTTCCTAATCTAAACTCAACTATCTCGTTTCATTTCTGTCTCTGAGTGTAGATGGTTAACTAAACGAAACAGGAAAAAAAAACAACTGAAAAAGGCACTGTGTTATGTAAAGAAGGGAGCGATTGTATGTAACTTTAAGAAAAGAAAAAAATTTGCCTATTAATACGTTTTGTCCAAAACCAGGTACAGTGGCTTAAAAGTAATCACCCGATTATTATTCTAAATATGATTATTAATCCTAATGCTTATTTAGCTAAAAATATGTCATAATCTTTCTAGAACGTATAACTAAAAGCTATATACAAGAGTCAAAACCGGTCAAACATGTTGACACGATAGAAGGAAGTTAACTTCACGGATTAACACCAACCCGTATTATACAATTCATTGTGGAAATTCTTCAACTTGTGATCTTATACTATCTTAAAAAATACCTTAACTACAAAAATACGCTTGGAAGATAGCATCCAGCAGCCCTATCGCCTCCATAAAGAAGGGGTCCTTGCTGAGTTGCTGCAACTCTTTACCTGAAGACAAATTCACAAATCATAAAGATTGCCGGCCGATGAATAGACTAAAAATGCAAGATTAAATTAATCATGGGTCTTAATCAAAGCTGTTTCTTTTAGAATTAAAAGATTATATATTATAAGAAAAGTAGAAAAGTAGGAGCGTCGTTTTTCTAACTTCTTGATCATAAGTTAATAAAAACTTAATAACACGATAAAGAAAACTACAAAAGCTGTTTATAATGATTGACCGTCATCAAAAATTACAAAAGTAACGAGAAATTCTCATCGGGGCATTTTATCAAACAGTTGGTGGATGTTGTTGTCACCACCAAAAGTATATTAAAACTGCTTAATTGGATAGGTACAGTATGAATCGTAATAAGACCTGTACAGGCAAAAAAGAAACGAATTCATATCTATGTTTGTTATAACAATATCAATCGGATAAATCTCATTATATCGTACCATAATCCTACCACTTACTGTAACTAATATATATCATTACATCTTGATCGTTGAGCTTAGCAGTGTCTTTTTCCTCTGCATAATTGTTGGTAGCGTGTGG
This sequence comes from Senecio squalidus, assembly GCA_910822075.1. Lineage (NCBI taxonomy): Eukaryota > Viridiplantae > Streptophyta > Magnoliopsida > Asterales > Asteraceae > Senecio > Senecio squalidus. The sequence continues at coordinate 3,933,913 of CAJVGC010000065.1, forward strand.
TCACTGAACGGTTAAATCCACAAGGTTTAAGTTTACTGTCATACAAACTCAAGGGAAACTGATATGACCCTAATTTGAGATGATCATATCAAAAATGATTTAAAATATTAGCCGCTCCAATCTTTAATGAAATTACTTTTGGTTGACGGTTGCTTAGGCATGCTTTAATACTCTTCGGGGTAGAATCTACATTAATAAGTTGGGCTTAATGTTCACAAGGATCCCGGTTGCAAGGTTTTTGATAATGCCGTGATACATAAATATCAGCCGAGGCATCACAGATGGTGCTTTAGAAGCTAATATTTGCAGAAACAAGTGAAATACCGAGACTTAAGACTATCATCAGTTGACCTAGACTATAACGAACTGGAACAACAATGTTTTCCATAAAAGTAACACAAGTAAAGCTCTGATGACTGATATACAACTAGTCTCGATAGTGGGATACGCGGAATTATATTAACTATTAACACAAATGCAGGAAACGAAACATTAAAAGTTATTTCACAACAAACAACAACTTTGATTACAAAGATATATAACCCGAATCCAAAGCGAAATCCAGATGATCCAAATTATAAACAACTGAATCCGTTATTAAAAAGTAAAAGAAGCGAATCAATTAACAGGAAGAACTTTGTTAACAATATCCTTACTAAGCGCTGCAATCTGCGAATCAAGCGATTTAATGGTATCTTCTTTCTGCTTCTCCAAACTAACCAACGCTTCTTGCAACTCTGCTTCCACTTTCTTCCTGCCTTCAGCCAGCTTCGCTTCCACTTCAGTCGCGGTTTCCTTCTTCATCTTATTCAACGCGACCGCAATCTCGGCTCGTGCAGCTCTCATAATCGCGGCAGCTTGTTCCTCAAGCTGCTTGACTTCACTTGACGTGTCCTTCACGCTACTTAGTTTCTCCTTGATTTCGGAGTCACGTTTGTCCATGAAGTTGCCTACTGGAGTGTAGTATAGCTTGTCTAGTGTCACCATTAGGAATAAAAACTCTGCTGCGATGATGGGGAGGGTTAAGTCGAAGTCGAAAAGCTGCGCTTTTTCGAACTCCTCGGCGAGGGAGGGGAGGGGCGTGGCGGCGAGTGTGGCGAATATGGCGGCTGAGGCAGCTGCGGCGGTTGTGGAAAGGGAAATGAGGGGGGTTTTGGGTTGGGGGAGGGTGGTGTGGGTGGGTAGGGGGAGGGGTAAGGGGGTGGATTTGGGGGTGGGGGTAGGGAGGGAGGTGATTAGGGTTTTGGAAGAGGCCATGATCATGTTGTTGGCCATGGATGGAGAATGTGATACACAGAAGAATTGGGGAAATTGTGATGGTCTGTGTTGAGTGTTTGTGGTGGGAGTGTAGATTGGAAGATGATGATGGGGGAGGAATTTGGAGGCTTATCTCAATGTATGCCACACAAATTGATATGAGGCTCCCAATTGTTGTTAATACGGTTTGTTACAAGGATTACAAATGAGCAATATATTATCTACTATAAGTACTCTATAGTACTAACGTAATTTGGAGGCTTATCGCGTGATAAAAGTTTATGTTTATGATATTTATAAACATGTATTTTTTTTAATTTTTTTTTTCTATTCATCTGGGTTCCGTCTCGCTTTGCGAGCCAACTAATCTCGGAACGACCACCTGCTATGCAAGAAGCCCGAAATCATTGCGGGTGAACCTCCGTGGCCATAAGGGTTTTTTTTTAAGTAACAAAATGGGGGGTTTTGAATTGAGATTAATTAAACTAATGTCGTGAAGAATAAATAACTAAGAAAACAATAATAAGAAGATATTCAGTTGCAACTTCAACTTTTACGACTATGCAAATCAACAATGAAATGACGTTACTAACAAAGTGTTTAGTTTACTTTTGTTCAAGTTTGTACCGGAAGACATTAACAAGCTCTAACATCTTTTGTTTACCAAGTTATTTTTATCAAAACAAGCTCTTTGACATAAAACTAACTTCCCAATTCAATTCTAAATAAGCTCTTCGAAAATAGCATTACCGTATTGTGTAAACCTTCCAAAAAACAATTATTGTTTCATAAAAGCTCGGGAATGTAATAATTATTGATTTTAGTCTTCCAAACAACATCCTTCTGACCAAGTTTTACATGTTTTAAAAGAGTCTTTAAATGTTATTCCTTCTGACATTTACCATAAGGCCAAACAAACTAGAGAAGTCTTTCCACTAAGTGATCACAAGTTAGATCACTTAGGTGAATTAGTTCATCTAGACTTTTGAGGTCCTTATAAAGTAAATAGTAAGGAAGGATCCAGGTATTTCTTAACAGTTGTTGATGATTTCTCTAGGGTTGTGTGGGTGTATATGCTTAAAACTAAAGATGAAGTGTTTCATTATATTATTGACTTTTATAATTTGATTAAAAATCAATTCTCTAAAACTGTTAAAGTTTTAGGAGTGACAATGGAATTGAATTTGTTAACAATAGATTGGATGAATTCTTTAAACAAAATGGTATTTTTCATCAAACAAGTTGTGCACATACTCCATAACAAAATGGCATTGCTGAGAGGAAACATAGATATCTGTTGAATGTTTCTGGATCCCTTATGTTTCAGGGGGGGATTCCCCTTAATATGTGGCATGAATGTGTGCTAACTGCTACCTATCTTATTAACAGGACTCCCACTTTTGTGCTAAATGGTAAGTCTCCCTAAGAATGTGTGTATGGTCATAAACATAGTCTATCTCATCTTAGGAGTTTTGGGTGTCTTGCTTATGCTATTGTTTTGAACAATTCTGATAAGTTTAGTTGTAGGTCTCTTAAATGTGTTTTTATTGGCTATTCTAATTTTAAGAAAGGCTATAACTTGTTTAATCTTGATCAGAAGTGTACTATTTTTTCTAGGGATGTCAAATTCTATGAAGATGTCTTTCCATTTAAGACCACTAATGATGATCACTTTGTTTTTCAAACTGAGACTACTACAAACAATTTAAACTTTTTTGATAGCATGTATAACCAAACTCCTAAAATTCCCAATGATGAAGGAATGGATACTGAGAGCGATGGTAGTGGCACTGATTCTTTTCTCTTTGGCAGTTCCAAAGTTACGACTCCTGTTGGAAGTTCTGCACATGAAACTACCATAGAAGAGAATACCACTGCAACACAGTCTCCTGATGCAGTTATCCCTGAGGGAAATTTGTTTCAAAACATTTATGATTCTATGATAAATGAAAATATTAACGTTAGAAAGTCCTCTAGGAAAACTAATATTCCTAGGAAATGGGATGACTATGTCTTAGGTGGAAAACACAAGTATGGATTAGATAAAGTGGTTAATTATTCTTTGCTTAAAAAAGATATTGCTTGCTTTATGTCTAATCTGAGTAAAAGTGTTGAACCTAAGTCTTTTAAAGAAGCTTGTATTGATCCTAATTGGGTTAATGCTATGAATACTGAAATGGAAGCTCTTCTTAGAAATGGTACTTGGGATATAACTGAAAAACCTGTTAATAAGAATATATTGTAAGTGGGTGTTCAAAATCAAGTATAAATCTTATGGTGAGATTGAGAGGTATAAGGCCAGATTAGTTGCAAAAGGGTATAGTCAGAAACATGGAATATATTATGAGGAGACTTTCTCTCCTGTTGTTAAGATGGTTACTGTTAGATGTTTGATAACTACAGTTGTGTATAATGACTGGTCTTTGTTTCAGTTAGGTGTTAATAATGCTTTTTTGTATGGTGAACTTGATGAGGATGTTTTTATGACTTTGCCTGAAGGATTTTTTTTTTGATAAAAATGATGATAGAGTGTGTAAACTTAAAAATTCCTTATATGGCTTAAAGAAAGCACCTAGAAAATGGAATGAAAAACTGACTGCTAGCTTACTTGAGTCTGGTTTCTGTCAAAGCAAGTATGATTATTCTTTGTATGTGTTGTCTAAAGATAAAGTGCATATTATGCTATTAGTTTATATTGATGATATCATTATTACTGGTAATTCTAATGACGAGATTATGGCTGTTAAACAGTTTCTTAACTCTAAATTCATGATTAAAGATTTAGGTAAACTAAAGTACTTTCTTGGAATTGAGTTATTTGAAATTGATAAAGGTGTTTGTTTGTCTCAAAGGAAATACTTTCTTGAATTACTTGATGAATTTGGATTGTTGGGTTGTAAACCTGTCAGTAAACCTCTTGATGCTAATATATCTCTGCTGTTTGATAAAGTTGAACACAAAACTAGTTAACCTTTAGACAATATATATGTTTATCAAAAACTTACTGACAAACTGATATATCTTACTCTTACTAGACCTAATATTAGTTTTGTTGTTCAAAGTTTATCACAATTTATGCATGCACCAACTGAGTTACATTTTAAACTGACACTTAAAGTGTTAAGATATCTCAAGTCTGCTCGTGGTTAAGGAATTCCAATTTGTAAAACTCTGATTGGGGAAAGTGTCAAGTATCTAGGAGGTCAGTTACTGGTTTCTTTGTATATCTTGGTGATTTTATTATTTCATGGAAAGTAAAAAACAACCTACAGTATCTAGGTCATCTGCTGAAGCAGAATATAGGGCCATGGCTTCTACCACGTGTGAGATACTTTGGTTGCTTAATCTTTTGTATGATATGGGAGTTACTGGTCTTACCCCTGTCAATTTTAATTGTGATAACAAGGTGCTATGTTGATTGCTAATAACCATGTTTTTCATGAGAAAACAAAACATTTTAACATTGATTTACATGTGGTAAGAGAAAAAGTATGTTCAGGTGTTCTCAAACTGATGAAAGTAGAATCTGCAGAACAACTTGCAGATATTTTTACTAAAAGTTTTCCACCAAATCAACATAAGTATTTGTGTTCCAAATTGGGCTTATTCAATGTATTTTCAAGTTAGGACTGAGGGGGAATGTTCGAAAAATAAGATAACAGTCCTAACTTGAAACTAACGGTTTATCTAACTTGGTTAGTTGTGTGTAGGTTAAAAGTGGTTTAGAAGGTTGAGGGACTGATTATGTCAACTGCTGGAAGTTTGGTGTTAAGTGGAAACTGGAAAGAAAGAAAGTAGACTTGAAGGGGCTATTTGTAAAGACTCCAAAGTTGGAGGTCGAGTTTGTAAATCTGTATCTCTCTCTAGTCTCTCTCAAACAGTATTGCATCAATTAGGGTTTCTTGCTGAAACTCTAATTAGTCTTAGTCTTAGTCTGATAGTTTAGTGCAATTATCGTTAGTATTTGATAGTTGATTCAGTTGTATTGAAGTATTGTTGATTTATGAGAATAAGAACGAAAGTTTGGTGGTGTTCTTGTGGTTTACGGTTGAGTTTATAGTTTTCTACACTAATATATCCCTAAAAGGTGCATGTCGACTATCAAATGCCGGACTAGATACACTTGTTTCTTCTACGCCTGCATTGAGATCTATTAATCTTGGGTGCTGCTCTTTACTCACTTGTGACGGTATCATTACTTTAGCTGATAAGCTAGGACCGATCCTTAAAGAGTTGTACATAGATGAATGTATTGGTATCGTTGATGCTAGGAGTATTCTTCCCGCACTATTGAAGATACAACATTTGGAAGTGTTGTCTATTTCTCACTTTGAAACTGTTGATGATTCTTTCGTTATTGAATTTGTGACCGCTCAAGGTCAGAAGATGAAGGAGCTTATATTGGCAGATTGCACGAGAGTTTTACTTTCACAACACATTTACATGTTGTGTTTAACTCTTCTTGATTATGCTCGTTTCTTGAATTTGGCCAGGAAATTAACAGATAGAGCAGTGAAAGCCATTGCAGAAAATTGTCCTGAGCTATGTGTAATATATCTAACCAATTTACGTCTACGGATAATGCACTAGGACATCTTGCTAATGGTTGTCAATTGATTCAAACAATGAAGTTTCAACGCAATGCATTTAGGTAAACTCATTTCTTCTACTATATGTTTTCAAGCCGAATGTTATGTGACTCAGTTTTTAAATGATACATCAGTAAAAACTTATGCAACGTGCGAGTTGTTTGTGTTTTTTCATTTATCCATGGTTTCGGTTAATAAGATTTCCTGATTAATATCTCAACACATGACAGTGATAAGTTTGTAGCTGCTTATATTGAAGCCAGTGGAAAGCATTTGAGGGAACTTTCGCTTAATCATGTTGCTAAGGTAACTTCTTTGCATTTCCTTGTAACGATTAGTCGATTACCATAACATGTTAATTATATTGGGCTATATGTCCGGGCTTTTTTTTAGGTTGGTAACCAGACTGCTATATCACTTGCCAAACAAGCAAGAAATTTGCAAAATTTGGATTTATCTTGGTGTCGTGAAATGACGGACGAGGCCTTGGGATTGATTGTAGATCGCTGCTTATCGCTGAAACTACTAGAGTTGTTTGGGTGCACTCAGGTACGTGTGTGATAACGTACATATTTGATAATGTATTTTTATCTCGATACTTTGCTATTGTAGACAAACAATTTGTGTTGTTGAAAAGCTGATATGGAATTTTCTTTACAGATCACGGAAATATTTAAGAACGGACACTCGAATGAACAAGTCAATGTTATTGGTTTGAAAGAGAGTTTAATATTGAAGAACATCGAGGTGCCTGATTTTTTACCATTGAAGTATTCAGCGGCTTGAATCAGACGACTGCTTAGAACACATATGAATTGCACAAAATTTGGCGTCATCATTTTTATACACATTTTGATTTTTGAGCTTCATTTCTGTTTCGAGTGAGAATTACTATTTGTGTGTTTTATCTTAGAAATTCACTAAAATGTTCCAAACGATATCGTGCTCCAAATTATTAACATATCTCACATTCTGAAACTAAATGGATCCGACTACATGTTTATTGTCGTCACCACCAACGATATCAATGATTCAAAGATAATCGTTAGTTCAAGTAGTCAGAAACCCGTATAAACTCATCACCAACAAAACCTATTTCAAACAGTAACCTGTTGGATAACCGAAACCTCCAACATAATCATTGAACGTGCTTGGTAAATATGTACTTGATTTGGACGAATCATCTCTTCTTTCGTTGCTGTTTTCATCATCACTTGATAATATACACCCAAGTCTGATAGTAGAGTTGGCCACACGACCACTTCCCCTGATCCGTCCTTCTTGTCTACGGTGTGAAAGCAACCCTCTCACTGTGCCAGTCCAATTGGATCGACATTTTCTATTACCACCATAATCTCCTTTACCTTTACTGACTTCGTTTTTGACAACATATCTCTCTTTTTTCACGTTTGCACATAAATCCGAATTGCTTGATGACCTATAGAAAGGTTCCCGAGTTTAGTTCAATATTTTGGTTTAGTATCTTCTGCTTGATCAATATCAAACTCTTGATATAAAGTAGAAATCTTACCCCTCGGATTCGTTTGAGACGTTATTGGCCATCTCTAATCTTTCTCCTGCAACAATGTAGAGGGGTGTATGTCGAACAAACTGAAGCTGTGAAATAAAAACCAACGCTTGTTTGAGATGTTAATCGAATCTGGATTCATGTTACGTTAAACTAATGATATGCAAATATATACACACCATATGTAATTACTTTTTAGTAATGCACCATATAGTTATATATAGCACACTTCAACTTCAAATACTAACCTGATCACCATTCTTAATGTTATATCGTGTAATAGGATCACGATCACGAAGAAGCTTCATATGCTCGAAACATAAGCAAAAGTGACCCCATACATGTGACCTATAAACACAATCAACTTATAAATAACTTGAAGTGATCTTTCCAACGTTATAAAAAACCATTTTCTATCTTTGATAACGTTTTGTTGGTGATTTCAGTGTCATCAAACATATTAGTTGTATTGTGACTTACTTGAGACCGAATGGAAAACAAGTTAAGCTCAATTATGAGTAGGAGATGGCGGGGTGCATGCTGGTTTGAGCTAACTCATTTTCGTTCATTAGATATGTTTCCTATTTTTCCGCCAAAATCCACCTAATGCCTATAACTGATTTTCCCGCTAGTTATAACTGTTAATAACCAACATAATTGTTGGTTATATGATAACATATTTCATTCTCTTTGTTTTCGATCATAAAAGAGTGAAAATGTCACGATTCAATTCGATTACCCAAGAAATTCAAACCCTAATTCTAACAAACATCGCTAAAGTATGGATTGACATACCATGATATCTTAGCATCCCCTTGTTTAAGCAAATGACTAAAAGCAGCCTCCACAGCTTGTTTCACTTTCGCAACCGTTGCTTTCTTCTTAACAACAATATCTAAATCAAAAAACATCATCCAACGTAAACATATATAAAAGCATACGTATAAAAAGTATAAAAACATCGTTACAATGTTACCGAAGGACGATCCATCTAACTTGAGGACGGAAAGACGGATTGGTTGGGAGGACGACTTTCCAAATGAAACTCGTTTCCAGTTAAAGGTTCGTTTATCAGGTAACAAAGGCGGAAAAGAGCTCTCCGTGGTAAATGGAGAAGGTCGATTTATGTCGAATGGAACATTATGAATAGAATCGTTTCGCATGTCTGTTTTTCGAGGAAATTATCAACACAGAAAAGATGATATGAAGGTAATCGTTAGGGATTGAATTATGGATAAAATGGAAGGCTCTCTCTACGTTTTCTATTTTTTTTGTCCGAGTTTTATTCATAGTGAATTTTGACTCTTTCATTGTCTTATTTTTTCTTCTTTTTTTTTTGTAAAAATAAAAAAAAATGTAATAAGTGTTAGTGTGTTACATTTTGGATTTAATAAGGTAAAACATTTAAAAAATTGGTTTCAAACCGTATGATGTTTCTAAATTCATTGTGTGTATACGATCCGTTTTTATTCGACTCGTTTAATGTATGAAGGTTGTTTTTTTCATGCTTGTGGTCTTGGTCTCAAAATCGTAATTGTAATCACATAAAATGTGTCCACTCTAACCTCATTGTTGCATTTGTCCATAATAGAAAAGAGAAAAACACATGCAGTCAATTGCTTTAAAAAAAACTAGAACGAATGATAGTCGGTAACAAGAAGATCGAGTTAAGACGTTAGGTCGAGTTTGGCGACAAAAGGATGAACAAAGAGCGATGTAAAGATGACATTATGTTAAAAAGCTTTAAAGTAAGTTTAAAACTGAAATAATCAAAAAATATATGCCGAATCAGATACTATAAGAGCATCCTTTATGGTTGGCGTGATGGGTTTGGGTATGTTGGTGGTGCCGTTGGTTTTGTTTGTGTTCAAAATTTTATTTTCAATAATAAACCAAAAAAAAGATTTCAATTTTTTTTCCCGATAGGTCCCAATTTTCAATATAACAGTTGATGGTCCCAATTTTCATGATATGCTCAACGACTCATCCCCGGATTACAGATTCACCGTCAACGGGCACGAGTACAATAAAGGATATTACCTTGCAGACGGTATATATCCAGAGCGGTCTACATTTGTTAAAGCTTTTTCGTACCCATTTGACGAACCACGTCAAAAATTCAAACGTTTTCAAGAGAGTACGAGAAAGGATATCGAACGGGCATTCGGTGTTCTTCAAGGTCTTTAGGGGGATTATAAAACATGCAACGAGATTTTTCAAGATGAACAAGTTAATAAGAGTTATGTACGGGGGAATCATATTGCACAACATGATTGTTGAAGACAAGACAGTCAATTTGTGATGCCCAACAGACTCCGCGAGGATCTCGTGGCATATATTTCGACACTTGCGGAAGACTATCGACAACGTTAGCTATCTTTATCTTATGAATTTGTATGTTTTTAATCATTGTATTGTAATTTTATTTTTATTGTAGTTTTATTTTTTATTTTATTTTAATTATTGTATTGTAGTTTTATTTTTTATTTTAATAAAATCTTATATAAATGTTTTAGAAAAAAAGAAAAAAACTGATGGTCCCACATCTCCTACAACTCTCGTTATCACTCATAAAAAAATTCACAACTGTTATTGTATATACCACGTCAACAAAAAATCTCACAATTATCAACAACTCTCATTATCACTCACCGTATTCTTATACATCGTTTTAGCTTATGTTTTTCTGATTATTCCAACAATAAAACAAGATGTTACTTTATAACTTTATAATTTTCTTAGAAAAGAAAAGAAATATACTTGACGTAAGCATATAAAATTGAGTTTATCCCCAAATAAAAACAAAAGAAAAAAGAAATTCGCATTCTCAGTTCCCATGAATATACTCCACAACTTTGATTTATTCAACTCAGTTGCCGATTCTCACCAACACTCAAACTCAAACAATAGCTTGCTTTCCGTAACTATTTTCTTCATGATCACGATTCATTGAATCACAATATTTTCATCATCTGTATATATAATCACGATCAGTTCTATTTCACTAATTTCTCGAAATTTAAGTTTTCAAACCCTAATTTTACTGGTAATTTTTTATTTTCAGTTGCAGAATTAGTTTTTTTTTAGTTGTTTGATAGTATATAGTTAGGGCATGAAATTGCAAAAAATAGAATTTTTTTTTGTAATTATAGTTATGCTTATTGTTTTTGCTAGTCTACTTGTTTATGTAACTCATTGATCGGGGTAATCGGTATTGGACCAGTCCGGGAGCGAGTAATCTGCCTAGACGGAGAGTGCGAGTACTCGGATTGGAATTTATATATAAATTTTGGAAATTATATGTATGATATGTTTACAGACTTTGGAGGTATGTTTAGAAACGTTAACACAATTGTTAAGATACTCCAAACCAAATTTTAACCGAGTTTTGACCAATTTGTGAACCATCTAGTGATTACTCGGATATTAATTAGATTTTTACAGCACTGTAGAAATGTTTAAAATGAGGTTCGGATTTGTGTGTGTGTGCATTTTTGATTTTTTGAAGCTAATGGTATTGATAGACTTTGGTAGGTTTTAATACTTGATTGTATTGGTATCGAGGTGTGTAAATAAGGTGTGCCTTCCTCTATTGAGTTTGATGGTTCGAGTCTCATTAGAATCAAATTTGTATAATTTTGTTCTGTATATGTTCCTCCATTATTTGATATTTGTATCACGAGCTTTAAGCGAATGTCAAAAATTTATTGTTTTTTCGTACTGATTTTTGTTGTTTACATGTGATCAGTTGTAGTCTAATAGGAGTTGATGGCTGGAAAAGTTGTTACAAATCAACTGTCAAACTCAACTTCCTTCGACTTTGAAATAGTCGATAATGAGTATGATCAGCTTACAACTACTGACGAATCTGCTAACTATATTAATCCATGGATAAATCCGGCGTCTATAAAACTTAGACATAGACTTGGAAGGGGACCGTTTGGCGATGTCTGGTTAGCAACTCGTCATCAAGTTACTAATGATTACGAAGAATATCATGAAGTCGCTGTTAAGATGTTGCATCATATTAAGGAAGATAACATCAAGGCTGTGTTGGATAAATTTAACGTTTTGTTTTCTAAATCTCGAGGCTTACAAGGTGCTTGCTTGTTGCATGGTGTTTCGGTTATTAATGGGAAGGTAAATTACAATTTTTCTACCTTTTTCGTAATAGTTGTACTTTCTCAGTCCCTATATAGATACAATATTTGACCTGCAACAGTTTTTTGGAAAAACGTTTCATAAAAATGACTTAAGTTTCGTGTTATTCCAGATATGCATTATTATGAAGTTTTATGAGGGATCGGTTGGTGATCAGATGGCTCGTCTTAAAGAGGGGAAGTTTTCTTTAGGTGATGTGCTTAGGTAATATTAGTATTAGTATATAATAAAATTAAACTTATTCGCTATTTCTTATTTTTATTGTAACTATCCGTTGTATTATTCAGGTATGGGATTGATCTGGCTCGTGGAATTATGGAAATGCATTCGAAAGGGATCTTAATTCTTAATCTTAAGCCTTTTAATTTCATCCTGAATGAAAACGAAAAAGCAATTTTGGGTGATTTGGGAATCCCTTATGTTCTGCTAGGGGTTCCGTTACCTAGTTCAGATATGACTAGAAGACTCGGCACACCAAACTATATGGCCCCTGAACAATGGCAGCCTGAGGTTAGAGGCCCATTGGCTTTTGAAACTGATTCATGGGGTTTCGGTTGCAGCATTTTGGAAATGTTGACTGGTCAACAGCCTTGGTGTGGTAAGTCTGTTGACGAGATATATGATACGGTTGTAAAAAGACAGGAAAAACCAATCATTCCTGATGGCCTTCCTCCTGCTGTCAAGAATGTAATTATTGGTTGTTTCGAGTATGACTTCAGAAGTCGCCCTCTGATGTCGGATATTTTGTGTGTCTTTGAAAGGTAAATATCTTTTTTCATGTGCAATTTTCTTTTTTTCGGGCAAAAGAGGCGGATTTCTCTTTTAGGTGATGAAACCATAAAACGTAACATACGTTCGGTCGTTTTGATTGAAAGTAATCTAAGTTAGTTGATCTGTTTCCACACGCCATATCAGCACCATGTCGGAAAAAAGTCAACATAGTCAAAGTTACTACTACGTCGGCATTTTAAAGTACATTACATTTTATAGGCGAAAACAGAGTTTGTTGCCTGAAGTTGAAATCAGACTAATTACGTTTAACCTTTTTATGTAGTTTGACCCTTATTTTTATCATCTAAGTTGTTATATATGAAATTTCAGCTCAAAAGATGCAGTTGACCATGACGGGAATTGGACAAATGTTGGTAGCAGGGGCATTTTAGACAAACCAAATTTGAATGGCTACACGGAATGGTTCTTGTCAAAAGACTATCTGCAGGTCGGGGATATGGTGCGATCCAGAAAGCCACTAAACTCTTGCAAGGCCGAAAACATGGTTGTCCCAGAAGGGACAATTGTGGGTTTAGACACTGACAGTGATCAAAACGGTTATGTTTTGGTGCGGGTCCATGGCATACATGATCCGTTAAGAGTCCATGGGTCAACATTGGAGCGTGTCACATTTGGGCTGGCAGCAGGGGATTGGGTTCGTCTGAAGAAAGAAAACAAGAAACATTCTCCTGTTGGTATTCTTCATTCCATTACCCGTGATGGAAGTGTTGCTATTGGTATTATCGGGATCGAAACTTTCTGGAAAGGTGTTTACTCTGACCTTCAAATGGCGGAAACTTACTGTCCTGGCCAGTTTGTGAGGCTAAAATCTAACGTTTTTAGTCCAAGATTTCAATGGCTAAGAAAACGAGGTTGTGAGTGGGCCACCGGACGGGTTTCTCAAGTGTTACCAAATGGTTGTCTTGTTGTCAAATTCCCGAGCCAACTAACTTTCGGTGATGAAAACAGTTGCTTTTTAGCCGATCCGGCTGAAGTTGAATTGGTGTCTTTTGGTACAAGTCCTAACATGATGAAAAAGTATCAACATCTAGAAGACTTTCACTGGGCTGTGAGACCGTTGTTGCTTTCTTTAGGTCTCTTCACTGCAATTAAATTAGGCTTTTGTGTCGGGAAGAAAATTGGAAGATCAACGGCTAAGAATACCGAAACGCCGGAAGCTCAGCAGAATAATGCCAAATGGCTTCCTCCAAACATGGCCAATATTATTTTCAGAGAAGGAGTTACGACTACTTCTTCCAAGTAATTCTTGCCTCTTAAAATTGATCGAAAAGGCTTAACGAATTTGAATTATGTTGGTTATGCTAAAATGAAATCTGCGATCGGGGTTTGTATACTTATGGTCGACTTTATTAGGTTTATCCTTTTGTAAATAACTAATCGCTATGTTTTAGATGTACTTCAAATCTTCAATGGTGAATATCTGGAGTTGTGATGAGATTGTTTTTATCATATTTAGGTTTTCGCCTTCTGAGGTCTTAGGTTTTCCTCTTCCGAGGTCTCCTCTTTGTACAGTAAATGGAAACTTCTTAGAACTTTTTATTAGTGATCTATAGTTTAATCTTACTTAACCTTCATACTGGGAACCTGGTTTTAAAAGGCGGCAGAATCTCCGAGGTGATAAGGGTCAAGTCGTTAAGGCGCTAAACATTACGGGCCAGGCGCCTTACTTATATAAGGCGTATCATTTTTCCGGAAATCCCATACTTTGTGGAACCATTCAAATAGCTTCTTAAAGTTGATCATTTGTTGCTGGTTTTCTTATGTAAGAGTTAAATTGACTATTTCGCTATTTCCCTTATTATTTTCCTCAAGATCAACTTATTATTTTGGCCCAAGAAAACGAGCCCAAAGCCCACACTAAAATCTCGTTATTGTTTTGGCCCAAGAAAACCAGCCCAAAACGAGCATTAAAATTTCGAAGTAGAAATTATTTCGAGATTAAATTATAGTTTTGTTCATCTAACGTTATACTTGAGATTTCAGCCGTGAGTCCGTGACCTTTGTGTATTACATAAAATAGAAATAATAATATCTCTGAATTCGACGATATTCTTTATCAAGAAACTATTTGTGTCACGCTATAAGGAGATACTCATCCGTTCCATTTTAATTGTGCATGTAAATATTTATGTTCGTCTCACTTCAAAATCTATACTAACACTTTAAATTTTAAGAACCAAAATTTAATCAATATTATAATTATAATAAATAAATAAGTCATTACATCACACAAAGGCAATAATCATTGCCTAATTATTGACACATAATAATCAAACATACATACCCAAAGCTTAAAGAAAAAAACAAACAAATTCACAATTTAAACATAAAAAATTAGAATCCGTTTGTTTAATACATTTCACTTTTATTTTAGGGTTTCGTTAAGTTAAAACGAAACCCATAAAATAAAAGTGTAGAATGAATGAAACGAAAGGATCATATGCTTCTACCATATATTGGGCGAATCTTTATTGGCACTTGAAGCCTGGTGGAAGGGTCTTGCCACAAGCACTAACCAACAAGCTTAATGAAATTGGAACATTAAGGTTAATTCCCAAAACATTAGCTTTAATGGCAGTGCAAAGACAAGCCGCGACTTCCAAATCAACCAAACCCTCGAGCAACGCGCAACATTTGCTCGATGCTGGAGTTCCAACAACTACATTGACCAAATTTAGAACGTCGGCACAAACACCTAGCTTCAAAGTGTCCCTGGGGCAAAAGGGGTTTGCCGGGGGACCTTTAGGCGGTATTTTTGGTCCGCCGCATGTACCGCAAGCGTTAGAAAGAGTGACAGTGGAGATGAGGAAGAGGATGAAGATGCAAGGAATAGAGTGAGTTGCCATGGCAAGATATTGAGAGACAAATAATTTTGTTTTTAGGGTTTCTTTAAGTGTAAGGTGACCTATTGAAGAGAATGGTGTACTCTATTTAAAGGGAGAATCTGAGGTGAATGTCAGAATTTTGACAAATAAATGTATTGAATCATTTACCATATACAATCACCATACAATTATTAATACTTTACTTCCTTACATGTTTTGATCCAAACAAACTTTGGGTTAACGCGTCGAGTCACGTATTATCAAACTATAACCCTTCGTTCTTTCATAGTAACTATTTCACTGCAATAAAAGGTCATTTATTTATATTTTCTTTTACACTTTTAAAAAGTGTGACAAAAATTATCAATTTGTTCATATTAAAAAATGTGTCTAAAATCTCAACATTTAAAAGTGTGAAGAAAAAATTTAAGTAATCCACACTTATATATATAGGGAAAAAGTTCACACTTAAAATTGTGCAGAAATATAAAGTTTGTTTAAAAGTATGAAAACCAATTTGTCACACCCAATTTCCTCACGCTAGAGGAAACGTGAAGAGATTAGGTGTCACAAATTACTCTTCACATTTTTAAGTATGCATAAACTTTATATTTGTTCACGCTTGTAAGTGTGGACATTTTATTTCCACAATTATAAGTGTGAAAATCTTAAATTTTTTCACATTTTTAAATGTTAAGCTTTTTTATAAATTTTCAAACGTGAACAAATTGATTAATTTGTTCACACTTTTTAAAAACGTGAGTAAATAAGTGTGAAAAATAAGCAGTTTTGTTGTAATATTTGTGTTAAATCACGAAAACACAATACTTTTTAACAACTATTTGTGTGAAATCACGAAAACACAATACTTAGTGATAAGTATGTTTTTCAACAAGTTATACTATGATTAACAATCTAAGATTTATGCAAAAACAATCATTATATAGGAGATTACTAATGATTTATTTATAACAAGTGTTTTACCATGTATTTGATATTTTTAGGATAAGGTAGGTTTCAAACCAGTTTTTTTTATTTATTTTTTTTAATTCTAATTGGATGAGAAAGATAAGAGAATAACATTTCAGTGAGACCATCCCACTTGTAACTTTTGTAAGGTTGTGTAAAAGTTGTTTGTCATGTCTAATTAATCCCTATTGTCTTGTCCTCCCATTTGAATATTTCAAGAGTAAATATATTTTTTTTTTTAAATATATACTGAATTTGATTTGAGAGGAACATGCATATTATGGTGTTTATCTAAAACTTAAAAAAAAAGAAAACATTCAACTTTGTATCTTAAACATATATTGTTATTAACTTTTTCGTAAAAAAAAAATCCATATACTACTAATACTAGGCCGGACTTTTTGTACCGCAAGCATGATATATATTGAATACGTATAGAAAAACTATACTCAAATACATTAATACTCTATTCCTTAGTTTAGCGAGAAAAGAATTGAAGTTAAAAGAAAATAATTTAACAGAAAAGAAGAGAGAAGAAATGAAATTATTTTTTTTAAAATGAGTTCTCGAGTTGAAGGTATTTGGAGAGAAAAGAAAGAAAAAAAATAACTCATATCAAAGTTTAATCTACATTCAAAGATACAATAGATAAACTTTATAAACACAAATAAAAAAAAAACTTAACAAGAACAAACGAGTATTACACAATACACGAATTAATTAAAAGAAAACAAGTATATGATAAATTATTTAAAAAAAAAATCACAATTCGATTCGATTTGGTTGTAATTTCGAGCAAAAATGAAGAAAAAAAAATAGACATGTATGTAAAAGATCTATATTTGGTTAAAGATAGTTTAGGGATTAAGTTTTTTAAAATGTTCACAACATACTTTCTTTCCAAATCTTTTCATATTTGGAAAAAATGTTTGGAGAGAAAAATGGAACAAATTTTCTTTCCACTTCTTTTCTCTTCTCTCCACTTAAAAACTCAAGAACACGTTTTTATTTTTATTTTCTTCCTACTTCTTTTCCTTTCTTTTAGTTTCTTCAGAAAAAAAAAATATGTGGAACACAGTGTAAGAGAAATAAAATGGTTGACATATAAAAAAAATTGTGTGCGTGATTACATATTGTTGGAATTTCGACCTTCAATAAACCTGAGGAAATCCGCGGAATATAAGAATCTTTGATAATGGTGGTGGTTATCGAACACGAATGAAGAAAAGAAAACCGAGATATGAGAATTTTAGATAACTCTCATTAAGGAAAATGAACTTTGGTACAAGGTTTAAGCCTCACCCCCTCACCTATATATATATATATATATATATATATATATATATATAGGAGGAGCTTCTTATAAACCAATATTTAAAGTAAATTAAGTAAAAAAATATGAAAAAATAATTTATAATATGTGTAATTTTATATTATATTTATTTATTCAATTATAACAAACTTTAAAAAAGCAAGTTTTGATATGCATCAAAATATATGTCGTTTAGGGGCTGTGCATCAAATTCATTGTTTTTGTGCAGTAAATATTCAAATTTGATGCACAACGATAAAACTACCTATTTTTTGATGTACAACAAAACTTCGTTTTTTAAAATTTGATATATGGTTAAAATGAACGATAATCCAAAATATCTAACGTTATAAATTATTTTTTAATTTTTTTTTACTTATTTTACCTTAAAGTTTGTTTTACAAGAACCAACCTCTATATATATATATATATATATATATATATATATATATATATATATATATATATATATATATATATATATATATATATATATAAGTGAAGTGGTATATCCTAGATAAAATTGGATTAGGAAACTGCCTCATAATACCCATCTAATCTAGCCTTGCCTTGCATCGCAAGCAACCTTATTTGTAGACAACTACAATTAAAAGAAAACATAAGCCTAGCCTAATACAAATACCCAAAACTTCTAGAATATTATGTATCCTAATTAATTACTAATTTGGATAACAATTTCTATCTTATTCTAAATACTAGATAACCCCGATACTAAGCATCTCCACGTAATCCACGTAATGCTTGAACTTCGGTCCTGGAACCACCTTCGTCTTGAGGTCTTCTCCCAGCTTGATTAGGAAACCCTTAGGCCACATCTTTTCTTGTAATCCTCCTGTAAGCTTCACAATGTGTTGAACCGCTCATGTCTTTACCCTGAACACATGCCCGATATCCAACCTACCCTCGCCAGGGTCCTTGACACCGTCAATATTCCTGGGTTCACCTTGATCTCCTTCATGTACTAGACCCATCTCTGCAGAGCCTTTCACAAAACTCATCGCCATCGCAATATCCAGTCTAGCACATACCATCAAATTCCCTACAACATCCTCATGTGGAACCTTTCATATCTTTTCCACATCCCAGTCATTTTCCAGGTAAACCATCGATAAAACCTTGAAGTGTGTTCTCAATGGCATAATTACCGACCTGCCATTCCTCATTCTATAATAATCCAGAATACCTTTCACATATCTCGACTGAGACACCCTCAGGGTTCGGCTACCCTTCTTCCTGACAATCACCATACCAAAAACCTTGTTTGCGGGACCCTGCATGTCGTAAACCTTCTCGATCAAACCCTTAGTATCCTTTGTTTCAGCCTTGATATTCCCAACAAGTATCATTATACTTGTGTGCTCCCCTGGTGCTATCTTTTGATACCTAAATCACACCGTTTTAGCCACTATCCCCATATTATGTTCCCGAGGTTTCTCACCTTTCTTCGCATCACTACTCTCCTAACCTACCTCAGCTTTGTGATGACCCTCGATTAATTCACCTTGATCGCCCGGTGATTCCACCTCAAACTCGACATGTTCCACATAATATGTAGCACCATCCTCCACACAAACGTCCAAAGAGTATACATAACTCTTTGTCCTTGTTCCATACAAAACCGTAATGGAACCCCCATCTTGCATCACCACGGTGTATCCCTCTTTCTCCAAATAAACCCACATATACCAAGCTCTTCCTCGACACCAAAATGTAACCCACGCTATTGAGAACATAACTTGAACCATCTTACATCGGTACTCCCGTTTCCAAAAAGTTAGTCATATACAATGACTTTAACCACCGCACCTGCTGATGTATCCTTTCGTTACTCCTCCTTGAAAATTGTATCCCTTTAGAAAACCCTAAAGACGATTATCCAAGCACCCCAATCTCCTACTTGCTCCTAAGTTACAAATCGCGTAACTTACCACGCAAGAAAACCCGATTGAACTTGGAACACAAGAACCTTGTAACTTCCGGTACCGTTGCTTATCCTTCTTGAAATCGATAAAATGCTCCCAAGAACCACACCGTATCTTGATACGCAAGTAACCTCGATCACCCAAGAACCCTAACAACACCTTCCTTTCCTTCCTCTCTTGCAATCCTCGGATAGTAACCAAACACCTCCACGAACCTTGTGGAATACGTAAGCAATCTGGAACCCTAACTTGAACCCAAGTTAGACTTTCAAAATCCTAGTTTTTGTGGTACACGATAGACCCCACAAAACCCTAGTACCTTCTTCTTGTTTGCGGCTCAAGTAACGACCCCCACAAACTAAACCCTAGTTTATGTTTTAAGAAACAACCCCACAAACACCTTCTTTGTTCGATAAACCAACCCGCAAGGAATTGAATCTACAACCCACGGGTTCAAAACCAAACTCGTATTCAACTCAAGTACACCCTCGAGCAAAGTTGTGAAAATCGCATAAGGCGCCAAGGCTAGGGATTTTTTTAGGTCGAGTCGCATGACATGCATGAATCGCAAAAAAAGCGCAGCGATCCGGGCTTTTGCGCAAAAAAATCGCAAAAAAATCGCAAAACAATGGGGAATTTGGAGAATTCGACTGAGATTTCTTGGATTGGTTTCATTAAGTTTCTTTATGAAATATTATCATGAAAATGTGGCATTATGCCTTGAATATTGACACGCTTGCTTTATATTTTGGGTTTAAATTCAAGCTTTATTACATATGTATTAGTTATTCAGTATCTCAATATTATTATGTGCTATTTAAATTGCATAATTTTGACACATATGTTATAGAAAAACGTAATATATATAGTGCGCCTCGTGTTTATGAATCCCACGATTTGGTATGCGCCTCGCTTCAAGGCTCATTGACCTCCTTTGCGCCTTAGTGCGCCTTGAGCCTTTCAGAACATTGCCCTCGAGGATTACCCACAACACCACAAACACAAACTTGGATCTTCAAAACAACCCACGAATCAAAAACCGACCCGTCCAAAGAATCCAAGAACTTGCTGAATTTTTTCAGCCTTTTTCCTATTTTTGAAACCAACTTCGACATCTTATATCTTTTTATACACGCTTCTGATCAAAAATTAATTCTGTTAGCTTGTAGATATATGTTTTGAGAAATTACAAACCAAATTTCGTGACGATCCAACGGTTAATGAAGTCAGGATCACATTTTTCCCACAGTTGCGCGAGTCTGGCCGAGAATAGCGATAATTCTTGTAATTGTTCACCTCAGAAGAACCGCAAACCGTGGCTCTGATACCACGTGTTGGAATTTTGACCTTCAATAAACCTGAGGGAACCCGCGTAATACAAGAATATTCGATTATGGTGGTGGTTATCGAACACGAATGAAGAAAAGAAAACCGAGAGATGAGAATTTTTGACGACTCTCATAAAGGAAAAGGAAATTTGGTAAAAGATTTAAGTCTTACCTATATTTATAGGTAAGGGGGAAAATCCTAAATAGTATTGGATTCGAAAACTGCATTCTAATTAGGGGTGTCAAAAAAACCCGAACCCGAATAAGCTTAATAAGGTTGGGTTTATTCGGGTCTATGTATGCTATTCGGGTTAAACGGGTTGACCCGATGTAACCCGAGTCTTATTAGGGTCGGGTCCAAAGAAAACTTTTTTGTGTTAATCGGGTTCGGGTTAGACCCGAATAACCCGAATTAGTCTAATAATATATATATATATATATATATATATATATATATATATATATATATATATATATATATATATATATATATATATATATTGAGTTGTAGTTTGAAGCCACTATGTTATGTTTAGTAAGTCATCTTTTATAACATACGTATCTTTTAGTAAGCTCGAGTTTATGTGTCGTCCATCTTTAAAATTAACTTATTAAAGACAAATATATTTAAAGTAGAAATTTTTTTCTTGCACGACTTATTTGCTAATGTATCTTCTTATTTTTCTAATGCAATTGTGTTTATAATTTATATATTCAATTCTTTTAACATTTCAGAGCTCGATAAACTTTAACACTACAAAAAAGAATTTAATTGCTTAACATTTTCTGTAATTTTTCTTATTTGTATATTAACTTTTTTTTAGCTTCTATCAACAATTCACATAATTTAATCGACCAAATTTACAAGTTACATTCATTTTTGATATTTGTTGTTAAACATAACACTAGAATGTGGATCCTTTTTATAAGCCTAAAAAGTAACAAGTTATGGTTATCTTGTTGTTAAAAACATTAATAAGATGGTCTATTTTTATGTGTTATTTTTCTTAATTAGTCCTGAACCCGATTAGACCCGACCCGATTAGACCCAAACTCGATTAGACTCGAATCCTATAACCCTATCTCTTATTAGGGTCGGGTTAGGGTCAATCCCAAAAGTTTGAAAACCCGATCAGACCCGACACGATTAAGTTTATTAGGGTCGGGTCAACCCGATTAACACCCCTAATCCTGATACCCATTTAATCTAGCCTTGCCTTACAAGGCAAGCAACTTTATTTGTATACAATTACAATTAAAAGAAAACATAAACCTACCTAATACAAATACCTAATACTTCTAAAATATTCTATATCCTAATTAATTACTAATTTGAATACCACATATAGTAGAATTCTAAGCAACATCGATGACACCGCCCGAGTATAGAAAAAGATGATGAGACCCTGAGTAGAGGAAAAGATGTTTACGAACGGTACCTATAAAAGAGAGAAAAGACATCGACGTTACTAGGGATTTATGTGTATATCAAAAAGGGAAGAGATGACAACCAAGCAACACTTTCATGTGATTATTACACTATCAAAATGAGATTTAATTAAGACTTAAACGTTAGTGATTATATGTCAAACTAATTTAAACCGATAACAGTAGAGCATTTTCTTTGTTAAATCTTTTTCCTTAATCTCAAATTTGGAAATATACTAAATTGGAAATCATCTACATCAGTTTTTATATGTTCAAAGACTTTAGAGTATGTTATAATATAAAATATACATAAATATTCTTTTATATTTTTTGTTTTTGTTTTTGTTTTTTTTTTATAACTATTATTCAAAACAATTATTAATAAAAAGAGGGTAAACTTTTAATAAAAACAAGTAGACTCTCTCCTAACATTTCCTAACATGCATAACATCTTTATTGTTATAACAAAAAATAAAAAGAAAGAGGATCTTAATCCTAAAAATATACACATTCTGGATAAATGAGAAGTGACATACAACCTTTAAAATATTATATACGTTAGCATTGTACCAACGTGAAGATGCGATAACAAAAAAAAGTTTATATTATTTTCTCGATGACACGTAAACCACGAACACAAACACATACATCAAATAAGCAATTAGTATAAACGTTTTGCTTTTATTTATTTATTTTATCATTATTATTTATATATTTTGTTTGATTTCTTTTAAAGATCATTAAGTTTCTTATTTTGTAGATTAAAAAACTTAGGTTAGGGGTAAGCACTTAGTATACTGTATACATGTTCTTATTTTGAACTTTTAAAAATATTTGTTTGTTTTCTTTTAACGATATGCATTATGTTCCTTTGTTATAGTTTCGTTTTGTACATTAAATAAGTTAGATTAGGGGAAGAATAGTGATTTTCCATTAAGTAAAACTTAAGTATTAAAAATTTAGGGTTTAAAATTTAGAAACACCAAATTGACGTTTTTATAATTATAGATTTTGAAGAACATTAAAATAAGTAAACAAAAAATTGAAAATGTTAAAAAAATTTAGTAGAGTTTTAGTTTTCATTAAAAACTTTTGTCAAAAAAAAACTCAATATGAATAAGTATATTATTTTTTTCTTTTTCAAGTTTTTCTTGAATTTATTTTTAAAGAAAATTATACTTTTCTACAATTAAATAACCTCTTAAATCTTAATATTCCATATATGGAGTGAAAGAGAATGTATTCTACTCCAATATATATTTCTTTGCCGCATCTTTGATTCAAATTTTTTGTAGCATTCATATATTCACTTTTTATGTACAATTATTATATCTAAGATTCAAATGACAATCACTTAAAACAAATATATGGAATGTTGATTGTTCATTCATTTTAGCATAATGTTGAAGATATGAGAATATATCATGTTGTATTTACTATACATGACATATGAAAATAATCAAGCAACTATAATTGTGGTGAATAACATGTTGAATCGTTCAAACATCTTGTACTAGTGTGTTTGAGTGGTAATTCTGTCATCTAGCTATTTGTTTTCAATATCTTGATTTTTTATAATTAAATAATTTATATTCCTTCACAAGTTGTGAAAACCTTTAATAAAAACACATCTAACATCGTTTCTGGTTTTTGTTCTTTATGTTCTTTGTGTCCGTTTTCTAGCTTCTTGCTAGTCGGGTTGTTTTATTATATTTGTCATTTTCAAAACAAAAACATCTTGTACCAACCAATATTCATACCTTTTAATATTGTGAGGTCATATCTTTTGGGAAACATATATATCCTTCTTTTTTCATTTCAATTTTACCTATACTAGTTTTAATTGGCGTATGTTATACAGGTTGCCTAAATATATATTGTAAATGATCATTTTAATAGAAATATAATTAGTATTAGTATATGAACTAAAATAAAGTGCTTTTGATATAGATAATATTAAGATATTCAATTAATTGTGTATTAATTCATCGACTAGATGTTGTGGATAATAGAAATATAATTACTACAAGAACTAAAGTAAGGTGTTTTTTATATAGGTAATATTAAAATACTTAATTAATTGTGTCTTGATTCCTTAACTAAAAGTTATGAGTTTAAGTTTCATAAAGGATAAAAAGTATAAATAGGTATGTAGTTGATGTTAGATTTATTCTTTCAAAGTGACAATGTTATATAATTAATAAATTTTAGATAATTTTGATTTAGATAACATTTAATATAATTAATAATCAATAAATTAAAAAAAAAAACTTGATTAAATCTATCTTTAATAATTAAGAATACCATATTAGTTAGGATAATAATAATTTCATTGAAATAATAATAATAATGTAGTTAATTATAAAAATAAGATAAAATTATACCGTTGGTCCCTATGTTTGTACCAGAATCATTAGTGGGGGGCTCTTTTTTAAATAATTACACCAGTAGTCCCCATTGTCGCAATTCCTTTATGTCGGAGGTCCATTTTTCTAACGTCCGTCAAATCTTAACGATTTCAACCCCACGTGTTACCCACGTAAGGGTATACCAGCCTTTTAACGTCTCACTCACCCTTTTTACTCCTATTTACATCACTCAGTCACTTTCTCTCTCTCTTTTTAATATATATTTTATTATTTTCAATGGTCCCACCTCACCATACACACCCCTCCTTTTTACTTTTTTTTTCTCTCTCTTTCTCTCTCGTCAAGAACACCATCACCATACATCTCTCTTTCTCTCTCTTCCACTTTCAAGAACACCATCACCATACAAAATCAACCACCACCATTAAACCACTACCACCATCATTAATCTGTCTCTCTCGGCCACATCTAAAACCCACCACCATTAATCTTCTCTGTCAACTTAATACCCACCACCATAAAACCACCTCCACAACTATGGTCTTTTAAATCAACCAAAGCTCTCCACCACCGCCACCCATTCGTTGCCAGCCACCACACCGCTACTGCCTCACCACAACATCCCTCCTCAACCACCACCCCGTCGTTGCCGCTGCCGCCACAACAACCCTCTTCCATCGCCACAACAACAACCCAACTCCACTTTCACTATTGCAATCTCGATTAGTAGTTGGGTTTGGATTTGTATGTTTGGTGTTTGTTTTTTAAGAAGTTTTTTTATTTTTAGATAGATCTAGGATTTATATATTTATGGTGTTTATTATCGAAGATATAGGACGCGGAGACCGGTAAATTTTCTAAAAAAAATGAAGAAATAGTAGTGGTTGGAAAGTATGAGTTTGGAGATTATGGAAAACATGTATGGTGGTGGTTGTTCAAGTGAAAAAAACAAGGTAAAAAGATGGAAAGAGGGAGAGAAAAGGTGGGTTCATTTGAGAAAATGACAAATAAATGAAAATTAATATATATTAAAAAAGTAAGAAAAATAAAAAAGACAAAAATACTCTCATGTGGATGGCACATGGCGATGAAATCGTTAAAATTAACGGACGTTAAAAAATTGGATCACCAACGTAAAAGAATTACAACAATGGGGACTACTCATGTAATTATTTTAAAAAAAACATTAAACTAGTAATACTGATAAGAACACAAGGACCAAGTATGTAATTTACTCTAAAAATAAATACTAAGGATACTAAATTAATTAGAATAATTTATTAAATAATTAAAAGTGACACATATCGTTGAAAGAAAAAACCATATAACGTTCAAAAAATATTCATTCTTCTTTTAATTAAATATTTAAATTTAAATCACAATAGTTAAGTGATAGAAACACAAATTTCTATATTCTAATTGAAGTTAAAAAAAAATATTCATTCTCGATCTCTTTTAATTAAATATTCAGATTTAAATTACAATAGTTAAGTGATATAAACTCATTTTTTATAATTGAATTTTTTCTATAATTTATATGAGAAATGATTATTAGACTTAATTTATAAACTTACAAATGGAGCTAATGCATTTCATGTTTGTAGAATTAAATATATAATATATTTTCTCCTTTCTCAAATTTAATATATAATGGACAACTATATAATATATTAGGTTGTTTTTAAGGTCTAACAATAAAGTCCATATATCACGATAAGAGATTTATGACACTATTAATTAAATAAAACCTTTTCTTTTAAATAAAAATTTCATTAATTGTATATTAAATTTGTGAAAATTTTGAATTTAATAAATACTTTTTTTACTTAGAAAAGAAAATTACATGTTAATTTATTATATCATGTGTCTTGTATTTGATAGAAAATCCTATTCAAATTTCCAACTTTTTAACACCAACACAATTATTTTTTATACAAACTAATTAACAACATAACACATAATTTTATTTTATTTTTATAAACAATTTTTCAAACATTTTTACATCCAATATTGAAAAAATAATAAGAATTTACATTATTGTGATTTAGAAATTGAAAAGAAAGGTGTATAATTCATTCTAAAAAACAAGAAAATTTTGTAGACCACAAGGTGATGGATGCATGTGATTTTGCAATTAATTGAGTACAAAGATCCAAAGGCCCCACCAAGCTTCAACACAAAAACGGGCAGGGTGGCACAAGGGTCCCTATTGCCCACCCGTGATCATCGAGTACTATTAAATCATTACATGCACCAATATGGTTTAAATCATTTTACTATTGTGGAAGATTCATTATTGAATTTTGACCAAATTTTAAATTTTACATAAATTATGGATAATAATCAAATTTAGAAATAGTATTTTACTTAAAATGTATTCCTTTCGTCCTAAAAAAGTTGTCCACCATTTTATTTATGTTTTTCTCAAAATTATTTTCTTTTTTTTCTTCTAAAAATACTAGATTATTGTACCGTGATAACGCGGATAAATATAGACAAAAATTGAATCGTAAACTTTATGTTTATGTATATGTTTTTTAAGATTATTATAAGAAGAAGGTGTTACACGTATAATAACATATATACTTTAGTGTTATACATATTGTTTGTAGTTATAATAACAATTATACATTTACGTTAATACACATTTTTAATAAATTGTATTAAGAGATTTTTGAATAACTATAAGGTGTATCATATATAGTTCAAATTTAGCGATTATATAACCAAACAAAGATCAAAACGGGAGAAGAGACGCGTATTTTTTATTTTAGTGGAGGTGAAATGATATAGAGAATGCAATTATTTATTTAAGAGAGTGTGAAATGAAATAGTATTTGCCGACATCATTAATCTCATCTAACAGTTGAAATCGAAGAAAAGTTAACACATCTAAGAGACCTTAGTTTGCCATATGGAATTTAAGACTACTCTTTTATTATATATTAAAGATTAAAGATATATTAAAGATTAATGATTAATGATATAGTTACAATATTGTAACTTCTCATTTTGTCCTTAAATATTTTTAACTTTTCAATCTCAAAAATGAATTGATTTCTTTAATGGAGAAGCGAAATGAAGAAGTATATCATAATCAATTGAAAGATCAACTAGGAGTGTACCCGTACTACGCGGCGGATAATTTTCGCCATTTGAAATTGTATATAAACTATTTTTTGAGTTTAACTTGATGAAGTAGTGTCACTTATAGACTTCTGTACGTGAAATGTCACTATGTAAAAAGAACTATGAGTATGAAACATGTGCTTTTACAACATGTCTTTGTTGAATGCAAAATAAATTAAGAACATAAACTTTTAAATGTAAAATAACATGTTCGTTTATACAAAAATAACTCATCAACAAAATTTTAATAATATGAAATTTCTTAACTACATTTTTGTTTGGAAAAAAATGAAATTACAATCATAGAGAAAAACGTATATATGTTTTCATATTCATCCTGCAACACTTATTGATAGATCATATTTTTTTGGTTGTGTCTTACCGCAATCTCCAATTTCCATTGATATTATGAACAAACAAGAAAGAAGTATCCTTGCATTAACTAACTTTGAAAATTGAATTAATATAGTGAATTATATTGACCAATAACCGAAATTATATTGATGTGGATGAAAGTATATTAATAGCGTGGGTTAAAAATTTAAGAGTGGTTACAAATACCTTTAAATAGAAAGTTTTAAAACATAAAATTAGGAGTATTCTAAATAACAAAATTATTTGGTTTTTAATTATACTTTATGTAAGAAAATTTATAAACTATTTTTCTAGATAAAATTTATATGTATGTTTTTACTTTCATCCCACGTTGATGGGTGACTAGAATGAAACTTGGTTTATAAGACAAAGTTTACATCAAATGTTCAAAATTTTGTAGAATAACTATTAATTGTTACTAATTACACTAATTATATAATACTAGCACTTAGTATTTTGCATATTTTCATCATTTTTTTCAAAAAATAGTTATTTTTATTTTCTTTAATTTAAAAACTTATCATATAATTTATTGAACTATTATGAAATTTAAATGATCATTATTATAAATTTGACCATTTATTTGAGAGTTACAAATTTTTATTAAAAGTAAGTTTTCAAAAACTTCATTTTAACAGATAAGAAAATAACGTACATTGTTTAACAGATAAGAAAAATGAATGTATGTTATAAATCTAGGTAATTAACCATTATATACTTTTAAGATAAAGTATTAAAATAAAGATTTGGCTAAGTATTACCCCAAATAATGGTTAAGATTACCTTAAAGGAACTCGTATTTTCATGTTTATAATGCATATTGTTGGAGTATATATAGATATACTCCAAAAAGTAACTTCTCGCCCTACTGCTTCGGTAAGACTAGCTCCGGCAAGTTTAACGAAGCATCAGACCGAAGCCATGAGCAGCAGACCAAGCTGACGACATCAAACCGCCAGCACGAGAAACGCCAAACGTATCACGTGCTTACCTGACATAAAGTACCTGACAGAACGGCTAAAAAGACTGTACCACGTGGTACAGCAGGAAAAGTGTTAGAAGTTTACCAATCACCTGCTGGGTATTAAGGTGGCGCCGAAGGTGCCACCTATGGACCAGATTCATCAAGGAAAGGAATATAGTGCGCCGAAAGAAGCATCAGTCTATTATCCAGGGGATAATAGACCGATGCACCAGGTAGTATAAAACAGAATCAGACCCTTTCTAGGAAAAGGGGCTGAACCTTACACACACTAAATCAAGAACATTCTCCTTTAATGCTCTTGATTATTCTTCCATCTTCTTAAAGACATTAATCATTTACAGTTTATAAACCCTAAAATTCTAGTGATGAATACTGATTCTCACGCCCGAGGCTTATCGGGGACACCTCCCCGATAAGCTTTAGGCGTTTATTTCGTGTGCAGATTTCTAATCAGACGATATCCTTCGAAGATTGTTCGTAGTATACGTCCCCGTGGATTTTTACTTCAACATTTGGCGCCATCCGTGGGACCTTTATTCAACGATAGTTGGAGCGAGAACACAGACACATGGATACCCCACTGTCGTCGGGGATATCCACCCTTGTGCCTACTGTCCAGCCATCAACCAACGTTATAGAGCCACCCCGATCTCAACCACATCAGTCTACACCATATCAACCAATACCACACCTGTCAATGCCACCTTTATCACCACCTGTACTGGACACCACAAGGTACGAAGCGGCCCCTCAGTGCGGCGGTAACGAAATCACCCCAGAATTCGTTATCAACAATTTCGGACGCCTACGAGGGCTGATGAACACATACGTGCAGAGGGAGAGACAACGAGGGGTAGACATTGAACTCTCGTATGGAGATATCAACGAGACTAGCGTGACCAACGGATCCACTACCCCATCTCTAAGAAGAATGAGCCAGGTGGGACGAAGGGAGGAGCAGGTGAGCCCATTGCAAGGACGAAACCTTTTCGGGAGAACAGACCAAGTAGTTTTCACGCAAACGCCGGGCACGGGTTTGAGCCAGAGGGGAGGAATCTTACTCCCTCCGTCACAAGCAGGTTACATGCCTCAACAATCTACGATGCCACCACCCAGAGTATTCTTTGATTTACCTCCAGACGTTCCAGCGCCGCGGTACACACAGGGAACCGGGTTTCTACCTTTCTCATCAGGACACCCGGTCTCATCAGAATACAACCCCAGTGCCTGGGCGCTACCTCCGGAATATGCCCAAACATTGGTTGAAAGATACGAGGCCGAAGACTTGGCGAGACCATATCATCGGCAGAGGGAGGCGAAATTCGTAAAGCGAATCGCGGAATTTAAGTTCCCTCCTAAAATTAAAATGCCATCAAATGTGAAGATGTATGACGGAACCCAGGACCCTGACGACCACCTCAGTATTTTCGCCGGAGCGGCCGAAGTAGAGCAGTGGTCCATGCCGATATGGTGCCACATGTTTGTGCAAACCTTGATAGGGGCTGCTAGGTTGTGGTTCGATAGCCTTCTACCGGCAAGCGTCAGCGGTTTTGAAGACCTGCAGCAGAAGTTCAGGGTTAACTTTATGCAACAGAAAAGATACGAAAGGGACCCGGTAGAAATACACAACATTAAGCAGAGAGAGGATGAGACCCTCCGAAGGTTCATGGAACGGTTTAATAGAGAAAGTCTGCAAATTAAAGGAGCTACCGAAGGAATGAGGGTTTCGGGCTTCATGCACGCCATCCGAAACAAGCAGCTCATTGAGAGACTTAATAATCAAATCCCGAGAACGGTAGAGGAGATGATGGAGAGGGTCCAGGACTTCATCAGGGGGAAGGAAGCAGCCTCCCTAACAGAAGAGGGAAGCTCGCGAAGAGTAATGCGGGAGGATAGACGAAACAACTGGAGGGGCGGGAGCAGGCGGGATATCCCCGCCTCACGGAACGAGAGATCTCCGCCGAAGTCGAGAACTGTCACCCCACACGTACATCCTTACTCGCCAGACGGCAGGCCCAAAAACATATTCCAGCTGCTATCCAAAACCCCCTGTGAGATATACTCTACCGAACCCATCTGTCAAAAGTTTCCTATACCCCCGCCCATGACAGGAAATCCGGAGAAGAAGAACGCAGAACGATACTGCGAATTCCACCAAGGTAACGGTCATAACACCAACGATTGCTACCAGCTTAAGAAACACATAGAAGAGGCCGTAAGCTCTGGGCAATTACGCCACCTCTTGACAGAAATAAGGTCAGGAGCCAGACAAGGGGGAAGAAATGCTAGGCAAGATAATCGGAACGGGCAGAAGGGAAAGGCCAAGGAAGTCCACATGGTTGATTATCGAGATGTTGAAACTCGCGGAGATTTGGACGAACGGAGGAGAAGAAGGCCCGAGGTTTTCAATTGGATGAACCAGCCGATAGCTTTCCCACCCTTAAGCGAATATTGCCCTTCACAAGATCCGATTGTTATCGAGGGAAGGTTCGGTAACTACCCGGTGCCGAGGGTCTATGTAGACACGGGAAGCTCAACGGAAGTAATATATGAGCATTACTTCCGCAAACTCAAGCTGGGAGTACAAGCAGAGCTCCGAAAATCAAGAACACACCTGCAAAGTTTCACAGGAGAGGTGTCATGCCCGATAGGGGAAATAGACTTGCCTCTTACTCTGGGACAATACCCCAGAATGAGGACGGAGATGATGACCTTCCTGGTAGTACGAGCCCCGTCCTCATATGATGTTATTCTGGGGAGACCCGGTATATTCCTATTAGGAGCGGTTCCTTCACCTCTTCATTCTTCGCTGAAGTTCCCTACCCCCCATGGGATAGCCACTGTGAGGTCAGATAAAAGAAGCAGGAGAGAATGTCATGAGGTTAGGCCGTTGTTAGGCCCAAAGAAGGGGGTAGATAATGCAGAAGAAAAGTTAGTCATCAATCCTCAATTTCCGGAGCAGACCGTCGCGATAGGATCCTTCCTATCACAGAAATGTAAGGAGCAATTATTCACACTGCTTAGTAACAGTTTAGACATCTTTGCGTGGCAGCCAACGGATATGACCGGCGTGCCAAGGAGTATAGCTGAGCATAGGCTCAAGGCATACCCCAGCATAGAACCCGTCAAGCAAAAAAAAAAGAGGAATGGCTCCGGCCATGACAAGGGTTGTTAGGGATGAAGTGACTAAACTGGTCAAAGCAGGCATACTCAGGGAAGTAAGATATCAGACGTGGATCGCGAACCCGGTTATGGTAGCAAAGAGCGATAAATCGTGGAGAATGTGTATCGACTTTAAGGACATAAACAAAGCGTGTCCTAAAGACAACTACCCCTTGCCGGAGATAGATTGGAAAATAGATTCGCTAATGGGGTTCAAATACAAATGCTTCCTGGACGCATACCAAGGTTACCATCAGATCCAGATGGCCAAAGAAGACGAAGATAAAACGGCATTTTACACAGACTTCGGGATCTTTTGCTACAGGAAAATGCCATTCGGATTAATGAATGCTGGAGCCACATACCAAAGGCTCATTGACCGAACGTTCCGAAGCCAAATAGGGAAAAACTTGGAAGCGTATGTCGACGATTTGGTAATCAAAAGCAATCAGGAAGAAGAGATGATATACGACATCGCTGAAACGTTCAAAAATCTCATAAGCATCAACATGAAGCTAAACCCGAAGAAGTGTACCTTTGGGGTAGAAGAAGGAAGGTTCCTAGGGCATGTTATAACGGAAAAAGGAATTAAAGCCTGTCCGGAGCAGGTACGAGCCATAGCTGAAATGAATTCTCCAAAGAGCCTGCAGGAGGTACAAAGCTTGAACGGAAAGTTGGCTGCTCTCAACCGCTACCTTTCGAGGTCAGCGGAAAAATCACTTCCTTTCTTTAAAACCTTGAAAAAATGCGTGAATGTGAAAGATTTTGAGTGGACTACGGAGGCTGAGGAGGCCTTCGTCAACATGAAGGGATACCTACAACAACTGCCCACGCTGGTTGCTCCGGCACCGGGGCAAGAAATCTTGGTCTATTTGGCAGCGTCACCCGAAACGGTCAGTGCCGTCCTGGTCACCGAGTTGGAAAAGAAACAGAAGCCTGTGTATTATGTCAGTAGGGCCTTGCAAGGAGCGGAGTTGAATTACCCACCGATGGAGAAGCTGACGCTTTCCCTAATACACGCGGCAAGGAGACTCCGGAGGTATTTCCAAGCTTACCATATTGTGGTCCTAACCGAATTACCGATCAAAGACATCCTGGCGACCCCAGAGCGTTCGGGTCGCCTAGCCAAGTGGGCAATAGAATTAGGAGCATTTGCCATTGAATATAGGCCGCGACAGGCGATGAAAGGACAGATCCTAGCAGATTTCTTGGCAGAAATACCGCTACCGCCACCACCTACCCAGCAGGGTCAAGAAAAGACAAGGGAACCAGACCAGGAAAGCCGGGGAAATTCCAGTGAGACAAGGGAAGTATGGACCTTGTTCACGGACGGAGCGTGTAACTCGACTGGAGCGGGAGCTGGAGTTCTTTTAATCAACCCCGACGGGGCAGAATTTACTTATGCACTTAAATTCAATTTTCCCAGCACCAACAATGAATCAGAGTACGAAGCACTCCTGGCCGGGCTCAGGATAGCAGCCAAAATGAAGGTGAAACACTTGGAGGTAAGCGTGGATTCATCTCTGGTAGCAAACCAAGTGAACGGTGGTTTTGAAACAAAGGGGGAATCCCTAGTTAAGTACAGGGAATTGGTGGACAAGTTAAAGGCAAGCTTCCGTAGCTTCAGTATAAAACAAGTGCCTAGAGAGGAGAATACGAAGGCCGACGCAGCAAGTAAGCTGGCCTCATTAACAAACCTAACATTCCCTCACACATCCAAAAGCGTGTTGGTCGAAACGCTGAAAGAGAGGTCGATCGACGCCAAGGAAATACATACAATCGTAGAATAAGAGGGACCTTGTTGGATGACACCTATCATCCAATTTTTGAAGAATGGTACCCTGCCGAATGATCACACCGAAGCTAGAAAAATTAGGGCCAAGAGCCCTATGTATGTTCTTGAAGGAGAAACTCTTTATAAGAAATCGTACTTGATGCCGTTGCTTCGATGTGTCGGACCGGCACAGGCCAATTATGTTATAAGGGAAGTGCACAATGGGGCGTGTGGGATGCATTCGGGTCCAAGGGCTACGGTGGCCAAAATCATGAACTTAGGGTATTATTGGCCCTCGATGTATCGGGACGCAACTGATGAGATCCAAAGATGCATCAGTTGCCAGCGATACTCACCGGTGCCCAAATTGCCTAAGCACTCCCTGATCTCTGTAACTTCGACGTGGCCATTCCATCAATGGGGAATCGACATAGTAGGACCCTTTCCCGTTGCCACTGGAGTAGTGAAGTTTCTGTTAGTAGCAATAGACTACTTCACCAAATGGGTGGAAGCAAAACCATTGGCCTCAATTACCGGACCCCAGATCAAAAAGTTTGTTTTTGAAAATATTGTGTGCAGGTTCGGTCTGCCGGGGATCTTGGTATCAGACAATGGGAAGCAGTTTGCGGACAATCCGCTCAAGTCATGGTGCAAAGAAATGAAGATCCACCAGATATTTACTTCCGTTGCCCACCCGCAAGCCAACGGTCAAGTAGAGCGTGCAAACAGAAGCATAGTGGAAGGGATCAAAACCCGATTGGATAAAGAAGGAGGAAGCTGGTTAGACCACCTGGTACATGTGCTATGGGCCCACAGAACTATGGTCAAAACAAGCAACGGGGAAACCCCTTTTAGTCTGACCTACGGGACGGAGGCAGTTATCCCAGCGGAAATTGGTATGCCCACTAATAGGATGCGAGCCACGGAGGCCAACTCCGAAGAGCTTCGCCTTCACTTGAATCTCTTAGAAGAAAGGAGAGAAATGGCAGCAATCAATGAAGAAAGGTACAAGAGACAAGTCGGGGGTACTACAACCAAAGGGTGAGAGCCACCACGTTTAAGCCGGGGGATTATGTATTCCGAAGCAATGAGGCCAGCAGAATGGAGAACCAAGGCAAGCTAGGACCTAACTGGGAGGGCCCATACCAAATAGCCGAAGCGTATGGAAACGGAGCTTACAAGCTGCAGATGGTAGGAGGAAACACAATTCCGAGGACCTGGCACGGAAACCTCCTCCGACGTTGTTACATATGAAATCTCCTGTATACCTAATGTCAAAACACCTGTTAACCTTCCATCGGAAGTATGTAAGGGCATGGCCCAATCATTTATCAATACAAGCTATAGTTGTCTCCGAATTTAGGGGGCAACAATTTTCTCAGTACATGATAAATTTCTAAGACCATTGATTAAATTATAAGTAGCAATTGGTTAATGATAAGTTCCTAAGAGCACAATGCTCTTAGAAGACGAAGGGGAGAGTGCCCTCTCTAATAAACTCCATGTTAGTCTGATACTCCAATCCTAACATAGACAGGTCTGAGCAGCTTATATAAAAAAATAACTCCGTACCGGTCTGAGAATATCCCGGTATCGAAAGGGTCGAGTAACCTCTCTAATTAACTCAGTAACAACGAAAAATATGTTAAGGCATAATATAACACGTGATATTCGTTCAAGTTATAAATGTCAGATATATCTTAAGGAAATAGTTATTATGATGAAGGACGCTTCTCAAAATAAATATTTTAACTTAAAGATAAAGCAAACAAATACACCATGATACAAGAAACTAGTTTATCATTAATACGATGGCCGAAGCCATGATAGTTACAAAGTGGCCGAAGTCATTACAAAAACACACACATTTCAGCCCTAACAATCTAGGTTCGGAGCGGGAGCTGGATCCAAAGCTTTAAGTTCCTCGATAGACAGATGTGAGCTAGCCCGGAGAAGATCAAGGTAAGGGAAGGACAAATGGGACAGGGCAGCCACTGCTTCTTCATATTTTTGATCGGCCTGGGGATCAAAGGATGGAACCGTACCCATAGGGGCACTAAGCTGATGATAGCGGTATCCCTTCCTTACCCCCGTCAACAAAGCCCGAAGCAATAGCACAAACAGTGGCGTGGCCATAGGGAGCAGAGAATTCATAACTAGAGCGAAGCTTGCTAACAAAGCTCTGCATCCCATCGCACATCACCCAATCCAGCTTGGACTGCAGCCCTTCCTTATCAGCCCGGAGAGCATTGTTGTTCTCCTTAACTTGATCGAGCTCATCCTGCAGCACGTCAATAGTTTTCTTCGCATCTGCTCCGGCATGCTGCAGCCGAGACTTGAAGGTATCCTCAACTTGCTCCATTCTCCTCATTTCCCCCACCATAAGTTCCCAGTCAGACAGGCTTATCGTCTTCATATCTGGGGCCACGGCAGGGGTTCTAGCCGCTTCGGCCAAAGAAGAGTTTTCCTCCTTCACCCTGTCCAATTCAGCGAGGGCATCAGCTAACTGCACCTTCAATTTCCTACAGTGCCTAGTAGCCTTCCTCCGTTGGCGTTGGTAGAAATTTGCTTTGCGAGACAAAGAGGTGCCAGTCCTCTCCAAGGAGCCAATTACTGCACTTTTTTCCCTTACCTCGACGTCTCGCTTGGCAAGACTCTTCTGAAGCTTTGAATGCTTCTTCAGAAGTTTACCGTAGCGGGTCCTCATCACGGTACCCCCTACGGCCAACTGAGTCAGCATCAAATCCATCCTGGCCATCACCGCCTCATCGCACTTCTTCTCCCAGCGCTTTGATTCCGCCGGAGTGGCAAAATGGTCGAGCATGCTCCGACAGACACTTATATCTTGCATGCTGCTGCTGGGAACGGCGTCCCAGGCCGGGACATAGGGATCCTCGGCATCTCCAGATGATGAGGGATCGGAGTCCCTGGGGGAAAGAAGAGTAACCTCTTGTTCCTCGAAATGATCAGACCCGTCACCCTTGGGGCATTCCTCAGACATGTGGCCACTCTCACCACATTTGTAGCAGCTTCTGTCACCACCACCACTACCTTCCGGAACCTCCTGATCCGGTACCGTAACCTTCGGTTCAGCAGACCTCTGCACTGTGACCTCCGGTTCAGCCATTGCCGGACTAACAGTCTCCTCCTGTCCGGAGGGCCTCTGCGCTACGGGCTCCGGTTCAGTCACCATCGGAGCGACCGTCTCCTCCGACCCAGTAGGTCCACGCACTGTGACTTCCGCTTCAGTCACCACCGGAGGGGTCGTCTCCTCCGGACCAGCAGGTCTTTCACCTACAAAAGTTCAAGTAAAAGAACAAAATAAGTAAAAAACCGCGGCACAGGCGCGATGAATAATCAAAGGAAAACCCTTACCAGAAGGAGGAGCAGAAGTGGAAGTAGCCTGACGTGCTCCATCCACCTCCTCCAAATTTTGAGGAGTAGGGTCTGCAGGAGGGACAGTAGCAGACTCTGCGGAGCACCAAAAATCAGACTTATGAATAGACTCAGAAGAAGAGGAGGATAACACTATGACCGAAGGGAAGGAGGAGCAGGGTGAGGCCGGGAAAAAGGGATAAACAACACGGCCAGACCCTGACCACTCCTCCTCCTCTTCGGAAGTAAGGTCAATATGTGTACCTTTTCTTGCAGCCTTCTTATGCCGACGAGGCTTACTG
Source organism: Senecio squalidus (assembly GCA_910822075.1). Classification (NCBI taxonomy): domain Eukaryota; kingdom Viridiplantae; phylum Streptophyta; class Magnoliopsida; order Asterales; family Asteraceae; genus Senecio; species Senecio squalidus. Next base: position 3,971,516 of record CAJVGC010000065.1, read on the forward strand.
CTAGAGGCTTCAGTCCGAACCCTCTTCCTCTTCTTAGGAACGGAAGCCTCAGCTACTGCTTCCTCAGTCGCCGCAACCGGAGCAGCAGGAAGCAGCCAGCGTAGAGTAGCCGAAGGCTCTACGAACCTGCCGCCTACCTGCTCGATTATCCCCTTCTCCTCAACCTCCAGCACAACCCGAGGGAAGTGAACACCCTCCAGGCTCTCGAGTTGCAGGTACTCCAGCAGCGTCAAAGCTAATAAAGTAAAAGAAAGAACATATGTGAATAACGGAAATAAAGAGGGATAAACAAAGGAAAAACAGGAAACTCACATCGGCTCCCAATAGCAATGGAAGGTTTTTGATTGTAAGGGATCCAGTTCCGACACACGCCGGCTAAGATTAGCACCTCAGTAGGATAGGAGCGAACGTGGAGGGGATTCTCCAGGATAAGCTCTATCTGGCCCCACTCCGCGTCAGTAAGGGCAGGAGCCTCATCCTTGAAACCTCCTGCAGTAACGGACCGCCAAGGCTTGGCAATAGGAGCAACAGAAGCGTCCACCCAGAAGAAGGACTCTTTCCACTTCTTAAGCCCAGTAGGGACAAAGGAAAAGCAATCCCTCTTCGCCCGACGTTCCACCATAAACCAGTCACCATTACGAGCCAACTTGTAAAACTGGCGCCACAGGTTAAGAGTGGCGTTAAAGCCCAGCGCCCGGCACAGGATCTCAAAAGACATAATCCTGAGAACGCCCAGGGGATTCATCTGGATAGGAGTGATCTGGTAAAACTCAATCACTGAAAGAAAGAACTCAGTGAAAGGCAGACGGAGGTTCGAGAATTCAAACCACTTTCAATACATGGCGATGAACCCCGAAGGACAATCCAACACCGTGTCCTTGACACGGGGAGCCCTGGCACGCCAGTTGGCATGGAACTCATGTAGCGCAGAAAATTTCTGGAACTCTTTATGAACAAGAGTGCAGTAAGAAGTAGAAAGGTCGGACTTGCCCATTGGAAAGGGAGGAGTATAGGCGAAACAGCGAGCAATGGTGAGAAATGGTGGGGAATAAAAGATTGCTTTTGAGAATTCGGTGCAAGAAGAAGAAAATTTCTCAAGAAGAAGGTAAAAAGAAAACAACGAAAGGGGATCTAGGTTTAAATAGGGAAAAAGAGGCGCAGAATAACGATTCGGCGCACGATAGGCACGAATACCGAAAATAAAGGGAGCGTCTGAAGTTGTCAGGAAAGCGCATGAAGGCCAAAGGAATGTCTGGGGACAGGCGCGTGGGGAGAACGAAACGGCGGCATTTATGAGAGAAGTGACCTGGCAATAATTAACTGACACAAGCACGATTGCCCTTTAGGTTATCGAAGCAACACGCAACGGTTGCATTAATGACCATGACAAGACAGCGTTTGACCATTCACAAATAAAGACACGATAAACTACCATGAGTCAAAGCAACGGCTACGGAAGAAATTAGAAGAGTCTAGTATAACGGTGCTAGGGCTCCGTCATACTAGACTGGGGGGGGGGGGGGGGGGGATGTTCGAGTATATATAGATATACTCCAAAAAGTAACTTCTCGCCCTACTGCTTCGGTAAGACTAGCTCCGGCAAGTTTAACGAAGCATCAGACCGAAGCCATGAGCAGCAGACCAAGCTGACGACATCAAACCGCCAGCACGAGAAACGCCAAACGTATCACGTGCTTACCTGACATAAAGTACCTGACAGAACGGCTAAAAAGACTGTACCACGTGGTACAGCAGGAAAAGTGTTAGAAGTTTACCAATCACCTGCTGGGTATTAAGGTGGCGCCGAAGGTGCCACCTATGGACCAGATTCATCAAGGAAAGGAATATAGTGCGCCGAAAGAAGCATCAGTCTATTATCCAGGGGATAATAGACCGATGCACCAGGTAGTATAAAACAGAATCAGACCCTTTCTAGGAAAAGGGGCTGAACCTTACACACACTAAATCAAGAACATTCTCCTTTAATGTTCTTGATTATTCTTCCATCTTCTTAAAGACATTAATCATTTACAGTTTATAAACCTTAAAATTCTAGTGATGAATACTGATTCTCACGCCCGAGCCTTATCGGGGACACCTCCCTGATAAGCTTTAGGCGTTTATTTCGTGTGCAAATTTCTAATCAGACGATATCCTTCGAAGATTGTTCGTAGTATACGTCCCCGTGGATTTTTACTTCAACACATATTTCATATTTATCAATAATTGTAATTATAATGACAATCTGTTATTGATAAATCTAATGTTTACATAACCCTTAAAATTGTAGGTTTAGAAAATCTTTTCATTTGGATTTAAACCGACAACTTCTTCTTATAATGCAAATATTACTTTTTACACTGACCCGAAATCTTAAACAAAAATTATTTATCTAACTTTGTATGTTGAAACATCATCATCATAGGCATATGATATCAACTTTATTTGCTTTTAACTTTTACGTACAATGATGAGTTTTTATATATCAAAAGTTTGTTTATATAGACATTATGATTTGAATTTTGAAAAGTTAATAATAATAATCTAATCTAATCTAATTAATTAATGAGTTAATTACATGGGTCGTCCGTATGGTTTGCACCATTTTTACCGGTCGCCCCTATAACTTTTTTATTACACCACTCGTTTCTAAGTTTGAATTTTGTTGCATGCAGAGTCCTATTTCGGATGTGCCGTTAAATGTGCCGTTAAGTTTTATCATGTGAGAAACATGTGAGGGCAAATTTTTCAATTTACCACCATCTTCCCCATTTATCTCTCCAAATTCCCAAAAACCCTAATATCCACAAACATCTTAATTTTTCCAATCTCCATTCCAAAACAATTCAATCAAAACACTTAAAAAACCAGAATCCATGATTCTAATTTCCCAACCAAAATTATAGATTCTAATTCTGAATCGACCCAATGAATGACACCAATATCCAATCTCTCAGACGCTCTCTCGTCTAGTGGAGATGGCTCGATATCCTTCCTTTGCGGAAACTTAATCCGATCATGACAGATTTCGGTATGTATGAATTTACCAAAAATCCATGATTCTAATTTCCCAACCAAAATTATAGATTCTAATTCTGAATCGACCCAAGGAATGACACCAATATCCAATCTCCCAGACGCTCTCTCGTCTACTGGAGATGGCTCGATATCCTTCCTTTGCGGAAACTTAATCCGATCATGACAGATTTAGGTACGTATGAATTTACCAAAAATTATTATCCGTGAAACGTTTCATGTGTTCAATCTGGTGTTGTATTTAGGATGATTAGTTTGAAGGACCTGTGATGGTGCTGGATGGTTGAGGGTTAGTCAGGAATCGTTGGCTGTTAATCTTGATGCTAAAGTGGTTGAAAATCGTCGTCGTTCTCAGCCGGAGGTCTTTTTTCCGGTGGAGTGTTCTTCTTCTTCTTCGCCGGAGGTGGAATTCGTGGGTTCGAGATTTGTATGTTGATGATTTAGCTTCGGATCTGAATGCTTCTTCACCATTTGAATTGGTGGTGTTATTCTTCTTCTTCACCATTTGACTTTGCATTTGTACCTTCAGATTTGAATGCTTTTACCAAACTACCATCACTAACCTCAAAATTTTTACGAGATTTATATGTTGCTGATTTAGCTTCGGATCTGATTTGTGTTGATTTGTATGGATTTCTGGGTTTTTTGGGGTAATTAATTTGGGGTTTTGGGATTTTGGGGATATGGATATTAAAATGGAGAGAGAAAATTAAAATGACAAAAATACCCTCACGTGTCACCGACTTAACGGCTCATTTAACGGCACATCCAAAATAGGGACTCTCTATGCAACAAAATTCAAACTTAGGGACGAGTGGTGTAATAAAAAAGTTATAAGGACGACCTGTGAAAATGGTGCAAACCATAGGGACGACCCATGTAATTAACTCTTAATTATTATAATGAAGGTCAAATGTTATCTCTATATAAACGTTAAACTTTGAAATAAAAAAGTGTAGCAACAGAGTATATGCAGGGTCGGGTCCGAGAATCGGAACGCCCTGTGTGAAAAATAAGATTGGGTCCCCTAAATATACTATGATTCATATGTTTTTCGAAACAAGTTGTAATAGTTGATGATTATATATATATATATACATGAAGTTAATGTATTACTACGATACTTATATGTATAAAAACCGAGATTTAAACTACATACATACATATGTAATACGAAAAAAGGCCCCCTACAAATTTTAGACCATGTACGGTCGTCCTTATTGAACTCCTTTCGGCCGGCCCCTGAGTATGTTTGATAGAGTAGTAAAAATTGTATCGATCAATCCAACCACACAAAGTACGTATGTGTTTTTTTCCTTTGAAGTTTCAATTTTACGAAGTTAAATTCCGTGTAGTTATATAGTTCCTATGTGTTTAAGTAATCGATCAGGTATCAAATACACAGTGTTTGAACGTTGATTTCCTTTAGAGCAACTTATTTTCTCAAACTTCTTGTTACAAAATCAGACATACAAACTCGTTGTGGCGTACATATTTGTTATGAAAGTTGTTGTAACATAATGTTTTGGTGCTCAAAAAATTCGTAATCTTTAAAAACTTGATACAAAGTCTAGTGAGTGTACAACATTGTTGTAAAAACTTATTATACCTTGATATATATATTTTTGGAAGCGGTTACTGTTTAATCAAAGTCCCTTTTTACGTTGTTATATGTTTCATATATATGAAAATATGCAATTATGAAGTATTTAAATAGAAAGAAAAAGAAAAAACTCTACTATGACCCAAATTTATGTAGAATTGTCATCATACATATCAATATATTTCTATGCATAAAATACTATTGTTTTTTACATATAAAACAAAATATATCGTTGGCAAAGCTCCAATAAAAAACAAAGTTAATAATTTTAAGATCTACTTTGATCACTTAAACTTTTATTTATTTATTTAATTTTAATGTATATATGACAAAATTAATAAGCAACTAGGCAAGTAATTTTTGTCCATTCATTTAATAATAAAAAAAAAATTGGAATTTTGATTCAACTTTTAATACTCATTCAAAACACAATTCTTACAGTCTTATCAACGTTTGATAGCTTGATTCTTATTTAATCCTAATTCTATATCATATTCTGTTATAAAAAAGTTACATACTACAAAATAAAAACGTCAATAGATGAAAGTATCAATATACATAAAAAGAATAGTTTCATTTCTCAAACCATTCAATAGCTCTATTTGGTGCATTTGACTTTTACCAAACGTTATAGAGTATAAAGTTAAAAACTTGTAAGAATAGTTGAAGAAAGCAAAATGTATGCTCAAAACTAATACCATAAATACGCTAAGTTATATATATATATATATATATATATATATATATATATATATATATATATTTATATATATATATATATATATATATATATATATATAGGGATGAGATCATGTAAAAAGTCTAAATATTGTAAAAAGTGTGAGAAGCAATATTAGCCAATCATTAAATATGATTAATAGTTAAATGGGTTTTTATAATCAACAATACTAGAGGGGTAGTTCTGTCAATTTATAGTTCTAGATAGACTGATTTATGTTTGTAAAAGTTAAAGGTATCAAACACAAACAAACAAAAAACACAATTCAACAAAAACCCCCAATTCAACAAAAACCCCCAATTCACCAAAAAACCCCAATTCACGAAATTAGGGTTCTTCGCTCAAATGTTTTCGTTCAAATCCGCCATTGTTGAACATCATCATCACTCATCACTCTCTGTATTTTGTTCGATGAAAGCAAAAATGAAGGAAACATATGCAATTTTAACTCGTAAGTTTTACAAAAATCTATATTTGTAATCGTTTCGGTTAATATTTTCACGTTTTCTAATGAAATCCGCCATTGTTATACATCATCATCATCATAACGTTTTCGATTTCATTTTGTTATGATGCACAACAATGATGCACAACAATGATGTATATTGTTATGATGCACAACAATGATGCACAACAATGATGTATATTGTTATGATGCACAAAAATGATGCACAACAATCAAGCACGTGATTCCTTTAATCTTCATCGCCTTTTTCTGTTTCTCTCTCACACACAACACCTTCACTGTGTGTTCCCAAATCAACAAAAATTGAACCCATTTCTTAATAAATCAAACCAACCCATTTTCAACTTTAACTGTGATTTGATTTGATCTGGAGGTTTTGAACAGGGGAAAGAGAAAGAAGAGAGTTAACGTGATTTGATTTGATCTGGAGGTTTTGATCTGGAGGTTTTGATTTGATCTGGATGTGTCGGAGAGAGGAAACGTGGAGGTTTTGAACAGGGGAAAGAGAAAGAAGAGAGTTAATTGAATTAAATATAGTGTAATGACGAAAATACCCTTATGTTAAAAAAAAATAAAAAGGAAAGGAAAAGACACATGGCAGTCTATGATTGGTTCCCCAACTTTTTACAATATTTGGACTTTGTATATGATCCTACATCTATATATATATATATATATATATATATATATATATATATATATATATATATATATATATATATATATATATATATATATATATAGGGAAGTGAATATGGGGTTGTTACACATTTAAACTGACATGTGAAACTCATTAAAAACTATGTCTTTTGTGGTTTAAATGTTTTTCAACGTTTGATTTGTCCTATATTCATCAAGGGAGAGGTGATCCCAAAAATGCAGGGGTCATTGTTTATTATGAAGAAGTTATAAAAAGTGACTTCGATAGATCCCCAGTGATGACAAAAAAACTTATATTTTTGAAAGACACGATTAATGAAGAAAAAGATGTGAATAGATAAAAATTTGTAAAGTTAGTTTAATAAATAGGATTAAAATTATATAGATTTGAAGAATTTTTAACAAAACGACATATTTTTTGATGAGTTTTGCATGTAAACTTACATGTGTAACAGCCTCATATTCACTTTTTCCATATATATATATATATATATATATATATATATATATATATATATATATATATATATATATATATATATATATATATATATATATATATTCACTTTTCCATATATATATATATATATATATATATATATATATATATATATATATATATATAGAAAGAGGTTTTTATAAAACAAAACTTAAAGTAAAATAAGTAAAAAAAATGAAAAAATAATTTATGATATGTGTAATTTTGTATTTATTTATTTATTCAATTATAACAAAATTAAAAAAAACAAGTTTTGATATGCATCAAAATATATGTGGTTTAGGGGTTGTGGATCAAATTCATGGTTTTTGTGTTATAAATATTCAAATTTAATACATAATAATAAAACTGCCCATTTTTTGATGTATAACAAAACTTCCTTTTTCAAAGTTTGAAATATGGTTAAAATGAATGATAATATAAAAATTCAAAGTTTGGTTAGAAGAACTAACATATATATATATATATATATATATATATATATATATATATATATATATATATATATATATATATATATATATATATATATATATATATATATATATATATATATTGTTTTTGTAAAACAAACTTTAAGGTAAAATAAGTAAAACAAAATTAGAAGATAATCGGTAATATATATATTTCTTTCTTCTTTTTATCTCTACTATTAGTCCACAAATAGGAATAAAGAATAACTTCATATCTTAACATATAGGGGGTTATTTATATTATATTTCTGGCTTTCGTAAAAAATAAAATAAATAAATAAATATAGCTTCTAGACTTTGAAAGGCTAAAACCTAGAAGTGACAAGGTCACAAGGTTCCGGTCCAAAGCGGACCAAAGGGTGGTATGCACTACCAGACTACCACGTCTAAGGCAGATTAAGGATTTCATGATAGTTTGCAACCATACGGAATTGAGAGGACATCATTAATGTCTCAAAGAGGAGGCCAAGCGACTGTAGTTTCCGCCACACGAAAATGAATTGTCAATGATCAATACCAATGTGCTAATTGACGAAATATGTAGCTCGGTTTATTGGTCATCGTCACATGAGGGGCCATCTTGTGATCTTGTCGAATCTAAATCTACCCTCTTATCAAGGTTTCATCTAGCGGGGAGTCTACCATAAGTAATTCCCCAAGACATGATAAAGTTCGTTCTTCCAAAAGTTTTAAAGGTATAGATTGGACACACTTGAATCAATGGTAATACCTTTTGTAATAATGTGGTTTTGCATTGCTTCGACATGAATATCCCCTAAGATTAATAAAAAGTGCATGCCCATGAATCATTACCAAAACGATAGGCCCAAGTTTCAAATTATTTATAGTAATTCACTTAACTCGATAGATTCGAGTTCGACCCAGGACTTTTGGGCCTATTTATTTCTCTTGAATTTTGTAACAATTTCTCTTGAATTTTGGGAATGACCCTCACTAAGTAAGTCACTTTAACTTAAAACTCATAAATTGAATGAATTTTCATTACTTAACTTTCAAATTCTAATCTCATTTTTTAAATTAATAATTAATAATATATTACGGAGTATATTATACCGTTGACATACTCTTTTACAGGTTTATATGACAGAATTCATCAAGTTTCTTGTGAAAAATTATGTTCCGTTATATAACGCACGAGAATAATCTAGTTTACAAAAAAATTTCTTATCACTGGTCATCTATCGAAGTAACTTTTTATAACTTCTTCATAATAAACAATGACCCCCTGCATTTTGGGGATCACATCTCCCTTGATGAATATATGACAAATCAAGCGTTGAAAAACATTTAAACCATAAAACGACGTAGTTTTTACTGAGTTTCGCATGTAAACTTACATGTGTAACAGGCTCATATTCAGTTCCCCTTAACATATTAAGGCCTAAATATATTAATTTACTCTCAAGAGATACTATGTATTTTTCAACTTTAAGTTTTATCATTAACTAAACATATATAAGATGAACTTATACGTAGTTTCTATATTTGGTGGTTCCAAAGTAACTAACTAACTAACTACTTCCCCATACAACTTTTTTCAGTCTCAATAACACATAAAAATGAAAGTTTACTAATCCTGGCTTCCATGCACTTTTTGATCCCTAATTCAATCCCTCTATTCAAATCCTCAATTACACCAAATTCTGACGAAACACACCCTAATTTCCATCTCAATCAAAGCTCGTCACGATTGAACATTTGCTCGATTGATCAAATACCTATCCGCATTCAGGTTGGAGGTTGACAAAAAGAGATGACAATTCTATACACGCTTGTGGCCCGAGGATCTGTTGTGTTGGCAGAATTCAGTGGCTCGACAACGAATGCGAGCACCATCTCCAGACAAATTCTGGAGAAAATCCCCGGAACTAATGATATGAATGTTTCGTATTCACAAGATCCATATATTTTTCATGTTAAACGAACTGATGGGCTCACTATTCTTTGTATGGCTGATGATGTAGCGGGAAGTAAGCTAGATCTGCTTCGTTTGATGTCTCTTCTATTTTTCCGCTTGGAAAATATTTTATGCATGTTAAACGATTAGTGAAGTCGTGATCATATCATTTCATTTAAGCCGAGATCTAGGTGTATGAAATATGAAATCTGATTCAGAATATTTGGTAAAATAATTAGAATCGTGCATACTATCAATTTTAAAAATTAGAACTTAGACATTATCATGAGTGATACTTTATATGGTGAATCACTTTCTTTTCAATTTACAGTCAAATTTTAGTAAATTCTGCCTCGATAAACATATCCTTTACGCCATTTTCCTCTTAACTGTAATAAAATAAACTAAGATGAACGATTGACTGGTACAAGTAATTGATAAATTGTCATATTCACGTAGATACTTGGAAAGTATATATATCAGGTTGTGTATTCTTTTAGTGATGAATTTAAACCATGATCCCGTTAACAAATCCCTTTGCATACGAAGCAAATAGAGATCAACTATGTTTTAGTAAATTGGGTTAGGAAAATTCCCAGTTCTCTATTGTTCTTCAAATCAAACAATATCGAGTTAGTAGGCATATTGTAAATTTCAAACTCAGTATTTAAACTAAACGTTAATAATAAAGTAGAGATAATATCTTTTGTGTTACTTGAATAACTAGCTTTGATGTCTTGCACCATATATATTTAATATTGGTAACATTGTATATTTTACAGGACGGATTCCTTTTTCATTTCTTGAAGATATTCATCAGAGATTTGTCAGAACTTATGGTCGAGCAGTTCTCTCGGCCCAGGCTTATGAAATGAACGATGAGTTCTCAAGGGTTCTGAGCCAACAAATGGAGTATTATTCAAATGATCCCAATGCAGATAGGATAAACCGTTTGAAAGGTGAAATGAGTCAGGTATATTCATTTATATAATTAGAGATCTTGTTTGTTGGCTATGTTGATCGGGCGTAGAAGGAGGGTCGAATTAATTAAAGAAAGGTAATTAAATGTTTGAACGTGTTTGTTCAAAAACTGTTATTTAATATATGTGTTACTTCAAATGAAGAATGTAAGAAAAAAAATCCAAGAATACAAATGATATGCCTAATGGGTCATAAGTCGCTGATCATATATAGTTGTTGATTGTGGTATAATAAACAGGTACGAACTGTAATGATACAAAATATCGACAAAGTTCTAGAGAGGGGTGATCGATTGGAGTCACTTGTTGATAAAACTGCCAATATGCAAAGCAATACGTTTCGCTTCAAAAAACAGTCTCGCAGATTCAGGAATACAATGTGGTGGAATAATGTCAAACTCATGTATTTTCTCTCAACTATGCCTTTCCCTTTAGAACAAATTGCAAAGTATAGTAATTGCCTTTGTTCAAATTTATATTTCAAATAACCAAAATAAAATCCGGAAACAAAAAAATCAATTAAATTTAAAAACATATATACGTGTTACGATGAAATTATAATTCGAAACTTTGATTGGTTTCTTTGGCCTAAAAGATTCGGAACTAAAATAGAAATTTAAACAAAACAAAGTTGGTTAACTTTTTATAAGTTTGTCCCTTCTTAATGATCATAAACTGATAAGCTGACTTGTTGTTTAAATAACAAGTCTATAATACAGATCACTGACCTCCTAATATTGAACTCTAAATGCAGGGTTCTCTTGGGATTGTTTTTACTTGTGTTGGTATATGTGGTTCTGGCATTTGTTTGCAATGGGCTTACACTTCCTTCATGTTTTTAAGATGAAAACAAGAAATCAAAACCTTCGATTTCCTGCTTCCGACAATACTTCAATGATTTCTTGCAAGTTTTGTTGCGACTTTTTTGATGTTTATTTGAGTAAAATAGGAAGATTTCATATTGTGGGAAAACAATTCCTAATTTCTTAGTTATGATTATTCGTTAAGTTTTTCATGTTGGATGTTTAATGTTGAAATTTTATGCAAACATTTACTACCATCCTTTTTCTTGACATTTACATATGGATGGGTGCTAGAAAAATGTGTTTGTGAATAGGTGAATGATTACAATGATAGATAACTCTTTGAATTATGTTTGGAAATCACTTTCTGAAAATAATAAATCGACCCTAATTGTCTGGGAATCACGAATTTCCTTTCAGATAATACAAAGAGTTTTTTTTATTTCAGACAATTAAATCAAGGACCATAAACCTTTTAGTCCTTATTCATGTATCCCAAATATTTGGAAGTTATCGGTAGTTGATATATTTTTAGAAGTTAATGACAGTTACGAGGATGGGCGAGTCACTTATCATGTAATCGTCGAAAACATTAATAACACACAAGTTGAACATGTACGCAAGCTGAAAATGTCACTTGTTGAATCACTTAGTTTGTAGGCCAAGCTCAACATGGTAGCAAAGTCAATTTGTACATGTTGGACATGAATGTGTAACAAGTTGAAAATGTTCTACCTCTACTACACCAAGCAAAATGTTGATGCATAAGCGTAATGCCAAGTAGCTTGGTTAGAGAATAGATATCGGAGAGTTTTTGTAAATGTAAATGAAATATTGTTTAGTTGGAATGTAAATGACTAGCTATTGAGTGATATGATTCACACATTCAATTTGTTTAACGTCCATAGCAAATAAGTATCTGTTAAATTTGATACATATATTACATTTACAAGTATTATATTTAGAAAATATAATTGTCAAATAATATCAAATACATTACAATATTATGATAGTTTTACATTGAGCCTTCTTAACCACACTGAATGAAGAACCATATCTATCAAATCATATGGCCTTGATGGTCTATGAATAATAAAATGTCTTTGCACCTTCATCACCATTTTCTGCATTCTCAAATACTCATCCATCTCAATCTTTTCCAAGATTTTCTTGATTTCCGGTATCTTCTTCACCGGAACATGAACAGAAAACTTGCTCCAATCAAGGACATCACTAAATGGTAACACATAACTGTCGGAAACAATCACTGGAACACAACCAGCAGAAACCGCTTCAACTATTCTTGGGCTCGCTACTTCCCATCCACTAGGGCACAAGCAAAATTTCGCTCCAGCCATTAATTCAGAGTAATTTAGGGCTTTTGGGAGGTACGTAAACACTTTAATTTCTTCATCTTTTCCTAGCCAGGTTTCGAATAAAATTTTTCTAACATGCCCATGGTCACCACCTGCGAAAAATGCAAGGACTGAACGATTTTCGGGTGGTTGTCCAGTGAGGGGTGGTCCAAGTTTATCATATGGAATATTGAGTTCGGGCAATGGCACGTCTCTTTCTGGCCGGAAGCCTTCGGAGCTATTAGCATTGCAAAGCACTCGAATGAAGTGTTCGTAGAGTTTAGGGTTTGACGCCGAAACCTCAGGTGCCTACAGAAAGGGTCATTATAAAATATTATTGTTTATTGTTGGTTGATCGATATCAACCAGAGAAACTGCTTGATACATATTTTACGATTTGATTCTATCCAGAAACCAAAGAGTAACATGTTTTTAATGAAATTCAAAGGAGGTAAAGTAAACTAATAAAAAGAAAGAAGAATTACATACCCAATCATGGCAGCTAACAAAGAAGTGATCAGCTCCACTACTTCTATTCCAATAAGGGTACTTGTTTGACAAAACCCCAATATAATCTGTAACAACATCCTGGATGATTCGACGATCATAATCAGAACGGATTCTGTAAAGATAATGCCGAATGGAAACCACGCTAACGGGAAGGAAGAACACAAGGGCTTCCTTAGGGTCTTGTGCAAAAAATCTGCTTTTTCGACTCTCAATTTCGCCCATGATTTGTCCTTCACTTGAGTAGATATTGGTCATTGGTCCTCCATGGAAAAGGGGAAGTTCTCCTTCCTTGTATGCCCATATCTTGAAATTCTTCTCCATCTCTACGTGGCTCCTGAAATTATACTCGCTAATTATTATCGTTTTTCTTGATATTAAAACAAAATTTAACAACTCTCATAATTTTTTCTCAGGGCGACACTAATATTTTTCTTAACAATTTATGCAATTGAGTAAAAGAAAAAAATCTTTGCTACACTTAAGATGTCATTCATAATGGGAACTTTTTCTGTAATTCGACACATATAAACATACCTGAAAATATTAGTTAAACTAATTTGTTGCAGTGCTTGTTTAAGTGATAGGGTACTTAAGATAATCCATAAGAATTGAGTTGAATCTTCCATTTCCAAAGACATATATGTTGGTGGTCTTTTCTTACACTTAGCTCGTACATAAATATCGACCGCGCTTATTATCATATCAAATACATCATCTTATCGAAATTTAAACAAATTAACCAATGGGTTAATATGAAATCAATAGCTTGAGACACATGCATGGTTTCTTGACAAAACTAATTTGATTTCAATTCATAATGATAGAAACTTTTATCAACATGACTGAAAAATGTCCTGAGAGAAACTGACAACCACTAAAACAAGCTAAACCACCAACATGACTATGTGTCAACGAGCACTAACAAGGTTGCGGGTTCAAGTTTCTAGCAGATTAATAAAATTAGATCGAACCCACAATTACTACGGTAACATATACGTACATGAAAGGAAAATTATTCTTAACTGATGAAAGGCATAAGGGTTTCTGTAAATCGATCCACTCGGGACAAAACTCTTGTTACTAAACCGCCATGGCATTTTATACGTCCTCATTCGACCGGCTTCTAGTATAGCGGCCCGAACCCTAGACAACCTTTCCTCCACTCCCTCCTTTTTCTTGATCACCTTTTAACACACCACAAAAACACATACATATACAACTTATGTTAACTATAATTACATAATTTCATTAGTTTTACAATGTTGATACTTACATGACTTGTAGACGTCAGCGGTGGTGGGGCCAGAGAAGGAGCCATTAAATAGGGTTTTAGAGAAGAAAAAGTGAAAATTTTGAATTGGGTATTGAGGCAAACGAAAAAAAGAATGAGAAAAATTGTTGTATAAAATAATGGTGATTTGTAGCCGTTTTTCAAGGCATTTGTCGCCATCTTTTTGTATTAGTGGTGGTGGTGATACGGCGGCGTTGGTGATCCCGATGGTGGTGGCAGCTAGGGTTTTTTCTACACTAGTGATTGGTCAAATAAAATTATTGTCGAATAACGAGCTTCCATCTGTTTCGCTCTACTTTGTCAAAAGCATTTTCTTGTAATTACTTTGTCAAAAATTTACACATTATCATATTAATGACAAAAGTTCTAAGATTATATTTTTCACATGTTAGGAAATATTCAAAATTAATTTTTGGTATGTTAATGAAAAATTATCCTATGTATTTCTAGTACCACTCATACATTGTACGTTATACATTAATGAATATATAACAAAATTGTCCATACAATTATTTTGTAAACATAACCATCAAAACTCTTTTTAAAAATATATCGAAAAATATGAGCTGAAATTTCGGTGTTTTATAGTCACTCACTAGCTAAACGAAATGGATTTCAACGATGTATTTGTAAGATAATTAGGATGTATATATGATGATCATGGATTTCTCTGTGTATCGTGTAAATTCACTTTCCGTATTAAGTATTTTGACCCTAAAAGATGTCTGGGTTGCACGAAATCTTAATCGGGATAATACAAAGAGAATTGTCAATTTGTGTTCTAGGCACCAAAATCACAAATCAGAAAAGTAAAGGAATTGAATGATTTTCGTGTTATTCAAATGAGACTGATCCATCGGTATATAGAAACAGTTTAGCGGTTATTGACAGTTTTTCAGACAGTTATAACTGTCTGAAAACTGTCCAAAATGGCGGGAAAATTAAGGCTAGACCTAAATACTGATTCGTAAAGGGGCGTTGTCCCTTGACCCCTGCTTTACTGTCATGGTTGTGTTCATATTAGCTCAACGAGTGTGCACTCCACACTTCCCTAACTCGTATCCGAACTGAATATGAAGGCACATCAGTCTCTAGTAAATCACATTACCTAAATGGCCGTCGATGACACTAAAATCACCAACAATATTCATAGTGTTTGTATGTATCTTTACAATGATTGTGTTGTATACTTTAGATGATACTTTTCCAGATTGATATTGAAATTCATAAATAATATAAAATGTGATTTTAATATGTACGTAATATGTGATTTAAATCATAAATATTATATGATGTATATATTATCAATACCTAGAAAATTATTCATCCGTCTCAAGACCACAAAATGAAAACAAGAGTATTACAGACGACGGGTCTGAGGAAATTCTTATTAGCCCGCCATATATCTCAGACTCTGATACTCTTTCATTGGAAAAAACGTAATGGATGAGGTGACACGTAGCAATCTGGTTGCCTCTCCATGGACAAGCCTCGGGAATCATAGAACCGATTTTGTATTCACCTAACTAGTATTTATAGTTATTTCTTAACAGGTCAAGCCACCACCAATTATACATTGTTAAATGGCGAGTCTAAGCTCTTAAACTTTGGATTATTATCCTAATCTTTACGCTAAAGTACCTCGTTAGGAATATACTTGATAAATGATCATTTTAATAATTAATGGTCCTTATATATATTTTCCCTAATATAATTAATCATTTTGAAATAGATTTTGTAGTGGACGTTTAAGTTTTTAGTGAACAATGATAATTGTAAAAGGGTACTTATTTATATTGAATTACACGAGATGTCTTGATGAGGGGCGAGCAAAAGAGTTAAAGTACGGGCTTGGGTACTAATCGAATACGAAGTGTGTGGTACTTGATATCATATATTCAATAAAACTGGTATTAGGTACCATCAGTACGATTATATTTGGTATCGTAACGACCGATATCAAACAGGTCCGATACACTTTATTACCATCAATATAATTCAAATTTTGTTTGACACCACCCGGTTCGATGTCATTATGGCACCGAGCTCACCCATACTTGATATGATTATTTTAAAGGCTATACGGCCCACTTAAAATACATAAATAGTGTCACATATAGGTTTTGCTAACAATAGTCCACCATACTATTGAAAACAACTTTTTTTTATTATATTTTTTTCTTCATAAAATATTAATTCTCTTAAAATAATATTAACCCATCTATGCATTTTCGTATTTTACAACCATGGAAAATTAATTTTTTCGGGAAATTTCGGAGTTAATTAACCATCCTTTACATTTTCGGATTTTAAACCAATGAGAAATGATTTTTCGGAATAAGCTGGTAAAAATTGGTTGTTAACTATAGCATTTTAGGTTATTGTTAGCAAAATCTGAAAATTATTGAATACCTTCGTAAGTTTCTTTGTATTATCAAGTAACAATTTATAATCAAAGGTTAAAAGAAATAATGGCCCTAATGGACCTTAAGCACATACAACCGCGTTGGGCCAACTAATGATACTCTAATACTCCCAAACATTTCAAGTGACAAATTCGCGAAAACTCAAGACCAAAGTAAAATACTTCAAAAATTATATCTTGAGAATGTACCAAGCGGAGGCAAATCTTCAAAAACTAA
Organism: Senecio squalidus; assembly: GCA_910822075.1. NCBI lineage: Eukaryota > Viridiplantae > Streptophyta > Magnoliopsida > Asterales > Asteraceae > Senecio > Senecio squalidus. The sequence continues at coordinate 3,988,491 of CAJVGC010000065.1, forward strand.
CAGCAAAACATTGACACCAACATCAATTTGTTCAATAACTTTGGCCCGTGTCTCTTCGACGGTTCTTATTTAGCAGCTGTCATCGATAGAGGATTATGCTTTGTTAATATGTTTACGTGGTTCAAAAACTACGAAATGCAAATATGAACATCATAGCTTATATGTTCATACATTATGTATTATTTGGCTGTACAATAAGCCAATAACTCGTCGAATCATCAAATGAAGTTTTAATCACAAAATTCCAATAAATATAACATTTTCTTTTCCATTAAACATATTAATCTCTAGTTACAGGTAAGTAAGTGTGCCGTATCCTCTAAAACTCACACGTCTAAAGTGAATTAAAAGCTACACAAGTAATTGAAAAACTAGATACCGAATTACACGTTTGGAACTTATTATGCAAGAATCTAGACCTTTAAAAGTTCTAGTTTCGTCATTGCTTCACTTAGTTGATTCTTGTTGCATTCGTCAACTTGAACGACAGTTGGACTATCTGATGTAACTACATGGTCGAGAGGATAACTTCTATTGTTATGAAGCTTTCGGGCTTCAATGCAAACTCCTTTTATAACCAATGTTTTATGAATTCCACCACGTAAACCTTCATAATCAGTGTCCCCGTACTCTCCCACAATAACTACAGTATTTGGCAAGCTCATACCCCATCTAACGTACAAGTACCTAAACATAAGACGATTTAATAAAAATTAGACGGAAAAAACACAGTTTAAGAAAGGTATTATTATCGCAACTTATTATTGGTAAATGACAGTTTTAGGAAAATTAATCTTCTTTACCAACTTCTGGAAATGTGTGGGTTTAACCAAAAGAGTACCTGAGAGCTTGGGCTCGAGAAGAAACCAAAGGTATCACGTTCAACTTGGTACCATATTGGCAGTATATGGTTTGGCCTCGAAGAGATTGCTTTCTCAAGAACTCGCGAAGATCCTTTACTGGTGGTATCTGCCAAAAGAAAAGACTAATCAGTAAAAATCCGGGCCATTGTCTAAAAAAAATGATAACATTCTAACGATAACTTACTGATTCTGAGTCTTTTATATTGAATGTAATACAATGTTTTGATCCCGAATCACAGGCCACAACGAGTTCTTTATCTTTCTTTCTTTCTCCAATAGAAGAAGCCCAATGAACTAAACTTTTCTTTAAATGATCTCCACCCCAACGATAATCGATATGTGAAGAATAATCAGAATCAGCAAAAAATGGAAGATTATCTGGACTTCCTTCGTTACTCGAAGAAGGATAATAGATATCACTACCACTGTTGCAAATCAAAGCATCAAATTCTGAAAAACCGATTTTACTAGATTTCATAAAAGAATGTATCTCGGATATTGATGAAGCAGTTGATAATATCAATCCTATATTTTCACCCTTTTTGCCCACTCTCACTATGTCGATAATCATTTTCAAGATTCCAAGAAACTCGTTATTCATTCCACAGTCGATAGCAACAACGAAGACAGATTTCTTCCATCTTAATCCTTGGAACTCGATTTTATCTTGAGATCCTATTCCTGATAAGGTTTCTGCCTTATTTCCTCCAGATTTATCTTTATTGGGCATTTTAGTCAAACTTTCTAGTTTTTTCCCGATGCTGGATTTGCTCTTTATTGAAGGGGGATTGGGGTCGGTTTTCTGTGTGTTGTCTCCGTCGTTTATTACACCATCTAAAGAAATCTTTAAGTCGTTTAGATCTCTTAGTGAATCTTCGGGTGATTGTGATTCTGAATACTCGTATCCAACTGCACAACTTTCCCATTGTGGATGTCGTGGTCTGCAACAAGCTATTCGAGCTAGATATGTTTTGCAATGTTCTGGCCATGAGAAAAGATGAATGTTTTTTAAGCCGTTTTGTTTACATTTTGACCAGAGTTGCTTATCAGCTACGAGCTTCAAAAGTGCGTCTGATATAGACTGCTGATTGTGTGGATCAATTAGTAACCCGTTATCAAGAGCCTGTTTCGGTTTCATTTTCAGAATTAGTAACTAATAAATGCCATTTTCTAAATTATATCTAGTAAAAAACCTGATACTTGTCTACAGAGATGGAAATTTCGACATATCTCTAACGAGTCAAAAGGTTAAATAGAAAGAATTCTTAAGAAGGATACTTGTCAAATGGGTCGAAAGTCGCTCAAATTGTATTTTAAATGCTTACAACTAATGAATCCTTCTATTATATTTTACACACTGCTATGTATAAAAAGTTATAAAGAAATGGGATACTAAAAATGTTTCGGGTCAACCCAAGCTGGCCCGACCCATTATAACTTGTAGAAAATATACCCGTTTTGACCATACCCGACTTGCCACCTCTTTTAAGAATCAAGAAAACTTACCTTTTTGATATCAACTGGACCTCCATTTTTAGTAGCCACCATTGGTAAACCATATGCTGCTGCCTATTTAGAATGACAATTTACGTCAGATTACGTTCTTAAGTTTAAATGTTACATATTTGACAGCTAAAAGTCAAACATTGACTATTCTATATCAGTTAACCGTAGGATAGAGAATAACCTCTATTAGAGTAAGACCAAACGGCTCGATGAATGCCGGATTGATAAACACACCCTACAAAGGAATAACACAAAAGGAAACTGTAAAGTCAAAAATCTGACACTCAACAAACTAGAAAATTGTCGAAAAAGTAATACCTTTGTCCTTGCTGCTAAACGATATATATCAGGAACTTCAGCTTGCTTATGATGTTTCGGATAAGAAACTTGACCATACATATCATATTTGTCAATCAACTTCAAAATTGAAAGTAAAACAGCTGAATTCGTGCCAGACATTTCGTCTATATTATCACGGTTTCCCATTATCAGTGTCTGTGAAGTACACAACCGTAAGTGAAACTAAAAATCATAAGAAAAAAAATATAAAAACAAAATAAAGAGAGTAAAACCATACGAGGTTTGCAAGCTCCCTCAAAGGACGACACTCTCCAAAAGCTTTAACCAAAGTCGTCAAATTCTTTTTTGGATCGGGTCGTGCAAGAGCTAAAATAATAGGTTTATGTGGGTTCGTGAAAAATCGCATTATCTGCCAAATAAAAGAAAACAAAATTCATTATCTTCAAGATGATCTTGATGTCTTTTAACTATTTACATACCTCAGACCAAACAGGCGGGTTAGGTCCTTCTGTAACGTCTTCTACGCCACCACTGAGTGGAACAATATGCTTAAACTCCATTCCGGGAGGTATGACCTAACAGATAATAAACAAATTAATTGGCAAAAACGGAATAAAAAAGCTGGTTGATTTTTATCGAGTAACATGATACGTACAATTGGACGAGGTGTAAACCTGCCAAAGCAGCTCACGTTTTGTCGATTCCTAGCTCTTAATTTTCGCTCTAAAACAGGATCAAACCCGTCATATAAACCCCATTGTTCATCTATCTCTTGTTTAGTACTCGTAATAATCACTTCTGATGAATCAACTGTTATTTCCTCAGCTTCAATTCGTCTCATTATTCTATAAGTCGTGTTAATATCATCTTTAGATTGTCTTCCTTGTTTTAGAATCTGTTCAAGTTTATCACGACCAAGTGAATGACCCGTAAACAGCATAGGAACATTCAAAGCACCTGATAAAAGCGCAGCAGCATTTCCCGCATCTGCGTAATGGCCATGAATTGAAGCGGGCCATACAGGTTTCCCTTCACCAATTTGCTCACTTAAAACTTTCGACATTTGTAAAATGTAGCTTAATGCACCATCAACAAACTCGGGGATGTGAGGCCAAAGGAGTTCTTTCGGGATGTATTTATCTTTTGGACCAAAAGGTATACGGATTATGTACGCACCACTACTTTCACCACTTTCACCGTCATCTTGGTTTAAAGGATTTAACATTTCTGTTGGTTCACCGTAAGACCAGTCAACACCAGGTGCTGATACTTGTCTAGTCAGTAAATCTACTCGATAAACCCCTGGCATTGCTCCTAACGCCCTCGCTAGTTCAACTACGTATTTGACCTGAAAAATCAAAAATGTTATTCCAACTTACAAATATCAGCAGTGTCAGCTGGCAGTTACGATTAGGTAAATGTTACCTGTCCACCTGTATCAGAATCGCGGCCTAGCTCCATGTTTTCACCACGAATCAGACCGTGAAGACTGAACAAATTAAACTATGAGAATCGCATCCAACAAAGTATAATGAAAAGGTATAATTTTTACAAATGAGAAACGAAAACACGTGCCTGATTAATACAATGTAAAGTTTCTTTTCCTTTTGTTGAGAAGCAAAGTTTTTCAGTACATCCATTGAATTAATTCTTTTCATCCCGCCTTTAGTGCTAACTCCCTTAGGTGAAATCTCGCTAACTGTATCCCCTTTCTCTCCTTCAGATAAATCTTCTGGCATGTCATTCATTAGCGGTTTAGGGACCCTGGCTAGTCCGCTTTTTTGTTTCATTCTTTTTTGAGATTCTTCACCTAGCTACGCGTCGAAAGTAAAACAATGTTCTCAAAGTCAATAAGCAAAAGTTAGTGAGCTTCTGAAACATATGTTTTCTAAAGCGTCACAGTTCAACGATATATGATGAGTAGCATACAATAATCGTTTGAAAACCAAGTAAAAAATGAACGATTAGGGAAACCTTTTTCTTCCGGCGTGCTAAGTTCCATATCCTCCAACTCATATTTTCTAATCTTGTATTTCTTTCTTGTGAATCCTTGATGGACGATGCCTGCAAATATTTGAAACGTAGATGCTTAGTATTTCAACGATCAACTCGCTAATCCTCTAAATAGTTCTATAATCTGTCAATTCACAAATAAACAGAACACTACAAAATCCGTATACCATTACATTACTCTCATTTTAAATCTTATTCTCTTAACTAACGAAAAATTGTCAAATACGTAATTGTTACAACTTAGAAGCAATAAAAACACATCTTTAACACCATTTATCGAATCACATTTCATTACACAACTCATTGCTATCTAATCTTAACTAGGTAGGCGGAGCCAAAGTAGGCAGTTTCCCCACTAAATATTTTCCGTAATAAAAAAATACTTATATTTATGTAATTTTTGACGTTATTATTCCAAAACGCGGTCTTAAAACACATTTCTACAAAATCACACATTCCACATTACATCAAATTAGAATTAGAAGATACCATAGCCCATGACCGGCGAAGATCAGTTTCGTCAAATTTGGTAATAACTTCTTCAACAAAGTATCTCGTGGGACTAAATTTGCCTCTTTCTCGCAACATTAACGACGTTTTCTTGTCTTCGAGTCCTGGACCTACATCAAGAATAGCTTCCAGGTAACTGTTTATCCAATCATTTCCCGCCATTTTTCAAAATTTCTTCAATATATATGAATTACAGATTGATCTTAATGAATTTTGTGTATTAATTCGATGGAATTATGAAGATGAATTATATGAATTTGTGATGAAAAAATTGTTTCAAATTGAAATCATGTTTTTCAAAATTTGGTTGGTAAAAAAAACAAAAATGAGTGATTAACGATTAACGGAAAATTCGGTTAAATACGGAAACCCCGCCATATGACTTGGAATAGTTGGAGTTAATTGCATAAGTCGTCCCTCGCGTTAACGTTTGGTCAGATTGTAAGTTTTGTTATAAGATTTTGAAAGTTAATGTATCGTCTATTTAACTAAACTTGAGTGCCCTTTATGCAACAGGTTTATACTTGTTAATTGTATACGGGTTTGGTTAACTTCTGCCTTTTAGGGCATATGTTAAACCGTAATAAATGCACGTAAATTGTTCTTGTAAATTGAAATATGCATTTAATATTTTCAAAATACCTTACAGATTTTAACTTTTAGGAAAAATATATTCAATATTTTGAAGATATTAAATTCAGATTTCAATTTACGAGAAAAATTATGTGCATTTTATGCAGCTTAACATGTATCCTAATGACACAAGTTAGTCAAACTCGTATACATTATTCTTGTTAGAAACGATATTCGCGCAAAATACTTTTCACATGGAGGATATATGTACTTTCAAAATCTTATGGACAAAATTTGAACACTCTCCTCGGGTCGGGTTAGTCAATCAGGTCAGGTCTTGATAACACAAGAATTGAATATGCTAATTTGTACATAAAATTCTTAGTGAACGTTTCACCTTCTATGGTTCATATCTTTTCATTTCATTTATACAAAAAAAAATCTTTAAAAAAATAAAAATTGTTATTTGATATAAAGGTCCTTCAAGCAAGTGCAAGATTTTAATAGATTAAGCTTTGGAAAAATAATTCTTAGAAATGACCAAAGCGAAAAGTGTGTTCCAATTGCATAGGACGACGATGGCGTGACTTTTATATTGCAAATGGCCTAAAAGAAAGAGATCGTTTTAAGCTTGAACTCGTCAAGATTGGGATCAAACGTGAAGCACATTCCTATCGAATGTATTTCTCCTTTTCAATCAAACGAAGAGTCATATGACTTTTGAGGTCAAACAAGATACTTTCTTCGTTTTTCAAAGTCGACCCTTCAGGGAATCGAAAATTAATTTGCATTTGAAAGGTAGCTTGTTTGACTATATCTCATGTTTGTGATTATTTTCTTTCGAGTGTTTTCTCAGTTCTTTGTTGCACTTTACAGCAACTGGCTGGTAACCTAAGGAGTGATATCGAAATGTGATTGAGTTTGCAATAAGAAATGTGGACATAATTTATCTCTTCTACGTAAGTATCTTCCGATGAAATTTTCAATAGCATTATCAAATGTATCAAGTAACGGAGAAATTATCCTATAAAATGTGGAAAATGAAGGCTCGTGGAAAGCTCACTTGGAAAACCATACGGACCAGTACTTTAAACTTGGAAATGGAATGAATGAATTTTGTATTACAGACGACTTTACAAAAGAAGATCGTTTAGAGTACAAGTTTATCAAGAACGCGAAAAAACCTGTTGCCGTGATTTCAAGTATGAGATCATTAGTTTTATTTTTATATTTTGCAGAAGGTTCCAATGGGTTTGGCAAGATCAAACAGATTGAACAAGTGAAACTGTGAAATAGTTGTAATGGACGAAAAGCACAGGCATTGGCTGACACGACTTTGCAATGCAGGGGCACAAATGTATATAGGAGGGTTGTGGGATATGTGGGATGCAAATAGAATAGCGGAAGGAGATGATTTCTTACTTGAACTTGTTCAAAATGGGAAGAAAACTCTCTTGAACTTCAAATGAAATCTCTATCTCTATATCGCTCTCTACGTCAACTGTGTATAAATATAATATAATAAACCACTTGAAATTGTATTTTATTTCTCACCTAGAATCTTGAATGAAATACACCACCCATTGTAGAACCGAACTAGACCAGACCCGGTCTAAACCTAACTCTGATTCAAATACAAAAACACCATTTCCTCAACATAACATCTTATTTTTTGCTAATTTTCGTTAGTAAAGAAAATTACATAGTAAAGATGAGTTATAAAACCTTTTACCATAACATGAGAAGAAAAGTCAACATCTTAATTTGACTTGTCAGAGTCAAAATTATTGCCTACAGTACGCCTTTCTTCGAGTATTTGCTTTGTTTTTTCGAGAACACCAAAGAAAATAGATCCTCCTATACCTATCCACAAGACCCGTGGCCCGATTCCCTGCATTATGCAAACAAAACATATGAACGTCTTTTTGAAAAAAAACAATCACATTGGTGGAAATTATACTGTCGTAAAGAAATATATTTTGTCATCAATTTATATAGAAAGACGATACCTTTAGAAATGCAGAAGGTCCTTCTTCCTTCAAAATTGTGCTGACGCAGTGGGAGATACCTCGGTACTGGTTACCCGCTCCCTGCATCAAAATTCGTTTTTTCGTTTGTCTTAGCCAATGACTGTTCTACCGCTTAAAAGAGAAATCTTATAAAATGTACCTGAGTCATCAATCTTGTCTTTATTACATCTAATGGAGTTGTAACAGCCCCTGTTATTGCACCTGTGCACACAAAAACCGTTGGCAAAGGATTTTTACACAAGAATAAAACAGATGAAAATATATTAAAATAAGTACACACGCATAAAGGCAAAAAACCGTTATTTATGTACAATATTTTCTTCAAATAATTGTTTTGAAATAGATAGTTTTACCTGCAAAAGCACCAATCACAGCATTCTCTGGGTCGCTAAGATTTCTTTTTGCCTGTTTAAATAAACAGTTTGGCTTTTGACTTTGACTTTGTGATATTAACGATGATAAGGGTAAAATCAAACAAATAAGCTGTAATGGAAAAGGGTCAAATGGGTTAAACGGGCAACTTACAGCTAGTTTATACCCAATTCGAAGCTGCTCATAAATGCAAAACTGAAGGGCGTCAAAAGGCAAGTCTCGCAATAAAAAGGAACTATAGCCCTGAAATTTAAAGAAACTAGTCAAACAGGGCACATAAAAAAATTAGCTTAAAAGAGAAACAGTGAAAGAGGTTGAATTATAATTGTAAGTTTGTAACTTTGTATTAAATGTTATATCCAAAAATCAAGCTCAAAAGGCAAGTATATTTTTTATGTATACAGTCTCCCAAATCGTTTTACGCAAAAATTTATATTATTATTGTAAATTTGAAAATGTATTTCTATAATCTCATATTAATTATATTAATCTTGTTTTGCGACCGTACTGAAAATGACACACCTATCAAATTTTACATACCGCAAAAAGCCCTCTAAAACCCTCTTTAGCAACAATAAGGCGAACAGCAGCAGGGGCTGAAGCAAAATGCCCGGTTTGCATCCTTTGCTTAACAACCTGCATAATGTAATAAACAAGGAATAAAAACACCGAAAAAAGATTAAAAAAAATAAAAGAGGTGTGAAGAGTAAAGTACAAAATACCTCCGTTGGTACACGTATAATAGAAGAGGCAGCACCTCCAACAGCACCTGCAGTCTACATTATGTTTTATTTCTAACAGGTCAAATGGGTAGAATAAGAAACTAGCATATACACGAAAACAGGTAGGGCGCCTTTGAAAAGTGTATTCTAAATTTTAATTCATAAAAGCTCCTAAATTATTTTATTCAAAGAAATATATTATTTGTAATCATAATTCATACAACTCCCGTTTTGACCCAAACACGTGTTGACCCGCTACCAAATTCACCCATTTTTCGACCCCTTTTTTTCCCCCTATGTATTCATTTATAATAAATAAAAGGGCTAATGCCTCCAGAATATCAGCTTACTTAGGTTGGTATACTCAATCACATCCCTAAACTACTAAACAAGTCTATATTTAAAAAAAAAAAAAAAAAAGTACTTACCAAAATATCCCATTTTCAATAAATATGTATAATTACCAAATTAGCTCATTTTCTGATTAGATGGTTTGCGATGTCATCTTTTTTGATCAGGAAATTGTCAAAAAACCGGACCACCAACCTAAGTGTGTTGCCATCCTGTGGCATGATCCCTTTTATTTATTATATATAGATATGTAGGTAGGAACGAAGGTGTAAAAGTGTAAAACCCTTCAATTATATTGAATGATGCATGATGGAGTACAGGAACGGAAAATAAGCGCAAAGAAAATGAAAGATAATATACGAATTACAACGTTAGTAGAAATAAAGAGCAAACTCACCAGGTGAGCCAATGCACTAAAATTTTCAGGGCAGAGCTTGAGTAATTTTTGTTTCGTAGGTTCATATACACCAATAAATATTGCTGATGCACTGAAACGATTAAAATAGTTTATCAATATCACCCCTAAAATACTAAACTACAACTGTTATATAAGTTTCACTGCTTCGGAGATTTTTAGAAAAAGGATGTAAAATCGAAATATTGATATACATATATACAACGATTCCAGTTCAAGTTGAGAAAAGAGCTAGAACTTACGGTAAAACTCCTGCAAGATTTCCAGCCAAACCAGAGTACAAACCCTTAAAGATAATTTTTCCTCCACCACGAACTGTCTACCATAAAACCATGAAAACGTGTAAACAATGATTCATCTAACCAAAAAGCTTAGATATAAATTACCAAAAATAAATTATTTCAGCTTTAACATTTTACCTGCTTGGAGCCGAGTTTTAATTGTGTCAAGTGGATATAAAGCAGATTCCACAACAACTCCAGCGGCAGCTCCAGCTACGGCACCCTCTGCAAAATTAAAATAAATACTTTTACAAACGGTATATAACTAAAGACTGCTCTATAAGATTCAGTATCAAACTAAATTCTGTTAAAATGACGGAATTACATGTTTTTCCGACTGTATTATGCTTCAAATAATAGTGTATAATTAATTTATTTCTACATATGGCACATGTTAATACTTTTAACTTTGTTCACCATCCACATTATTTTGTTCTTTTGATAAAATTGTGTCATTTGAAAGCTTTCTACCAGACAAAGTTTACTACCACTTTTATATAAACATTTCACCTGTCAACTAACCACCGTTAATTGGTTTGTCACAATATTTTACTTACGTCTTACATAGGTTCTTAGTCGTTTTCAATGAGAAAAAAAGTCATATATTTTCATGACGGGAAATAACCGTCCACAGAAGAAAAACAACACATAATCTGAAAAATGCTGTTTTTAGTTAGTCAAGTGGCAGTTTAACCGTTTGTTACGAGTGTACTAACATTCAATCTTAAAAATAATAGACCTTAATTCCTAGTCTACCTTTTTTGAATACGAACAACAAAACAAGTCAATCCAACAAAATTTTATTAGTTAACATATAATAAAACATACCCAACAAAACCCGAACAAAATCGAAAGGGTTATCTTGTTTTTTGCTGATTGATGCAGCATACTTTTTTGGAGTCAATAATTGTTGTTTTATTGCATCTGGAAAAATAAAATACATTAATTACAGTAAAATGAAAATGGAATTTAAATATATATATATATATATATATATATACCTGGTGAATCTAGCTTAGGGTTTACAGACATTGTTGACTTGGATTAAAATTCAATTGAATCGATTAGAGAAAATAAGAGTAAATCTACAAATTCTGCTTGAAATTAACGAGAAATATTTATCAATAGACGAAAAAATTACGGAGTATATGGTAATTCGAACTTAAAACCCTCTAATTTGGAGATTTAGGGTTTAAGGAAAAGGTTTTCTGTTATCGACAAAAGTTCTAGTGTCAAAAATAAAGTGGTTCAAATTATATCATGTTTTCGTGTTATGTTTTCGCGTCATTTTGTCACTCACTTAATTTCCGCGACAAAAAATATAACGCAAAAACTTTTCACGATTGTAGCGATTATTTTTTAAATATGCAAGTGGTAGATGAGTACTTTTATAATTTTCCTTGTTATTTATAATTTCTTAAGTGCAAAAACCACTCCTCCAAGCTCAAGATCATGAGTGGTGTAATTCTTCTCGTGGACATTCAACTGACGAGAAGCATACGCGATAACCTTACCTCGCTGCATCAGAACACAACCCAAACCCTGACCAGAGGCGTCACAATAAACCACAAAATCATCGGTACCATCAAGAAGTGCAAGGATAAGAGCATTACACAACCGCTCCTTTAGAGACTGAAAAGCCAACTCCTGATCATCTCCCCAAACATACTTCTTATTTTTCTGCGTTAAAGTGGTGAGAGGTTTGGCGATTTTGGAGAAATTCTCAATGAATCTCCGATAGTACCCAGCTAACATGACCCAAGGTATAGCCATAGCAACATCCCTGCCATGAGCACTGATCATAGATTTCCACCATGTAAGGGTCTATCCCTTCAGGAGATGGGTGGAATAACGAACTTGGTTCTGAGCACCACAATTGCTGTTGTCGAAAACTGACTCAGCTTGCTCGAACCATTGACTGAGAATAAGGTCCCCGCCCTTTCCATCGAACTCGGTGGGCTTACAGTTCAGGAATTCTTTGTAAGTACAACCATGAGGAGGTGTAGGTGGAGGAGGTTGTGGTGGTGGAGGTGGTGCTGGATGAAGTTGTTGATTAAGAGCATTCATGACATGTACCAGGATCGTAGGCACCACTGCAGCTAACTGGTGACCGATCAAAGCGACAATCTCGGGCTCAATAAGATATCGTCGTGGAGCCATCTACATAAGAATGGAAAATGTGTTAGTATGAGTACATAATAACTTAAACAAGAGGTATAACAATGATTCAAAAGACAAGAACTTATTGGTATGCTTTGCGTCGAAATTACAAACATGGTCATGTATATATATATATATATATATATATATATATATATATATATATATATATATATATATATATATATATATATATATATCGTCATGGATATAATTACGTTGTACACCCATAATTATATCCATACCATCTCATACACATGTCTCCTCCCCATGTCCATCATTACAACGTTCACATTTACCGTTCAATAAAATGAAGTAACCGGTCTGAGTCTCCACGGCGGCGTAGTGAGAAGGTATTGTGGCGCAGTGACCTCTCAGATTAATCGGTCTGAATCTCTACTGCGGCGCAATGATCTCTCAGATTTCAAACTCCCAATTTTCTTTCAAACCAACAATGAGAATATAGAACGAAAACATCGCATGAAAATGATCATATAGGAAACTCCTTCAGCGTCGTAAGTCGTTGTGGTTCGTCGTCTTCCTTAGGCGATAAATTCGTTAAGTGCGAGTAGTGTGACGATATAAAACGATAAAAAGATCTCAAAAGATCTATATGAGGACTCCTAGTTATATTCTAGGCCAAACCACCTAGTTCTCTATAACCATGTCCTCTGATACTAATCTGTCACACCCCGCCAGTGGTGGAAACGCAAGGTGTGGCCGATTGGCGATCGTCATAACACAATAGTAAATAAAGACATAATCTATATGATAAAATAAATAATGTATGTTATGACGTCGTCATACTCAAGGTAAAATCCATGGTACATGAATCCGTCAAACACTAGAAGTAATATGTTCAACAAAACAACCAACGTATAGTATCGATCACAAAGGCATGCGAGCCCGAAATAAAATCCCAAAACAAAAGTATAGTCACAACATAATGGCACAAATGCAATGCAATTCTGAAGTCTGCTAGAGTCCGACTCCTAAAGCCAAGTCCTACGCCTACTCATTATCTGAAAGTAAAGCTTAAAAAGTAAACATAAAGTTGAGCGAGTTCATTGAGTAAGTATAAAATGTAAAGGTAAGAAAACATATCTCAACACCAGTTTAGCAAACAGGATGTGTAACTACTGCATGTAAGTAATAAGAAAAATCAACATCCATAATCATCCATCGTAAGCATATATCACAAGTAGGCAAAGTATACTAGTAAACGAGTACTATCAGTAGGAAAGGTATACTGACTAAAAACATCCGCAATAGCCACGTTAACGTAAGTACACCTCATTAGTAGGAAAGGTATACTAATGAGCATGCAGGTATCTGTAGGAAAGGTATACTGATACGTCAGTAGGAAATGTATACTGACCAGAGTTTTTACCAGTAGGAAAGGTATACTGGTAAACAACTCTCACAACAGATGTCTCATTTAAGTTTTGAAAATATGCATTAAGTTTACGTTACACATTTTATGAGTTTTCAAAAGTAGTAAGTTTCCATACATAGAAATATATATTTATGATAAGTTTCCAAATTTAGTAAATTTCCAACAATAGAAATATTTACATATATATAGTAAGTATTGGAAATGAAATACGTTTATAAAAATCCGTTTTTCTCAAAAGTGGTTTTGGTTGAGCTTTACTTTTCCCCGATTTGTAAAACATATACAATAGTAAAAGTGGGCAATGAACTCACCTTATCGAGCAAATACGCGACACTACACAAGTAGTGTGAATATGTGTGTATACAAGTAAGTAGGTCACTAGCTAAATTCCGACTAGATAAAGTGCTCCCCTAGATAAATATAGCAATGATTCGTAAGAATAAGTTTATTGAGTTCATGACTCGATTAATTATCGTGTTTAAGTTTTATATATAACGATAACATTTTCAGCCAGTACCTATGTTCATTCAAACCGATATATCTAGAGTTTTAGGAAGAGTTAAACAATGAATCTTATATATCTGAAAATTAGAATCAGAGGGCTACGTTTTATACTATGGGTTTGGTCCATTTAAGTTAATTATGAAAGAGTTATGATTGAAACAAAATTGGTCTAATAATCTGTCCAAAATCGTTTGTTTTTATAAGTCGAGTTATAAAACGTTTCTAAGTCGTCAATTGTAAATTTAAATGAGATTAACCATTTCTAAGGTGTTTACGACCTTTTACAAATCAATATTAACCCATTCAAAATATGTTTAAGGTTTGCTAAGTGGTTACACATTTCCAGTTACCAAAACCTAACAAAGTATTCCAAAAACTCATATTCGACCCCCTATTAGTAATTTACACTTTTAGGAGGTTCTACGATTAATTAGACAACGAGCCTTACGTTTCTGAAAACTAGATTCCAAAGGCTACAACATTAGTTTAGATCTCAGTTACAAAATCAATTCCAGATCAGAGTTATAAACTGAGATAGACAGACCAATATTTTATTTCTGAATTTGTCAAATGGTTCCATACATATATATATATATATATATATATATATATATATATATATATATATATATATATATATATATATATATATATATATATATATGGATCAGGTAAAAATGACATAAACTATAGGATCGGTAAAAACGAATTTGGATCACATACAAACTAGCCCAAATATAAATTAACTTCTTTCTTTCTCTTCTTAAATCAAAACCCATATTCATTCTCTCTTTCATCTCGATTCCATCATCCAAAATCAAAATCTAGATTTGTTCTTCCTCTCATCTCGGTTCCATCATACCAAAATAAAATCCCGTAATTTTTATCTAACCCATCACTAAGAATTTCATACACATAACCCACATCAAAACCGGATGAAATCGAAAAAAAAAATACAAACTTTTAAAGTTGAAATCAAAAACCAAGTAGTGATTTACGTATTAAGTGCGCGAAGAAGTAAAAAAGAAGTAGGTGTTGATTTTTTGTTTTATAAAAAAAAAAGAAATCAATTTTTTTTCTTCGGAAAGTTACTGTAAGTTAATGAAAAAGATGAAATAGATGCATTTTACTAGATGTATTGTGAATATGTATTATTTTAAGTGTATTTTTCATTTTTATTTTTTTTTTTAAATTTTGAGTAAGACCTTGGTGAAGAAGATGAACTAGATGCATTTTATTAGGTGTATTTTTTCAATTTTCATTATTTGATATAATTTCGTATGTTGGAACACTTTTTTATGTTTTTTGGCAGAGAAGTACATGAAAAATGTTATAATATCTAATCAATTTGCAGTTTTTAATTAGACGCATTTTCAAAATGGTAGATGCATTTTCAATTTTTGTGTTGTTTTTACTTATTTACACATCCATGTATCTTATGCATTACTATTTCATCTTTTTTTATGTTTGTTATTTTTGAGATAAATACTTTTCGTTTATTGTTTTAGCATATTCATTGCATCTACTTTTTTTAGAAATGCATCTAGTTTTTGTAAGAGTTTTTGTTGAATCATATTCATTGCATCTACTTTTTTTAAAAATGCATCTAGTTTTTGTAGGAGTTTTTGATGAATGTTGTCTAGAGATATAAAAAAAAACTATTTTTGAAGATACATCTAATGCTTGAATTTCATCTTACACTTAAATTACATCTAGTTATAGAAAATGCATATAATAGGTAACATGCATCTACTTTTTATGAAACGAGACTGGTATCAAATTAACGATGATGAAAAACTAGATTTATTGGTATAAGTAATTTGATAAAACAACTATTAATGCACAAAATAAGAGAAACTAAAAGGAACGGAGGTAAAAATAATTAAAAAAAAAATGTTAGATAATGACGCGCGTGGCCATGAATCGTTCATACCGTTTTGTATGTTAAGGGTGGTTTGTAGGCGAACCCCACCCTATATATATATATATATATATATATATACACACACACGTTGTCCTAGGTTTTCCTACCGTTTATGATTACAAGCTTGTAGACACGACTTATGTGACGATCAATTAGCTTAGCACGAGTCATAAACAGGTTCATACCAATTCAAACGATTTACAAAATGATTGTACAATAACGAATAAAAAGGAACATGAAATTAGGGTTTTATACCAACTAGGTTGCAAAAGTTTGGTTCAAAGATGTCAAGTGCCGTTTCAAGCCAAACAAGTCACGATGACGACACTAGGAGGCTGCCAAATAACGACCATGGGTCACCAAAACCAAATCAAAACACAAGATCAGAATGTAGTCATGTATACATATCAAGTGATGAATCGGCGAATGTATACACACATACCACAATGGATTTGATGATTCAAGAAGACAATGACTTGATCAGAGACCGAATAACAAGATGCAAATGAACCGCACACGAGCCAAGATCAGATTCAAACAACAATACACAACAATTAACACCAATACACAAGAAAGAAAAGGATCGGTCAAGGTGAAGAATGAACACAATGATACACCATACCTAGATGAATTTCTTGTGATGTGTTTGATTCGAAATAGAATATTGAATATGATGATGATACCACGACTCCAAAAGCAAATCGATTTGTGGCTGTAGCAAGAGAATCACCAACGAATATCAAGAGTTTGATTAGATTTTCGGCTCTAAGGTTTTACAAGAATCAAAATACACCAATACCTTGGATAAATGATGAAGCTTTAAGGATGAATCGATGGTTGCACAATGGTAGGAGGGTTTCGACAGCAGTGGGAGAGAAATGAGAGTGACGGTTGAGAGAAATGAAACTTAGGGTTAGGGTTTTGTTAGGGTTAAACCAAATGAGTGTGTATATGATTAGTTTAGACACTAGTTAAGGTTTTAGGCTAAGGTTCAGTTAAGTGTGGTCTAGGCTTGGTTTAATGCACCATGGAGTTAACCCAAAATGACTTAGACAATGGTTCACACTCAAACCAACTCGGACATGATCTGAACCAGGCGCGTGCTGCGGCGTAGTAGCAAGGTGGTGCGACTCAGACCACCGAGTAAAATGTGATTTTTATATATGAACGTAACGAACGATAAGCAACGCGAAGGTTATAAAATAGACGTAGTTTTAAACAGTTGTTAAGATATAGTATAGATATAATCTAAAACCGGAAGTTCTAAATTGTTTAACGATGTTTATCGGATACAAAATGACAAGTTCACGAAACACGGAAATTTCTCGTTAATTATCTAGGAGCTCTTCTAGTGGGTACTAACTACTTGTGCACTTAAACTAACACAATATCAAACACATATAAGGATATACACACATGTCAAAAGCAATAATCACACATAAATAAAGTATAAGGAACTTTTAAATTAAAAGCTTTTATAAACACAGTAAGAGCTATCGACATATATATATATATATATATATATATATATATATATATATATATATATATATATATATATATATATATATATATATATAGGGGAGGGTTCATGTAAAAAGTGTTAAATTTGTAAAAAGTGTGAGAAACATTGTGGGAGTGACATGTGGCAAGCTTGAATTTTTATTTATTTATTTTTTTTTTTTTTTATAATAAAAAAATAATATTTTTAATAAAAAAAATTTTTTTTAAAAAAATCGAAATTTTTTTTTTTCGAGAATTTTTTTTTTCTTTTTGCTCGAAAAAAGTTATGTACGAAAAAAAATATGATACACATTTATGATGCACATCTATGATGAACATTTTATGTGTGCATCATAGTTGAATATCATAGTTTTTTTGTGTGCATCATTTATATGAATCATATTTTTTGTATATCATTAATGTGCATCATATTTTGTGTGTGCATCATATGACGTGACAGATGACGTTATCAAAAAGAATTTCAAATTTTTTTTTTTTCCAAAATTTTTTTTTTTTCAAAAAAAAAATATTATTTTTTTAAATATCTTTTTATTAAATTTTTTTTTTTTTTTCCAAGTTTGCCACATGTCACTCCCACAATGCTTCTCACACTTTTTACAAATTTAACACTTTTTATTTGATCCTACTCATATATATATATATATATATATATATATATATATATATATATATATATATATATATATATATATATATATATATATATATATATATATATATATAGGGTGAGGTTCGGGTAAGAACGACCCAAAGTCTAGGAACGCTAAGAACCAATGCTGACCGTCCGATTAAGGTGATGATCAGCAGTAGTAACCTTACTACTGATCAGTAGAAGGGTACTACTGATCAGTAGAAGGGTACTACTGATCAGTAGTAAGTGGTTACTACTGATCATCACCTTAATCAGACGGTCAGCATTGGTTCTTAGCGTTCCTAGACTTTGGGTCGTTCTTACCCGATCCAATTACTATATATATATATATATATATATATATATATATATATATATATATATATATATATATATATATATATATATATATATATATATATATATATATATATATATATTTTGGACCACACATATTTGGGACCTGCACGACTTAAATTCACCACGTTGTAACGATTATAAACCATCATTCAGAGAAATTAAACATATGGTCTTTGTAATAAATTTTATTTACTCGCATCGTACGATTTTTGTCAAAGCATTAGACAACATTTTTTTGATGTACATTTAAAGCCATGCCATTCAATTATCATAATAACGGTAGGTGGTGCTAGAAATCCATCAAGAATTAGAGAGCTAGCATGTTCACATCATATGATTATACACGTGATTTTTCTAATAAATAAAAAATCTATAGTTAAAGTATGTAAATATTATTTGGAATTAATCACCAAAATAATCACCTATCACTTACAATTTACAAAAATAATCACCTGATGCGCGACGAATTTCTCGCGACACATTATCGTCGCGAGAAGTACATAAAACAAAATCAGACCAATAAAATCAGATACGTCGTCGCGAAAATGAATATTGACGCGATAAATGAATAGTGTCGCGACAACGTGTCAAATTTTTATTGATCTGATTAAAATATGTGTACTTTCGCGACAAAAAAAATGTCGCCGGAAATCCGTCGCGAATTAGATGATTATTTTGATAATTTGCTCTATTATTTATAAAATAATAAACAAATTTCATATCCACTTAATTGATGTTCTTTCACTTTTTTTTATTTAATTATCGTAAGATTATTTATATAATAACTGTAATAACTTTATGATTTTTTTATGTGACCAATAATATTTAAAGAAAAATATTGCATTTCGTTTCAATATCACTACCTTTTTTTTTTTCCTTATTAATAATGATTGCACTTTTATAAAATTATATTATTACAATTTTTCTTTTCCTGAATTGGAAAATTCCACGTTTCTCTCATCTTTCCTTTTTCTTATTTGTCTTCTTCATTTAACATACATCTTTCATTTTTAAATTAACATTTTCAAAAGATTATATATATATATATATATATATATATATATATATATATATATATATATATATATATATATATATATATATATATATATATATATATATATATAGAGGTGAGTTCATTTAGGAACCATCAATTATTTAGGAACCATTAGGAACCATTTTTAGGCAAGGTGGCAATTTTGTAATTAAGTCAAATCCCCAAATTGGAAATCAATTAAAACCCACTTTAAAATACTAATTAACTTTAAATTAACATATCTAGAGTATAACTAGGTTTTAGGAAAAACTAAATACACCATTAAAACAAGCATTTAATTATCTTTCCAACGAGCACCCACTTGATATACTTTTGACGACTTTTTTTTTTTTTTTTTTTTTTTTTTAGTGAGTTTCGGTATATACACTAGTGTATATACTAAATATTCACCAGTGTATATACTAATACACCAAAAACACATCTAAACCATATACACTATACACTAGTGTATACACTATATTCACTAATGTATACGAATCTTTATATTAATTTCCTTTTAATTGTGAATACGCAATATACAAAAGTGAATATACAATATATATATACACAAGTGAATATACAATATACACCAGTGAATACGCAATATACACAAGTGAATATACAATATACACCAGTGAATACCATGTATTCAATAGAGAATATATCTTATACATTAGTGAATATAGTGTATACACTAGTGTATATTGTATAAATACACTAGTGTATAACTATACATTAGTGAATATAGTGTATACACTAGTGTATAAATACACTACTGTAGTGTATAAATACACTAGTGTATAACTATACATTAGTGAATATAGTGTATACACTAGTGTATAGTATATATGGTTCAGATGTGTTTTTTGTGAATTAGTATATATACTGGTGAATATTTAGTATATACACTAGTGTATATACCGAAACTCACTGTAAAAAAAAAAAAAAAAAAAAAGTCGTCAAAAGTATATCAAGTGGGTGCTCGTTGGAAAGATAATTAAATGCTTGTTCTAATGGTGTATTTAGTTTTTCCTAAAACCTAGTTATACTCTAGATATGTTAATTTAAAGTTAATTAGGATTTTAAAGTGGTTTTAATTGATTTCCAATTTGGCTCTCAATTTTGACTTAATTACAAAATTGCCACCTTGAGTTTAATTACAAAATTGCCACCTTGCCTAAAAATGGTTCCTAATGGTTCCTAAATAATTACATGGTTCTTAAATGAAACCAACTCTATATATATATATATATATATATATATATATATATATATATATATATATATATATATATATATATATATATATATATATATATATATATATATATATATATATATATATATATATATATAGGGTGAGGTTCAATAGGGATCCCTTTTTTTCTAGAGATTCAGGGATCACCTTTAGAGCCACACAATTTCATTAATAGATCAAACCCACGGAGGGGTATTTTAGTCATATTGAAAAAATATTTAAAAAGGTCACGCGCCCCTATGTGTAATTGTTTCCACCGCATATTCTGGATCTAACAAAGAAAATTCATACAAACACCCCTGTCTTTCTTCTCCAATTCTCAATTAAAATTCAGTGAGCTATCATCAAGATCTCAAATCAATACATGTCTACAACTTTCCTCTTTATCTTTCTTTCCTTCATTACTTATAAACCTTTCGTTGACTCAATTTTTTCAACCATTTCTCTCGCCGGAAAATCACCGCCGACAGCATCTCCGGTCACAAATGCTTTTAATTTATTTTATATTGTATTGAAATATGTTATTGTTCGAATATTGTTGTTAATTCTACGAATTGATACATGCGAGTTGTAATAAATTGTTGTCGAAGCTCGATTTAGGTGTTTGAGCTGTAGGACATTTGTTTGTTATTACTGGAGTTGTTTTGTGCTTGAATGGCGGTAGGATATTCATCGGCGGAGAGGTCATTGGAGGAAACACCAACATGGGCGGTGGCGTTGGTTTGTGCCGTTTTCATTATCATCTCAGTTATCATTGAACATGGGATTAATTCACTTGGCAAGGTAAAGTTTTTGTTGTTCTATTTCAAATTACTACGTTGGTGTTTAAAAGGTTATTTCAAAAGCTAGAAAAAATTATATATGACGATTTTTACTATTATTACTATTTTGTTAGCATTGTTATGTGTGCTTAATTGGTGGTTTTTTGGTTCAGAGGATGAGTCTGATGTTAGTGGCTCAGAGGAAGAGGACGATGATGATACGTCTTGGATATCTTTTAAGGTAATCACCTGTGATTTTATTAATTTAGTGCCTTAGTATGTTGATGTAAAATGTCGCCAAAATGTTTAGTAATCACCTGTGATTCTATAGTTTTTACATTAAGAAATGTTTTATTATTTAGTGCCTTAGTACCTTGATGTAAATTGTCACAAAATCTATAGTAATCACCTGTGATTGTATTAATTTAGTGCCTTAAATGTCATAAAAAATGTTTAGTAATCACTTGTGATTCTAAAGTTTTTACATTAAGAACTGTTTATAATATAGTGGCTTAGTACCTTGATGTAAAATGTCACCAAAATGTTTAGTAATCACCTAGTAATCACCTGTGATTTTATTAATAATGTGCCTTAGTATGTTGATATAAAATGTCACAAAAATGTTTAGTAATCACCTGTGATTTTATTAATAATGTGCCTTAGTATGTTGATGTAAAATGTCACAAAAATGTTTAGTAATCACCTGTGATTTTATTAATAATGTTCCTTAGTATGTTGATGTAAAATGTCACAAAAATGTTTAGTAATCACCTGTGATTTTTTTAATAATGTGCCTTAGTATGTTGATGTAAAATGTCACAAAAATGTTTAGTAATCACCTGTGATTTTATTAATAATGTTCCTTAGTATGTTGATGTAAAATGTCACAAAATGTTTAGTAATCACTTGTGATTTTATTAATAATGTGCCTTAGATTGTAATATTAACAATCAATTGTAGATGATGACGCTAATTTCAAAAGAAGCTATTGAAGAAAGAGGGAATTCAACAACCAACAATAATTTAATATGTTACTTTACTAGTTGAATTTTATTTGAAATGAGTAGACAAATATTTTGTTTGAGAATACTTTCGGTTTGGTGTATTTTCTTTGAACAATAACTATGTCACATGTGATTTTATTAAATTAAGTCACTAAATATCTTAAATGTAATTTTGTAGTCAACAAATTGTAAAGGAAAATCACCTGTGATTTAGTGCCTTAATACCTTAATACATTTAAGGTTCTTAATTTAGTGTCTTAGTAACTTGATGTAAATGTCTATTAATCACCTGTGATCGTATTAATTTAGTGCCTTATATATTGATGTAAAATATCATCAAAATGTTTAGTAATCACCTGTGATTTTATTAATAATTTTCTTTAGTATGTTGATGTAAAATGTCACCAAATGCTTATTTAATCACCTGTGATTATATAGTTTTTACATTAAGAAACTATTTATTATTTAATGTCTTAGTATGTTGATGTAAAATGTCACCAAATGTTTAGTAATCACCTGTGATTTGCTTTTTAAAATCATAAACCCTACATATTCTAATTTACAACCCAATAAAATAAATGATTTGCTTTTTAAAATGATTTAATGATATTTCAACTTTTAAAAAGAGAGAAAGTATGAAAAGGTGACAACTTGGAGAAAGAGAAAGTATGAAAAGGTGACAACTGTGCAGAGGGTTTGCAGAAATAGTACATTAATAGTACATTACCATGTTCATACCCACCATATTTGACTTTTATTCTATAGCAAAAGCGCGTGAATAAAATAAAAAGAGAAAAAGGTAAAAAGACCATTATGCCCCTCCGTGTGTTTTTAAAGGATTTTCACTTAACTCTACTTTTAATCTCAGCCACGAATTTTAGTTGATCTTGTGGCTGGGAGGGTGATCCCTGGATCTCTAGCAAAATAGAGATCCCTATTGAACCCCAATCTATATATATATATATATATATATATATATATATATATATATATATATATATATATATATATATATATATATAGGTGGGTTCAAATAGGAACCACTAAATAAATGAGAACCATAGGAACCACTTTTTAACCAATCACTTAAAACCCACTTTAAATTCATAATTAACTTTAAATTAACATATTTAGAGTATAACTAGGTTTTAGGAAAAACTAAATACACCATTAGAACAAGCATTTAATTATATTTTTAACGAGCACCCACTTGATATACTTTTGACGAATTTTTATTTTTTTTGGTGGGTTTCGATATATACACTGGTGTATATATTAATATACACCAGTGTATATACTTTTTTGCCAAAAACACATTTAAACCATATATTCACTAATAAATACATATGTATAAACAAGTGAATACACTTCTATTCACCGGTGTATGAACTAGTTCGTGACCTACATTCTAACCATATATTCACCAGTGAATACATATGTGTACGCAAGTGTATAAGACGGTATTCAGCAGTGTATATACACAGTTTTTGAAAAATTCTGAATTTGTAGTATATACACCAGTGTATATATCGAAACCCACCAAAAAAAAAAAAAAAAAAAAAAAAAAAAAAGTCGTCAAAATTTAAAAAAGTTTATATTTTTCCAAAAGAGAATAAAATACTCGTTCTAACTGTATATTTTTTATTTCGTAAAAGTTTATAATTTAAAAGATATTTAGTTTTTAAAATGAAGTGGGTTTTGTTAAATGATTGGTTAAAAAGTGGTTCCTATGGTTCCTAAATATTTTAGTGGTTCTAATTTGAAACCAACTCTCTCTCTCTCTCTCTCTCTCTCTCTCTCTCTCTCTCTCTATATATATATATATATATATATATATATATATATATATATATATATATATATATATATATATATATATATATATATATATATATATATATATATATATATATATATATTTAGTTTGTGTGTTTAGTAGGTGTGCTGGGTGAGTTAGGCTCTAGTTGTGTTAGAGTTTTTTCTTCATTTTTTTTCTCAGATGATTCTTTTGTTTCATCTCGTTCTGTAACCGTTTTTGTTAATATATTTTGCCCGGGAATTTCCCCTTTAGCGCAAAAATATATATATATATATATATATATATATATATATAAATATATATATATATATATATATATATATATATATATATATATATATATATATATATATATATATATATATATATATATATATATATATATATATATATATATATATATAGGGTGAGGTTCAAATGGGATCCTGAATTCTCTAGAGATCCAGGGATCCACTTTTCAGCCACACAAAATCACTTAAGGATCAAAACCACATAGGGGCATTTTAGTCAATATCAAAAAATTAATTAAAAACCTCACGCGCCTCCGATTAACTGCAAATACGCAATCATGGAAGAATGCTTTCTTCCCATGGTAGATCCGAGAACAGGAATCGATATGATACCTCATGTATTATATAATCTGGGGTGAGTACATCTTTGTTCTTGAATTTTCCTTTTCTGAGCTCTTCTCTACATTTCTAACAATTTCTAACATAACTAATTTGCTAAATCATGTGCAGATCAGAAGTTGCACGTCTTGACTATAAGGGATTTTACACAGTTGTCTTGGAGAAAGATGACATGTTACTAAGTGTAGCATCCATAAGGTACCATTGTAATTTCATTATTTTAGAAATTTATTTCGGTCAAGTTTTGATCTGACCCATGACTTAAGTGGATCATAATCCAAATCATTAGTTAATAAATAATGTAAACAGATGGATTATGACTCAATCGACGAAATTAGTTTTTTATTTTAGTCTGCCATAGTATATATTTCAATGATATGATATAAATTCTGGTTCAGGATCCATGGGAGACGAGTTGCAGAAATGCCTCTCATTGCAACATGCAGCAAATATCAGCGACAGGGAATGTGTAGGCGTCTCATGAATGCTATTGAAGAGGTACCCGTTCCATTTTAATCATCTCTGACTAGTAATACAATTGCTTTTTCATGCTCAAGTATTTATCCAACAGTAAACATCCCAATTTGAAAACTATATCTGCTTTTAATGCACATGGGTGGGTACTTTTGTATGGGTCAGCTCAGTTTGGCCTGAAACATGTATTGTCTATAAATTTGGGCGACTTGTAATCCGTTTCCTTCAATACTACTTTTTTATTTATTTTCCAGTCTACTTTTTGTTTGTGTCTTCCAAGAGTTCTATTTGGCAATGGTAGACTCATGTAGTTGTATTTTTTGAATAGTCAACTTATGCTGTGCTATCTTTTAGCTACTGAAATCCTTGAAAATCGAGAAGTTGGTGTTGTCGGCCATCCCTAGTCTAGTTGAAACATGGACCAAAATCTTTGGTTTCACACACTTGGAACTGGAAGAGAAGAAGAATCTGAGCAAAACCAACCTGATGGTGTTTCCAGGAACAATATGGCTCAAGAAACCCATGTACCAAGGGCCCATCACGGGTAAGATCTTTCAACCAATCTATATAAACCCCACTTTTATATCTGCATAAAATGGTCAACGGGTCAATATGGGTTTCGGGGAAAGTAGCTTGACCCACCAACATTTTTTGATTTTATAAAAAAAGTCATATATTATCAAAACAGTGTTACCGTTGCCCCTTAGCAATACGAATCTGATGGTTACCTAATTCATTTTCCTACTACAAACTGAAGGAAATGTCAATTAAATTTGAATAGGTACTCCAGTGGAAGCAGTATCTTCAAATCTGAATTTTGATCTTAAACAAGATAGGATTATGCTAACTGGCTGCAAGGAGCTCTTGCAAAAAGAACGAAACCAAGATGATTCGTCTATGAAGCCAAGTGAGGAACAACATTCGAGATTTGAAGGAATGTCTTGTGAAATGGTTTGTGGTGTAAAATGATCATTAATATGTATTATATAATCTGGGGTGAGTACATCTCATTAATTACAAAATCAAAATCAAATTAGATTTTTTGTTCAGCTCTTAGATCCGAATTTTAACAATCAATTGAAGGTTTGACACAAATATTAACAATCGATTGAAGGATATTTTAACAATCGATTCTTAGATCCGATTTTTTTTAATTGCAGATGATGACGCTAATTTCAGAAGAAACTATTGAAGAAAGAGGGGATTCAACAACCAACAATAATTTGGAAAATAATAACAATGAAAACAATATCAATAACCAGACATTGGAAAGTAAGTAATCATCTGTGATTCTATGTTTATTAATCACCTATGATTGTATTAATAATGTGCCTTAGTACCTTGATGTAAATTGTCACAAAATCTTTAGTAATCACCTGTGATTTTTTTAATTTAAGTGCCTTAGTATGTTGATGTAAAATGTCGTCAAATTGTTTAGTAATCACCTGTGATTCTATAATTTTTACATTAAGAACTGTTTATAATTTAGTGCCTTAGTACCTTGATGTAAATTGTCACAAAATCTTTAGTAATCACCTGTGATTTGTATTAATTTAGTGCCTTAGTATGTTGATGTAAAATGTCACCAAAAATGTTTAGTAATCACCTGTGATTCTATAGTAATCACCTGTGATTTTTTTAATTTAGTGCCTTAGTACCTTGATGTAAAATGTCACCAAAATCTTTAGTAATCACCTGTGATTTTATTAATTTAGTGCCTTAGTATGTTGATGTAAAATGTCGCCAAAATGTTTAGTAATCACCTGTGATTCTATAGTTTTTACATTAAGAACTGTTTATAATTTAGTGCCTTACTACCTTGATGTAAATTGTCACAAAATCTTTAGTAATCACCTGTGATTGTATTAATTTAGTGTCTTAGTATGTTGATGTAAAATGTCACCAAAAATGTTTAGTAATCACCTGTGATTCTATAGTAATCACCTGTGATTTTTTTAATTTAGTGCCTTAGTATGTTGATGTATAATGTCACCAAAATGTTAAAATCTTTAGTAATCACCTGTGATTGTATTAATTTAGTGCTTTACTATGTTGATGTAAAATGTCACCAAAAATGTTTAGTAATCACCTGTGATTCTATAGTAATCACCTGTGATTTTTTTAATTTAGTGCCTTAGTATGTTGATGTATAATGTCACCAAAATGTTTAGTAATCACCTGTGATTTTATTAATAATGTGCCTTAGTATGTTGATTTAAATGTCGCCAAAATGTTTAGTAATCACCTGTGATTCTATAGTTTTTACATTAAGAACTGTTTATAATTTAGTGCCTTAGTACCTTGATGTAAATTGTCACAAAATCTTTAGTAATCACCTGTGATTGTATTAATTTAGTGCCTTAGTATATTGATGTAAAATGTCACCAAAAATGTTTAGTAATCACCTGTGATTTTTTTAATTTAGTGCCTTAGTATGTTGATGTATAATGTCACCAAAATGTTTAGTAATCACCTGTGATTTTATTAATAATGTGCCTTAGTATGTTGATGTAAAATGTCGCCAAAATGTTTAGTAATCACTTGTGATTCTATAGTTTTTACATTAAGAACTGTTTATAATTTAGTGCCTTAGTACCTTGATGTAAATTGTCAAAAAATCTTTAGTAATCACCTGTGATTGTATTAATTTAGTGCCTTAGTATGTTGAAGTAAAATGTCACCAAAAATGTTTAGTAACCACCTGTGATTCTATAGTAATCACCTGTGATTTTTTTAATTTAGTGCCTTAGTATGTTGATGTATAATGTCACCAAAATGTTTAGTAATCACTTGTGATTTTATTAATAATGTGCCTTAGTATGTTGATGTAAAATGTCGCCAAAATGTTTAGTAATCACCTGTGATTCTATAGTTTTTACATTAAGAACTGTTTATAATTAAGTGCCTTAGTACCTTGATGTAAATTGTCACAAAATCTTTAGTAATCACCTGTGATTGTATTAATTTAGTGCCTTAGTATGTTGATGTAAAATGTCACCAAAAATGTTTAGTAATCACTTGTGATTCTATAGTAATCACCTGTGATTTTTTTTAATTTAGTGCCTTAGTACCTTGATGTAAATTGTCACAAAATCTTTAGTAATCACCTGTAATTTTATTAATTTAAGTGCCTTAGTATATTTTTTTCCTTTTCTTTATATCATGTAAATTCAACAAGTTTTTAGGTTTTTAATTTAATTTTTATGTTGTTTTTTTTTTGTCTTGTTTTACAGCAAAAACTTAATGTAAACAGATCTGAATTTCAAAGTTTTACTGATGAATTTTACAAGAAACCAAATGCTGAAAGGATTGCCATTCTCAAAAATGTTGTGAAAAATCGTAAAGAAAGGGACCTATTCAAAGACTAGGAGTAGGATGTTTATTAGACTAGGTGTTGTGATTTTCATTTTATTTGTGTATGTGTGGATATGATAAATTTTAAATATTTTGATGTTCATATTTGAGTAATTTTGATTTTATGTGAGTATGTGTGGATATGATAAAATGTGACTTAGTAATCACCTGTGATTTTATTAATAATGTGACTTAGTATGTTGATGTAACCGTTTATTATGACTAAATAAAAAGTAATAAGCTCATAATCCGTTACATAACCATAAAAATTCGAGCTTATGAAATATAAGCCGAAACTCATAAGCCCTTATATAAGCTCAAACAAACACCACCAAACACCAGTTTAATCATTTTAGTGACTTAATTTTAATAAAATCACAGGTGATTACTATAGAATCACAGGTGATTAACTATAGAATGTTTGAGAATGTTTATAATGTTTAGAATGTTCGAAACGGAGGAATAAAAAGGCTCCTAATAAGCAAATGTTTAGTAATCACATGTGATTATTTCCTATTTGAATAGGTTGACTCTGCATTTTATATAATACCAGTCTAGCAAACAATCACTAATAAAAGAACCTGATTATATCCACCCAATGGTATAATATAACTTATAAGTTATATCTATGATTCTTCAAAAGGAAACATGTGTGAAGGGCAAAATCAAAAACCATCTTAAAGTGGGGAACACAAAAGAAAGCATGCAAAATGAGATGTTTGCTAAAGAAAACATGACCCTGATGACAAGATTAAGGCTTGGGAGTGGAACGTTTCTTTGCGACTTCTAGCTTCTTATCGATATCCATAGCCTTTCTCTTGTCCTTCTTCTCTCTCTTTTTCAAAGAAGTCATGCGGGCCTTCAATATAGTAGCATAAGATGCTTGAAAGCGTTGGTAGTCCTTTGTTCCGACCTGTTAGTCAAAGCAAACAAACCAAGTTAAAATAAAGTCCATCCGAGTAACATCCATTCCAGTTAAAGGAACTAGAAGAAAATATGGCATGCTAAACAGCACCAAAATTACTACAACCAGCCTTGGGAATAAGGTGTCTGCAAGTTGTTGTATATAAGGAAAATTGGTGGCAATTGGCAAACTCCATGAAAGTCTCGAATATAGAAGTGGCCATCACAAACCTATTTACCTATTATTGGGTTAATTTGGGTTGAGTTTTATCTGTAACAGTTACAAGTTGAGCTAAAAGACTTATTGATAAAAGATATGGGATTGTTAAACAAAAGGAAAAAAACAAAATTGATAACATAGCTACCTAACAGGAATCAAGGTCAAGGTGATAAGCAGTTCAATTAAGAATTAAAAAAAAAAAAAGATGAAAAAAATGAAGTCTTTTATTACCAATGTGGATATGTTCTTCTTTCCATCAGTTGCCCTAACAAGACATTTGTACTCAAGTTGGTTACCAACAGTTGTTATCTTATTCCTCTGCACCTTAGACTTGTCAGATGCTGAGGATTGTTAAACAATTAATATCTTGAATATAAAAAGTAAAATTTGAAGTGAAAAGAAGAATAAACTTACAGTGTTTAAGAGTAACCCATACAGAGCCTATTTCTGTAGTGTGCTCAAACATGCTAGTTAGTTCACTAAGAAAGGGGTCAAGCTGTAAGCGTCCCTGTTATCATCAAATATAGCAAGTATTTCAAACAGTTTATAAGTCATATTTGATCGACAAGAGGTGCCGGTTTACTTATGAAGGGTTCGATCTCGGTTGTCACTTGTGTTGTACTTCAATCACATGTGATTGTGCTTCAGCTGCAAAATAAAAAATAGCAAAAACACATGTAACTACATATACAGATTCATGAAAAAATAAAACAAAAACATCATATAAAAAAGATATACACAAAAACTGGATACATTACCATTAACAACATCTTCAATAACAATAGGATTACTGGGTGTGTTTTTATATTTACTCAACCCAGATTGTTTGAATATCCGTTCACTTCTACGAGTACGACCAAAAAAAAAACAAAAAAAAAACAAGCAAAATCACATGTGACTGAATAAACAAAAAAAAAATAAAAATATATAAAACACTTGATAAAGAAATCAAAAAAATACCTATAGATGACATGTTTCAACGGAAGAATTTGATGATATGAAGAGCTTTAAACCTAAACAAAAAACATGTAAAACAACAAAAATCAAAAAATGTTTCAAATATAATATAAATAACAAAATTAAACATAAAAAGAAGAATAAAAACTAAAATAAAAAGAAAAAACACAACTTTAAAAAAGAAAAAATCAAAACCATTTCATGTCGAAAAATTACCTCTTTCTGAACGATTTTTTCGACAAAAACAAGTGTTTTGATCTCAAAACTACGAATAATTGACGAATTAGAGTTTGATTCGGTTTTCAATCGAAAAAATTAGGTTAAAAAATGACTAGGTTTAGATCCGAATTTTAGGGACAAAGAACGGTAGAACTCTGTTGGGTATATCCGATTAGCAGGTACAGATCAGCCTACGAAATATGAATGAGGCGTTTTGCATGAGTCCTATAGACCAAGATATTTTGTTAAGAGAAGAAGCGCGTGTGAGTAAAAAAAAAAGAAAAAGATAAAAAGACTAAACTGCCCATCCGTGTCTTTTCCTTATAATTCATTTAAAGTCAACTTTTAATCTCAGCCACAAAATTTAGGTGATCTTGTGGTTAAAAAGTGGATCCTTGAATCTCTAGAAAAAAAGAGATCCCATTTGAACCCCAATCTATATATATATATATATATATATATATATAGGCGGAGGTTCTTATAAACCAATATTTAAAGTAAAATAAGTAAAAAAATATGAAAAAATAATTTATAATATGTGTAATTTTGTATTATGTGTATTTATTCAATTATAATAAACTTTAAAAAAGCAAGTTTTGATATGCATCAAAATATATGTCGTTTAGGGGCTGTGCATCAAATTCATTGTTTTTGTGCAGTAAATATTCAAATTTGATGCACAACGATAAAACTACCCATTTTTTGATGTACAACAAAACTTCGTTTTTTAAAGTTTGATATATGGTTAAAATGAACGATAATCCAAAAAATCTAACGTTATAAATTATTTTTTAATTTTTTTTTACTTATTTTACCTTAAAATTTGTTTTACAAGAACCAACCTCTCTCTATATATATATATATATATATATATATATATATATATATATATATATATATATATATATATATATATATATATATATATATATATATATATCCATTAACACGTCATAAATTTTGTTATAAATGTTAAAATTGATAGAATTATATATATAATGCCTTTGGTATCGTGGAAGTCCATATTTCATGCATTTATGTATTTAATGCATTTATGTATTTGATGGTTTTGCATGGTGTTGTAAGGCAAACATATTAAAGAAGTATAGTTGGCAGATATCAATTTGTTGATTGGTTTTTTATAATTTATTATTTTATGCCATTAGTGCTTGGTCGGATTCGTTTATTGTTCGTGTCGGATTAAAATTTCAATCAATTATAGTCGTAATAGTTAGATATGAAATAATTCCATAACTTGATTTTGCACGTCATGATTATAGGTCGGAGTTTATATAACTCATTTAGGAGTTAAAGTTATCAGAGTATAACTTATTTTTTTAAAATATGTATTTTGTATAACGTGCTTCGTTTTGTTCATTTGTATATATGTACTTTTAAAAATGATTATCTAGTCAAATCGTAGTACTAAAGTACAATAAGATTTGAAGAGTATAAAAATTTAAATATAATACAGACTTTTATATGATAATTTAAAAAGACAATTTTAATAAGTACGATGACCGAAACAACTATTTTTAAAAATATATGTACTAAAATGAACAAAACCAAAGTACATTATATAAAATAAATATTTGAAGAAAGTACGTTATAGTTTAACAACATTAACCCTTTAAAGCATCAATCATTAGAATAAATTATGTAAAAATTGTCTATATGTTTTATCATAGATTACAAATTTTATCGATGCCACTCAAAAAATTACACTACTCGTTAATTTAGAGAAAATAATTACGCCCTTCTTTTCTAAAATGGATGATATTTAAATTTAGCATAGACTAGTTACACAATTTGTTTTTAAAATTGGGGTCTGTTAAAATTTAGTCACAAAAATCGTAATTTTTAAAATTAAAAGACGAAATATTTAATTTGAGATAAACTATAGAAATTACTGGGTGTTACAAAGTTGTTGTGTGTAGTAAAACTCTAAAACCATTTACTCTATAAATGTAACCTTTTCTTTCCAACTGAATTGCATATCCCACATCATTCATCTCTCTCTCTCTCTCTCTCTCTCTCTCTCTCTCTCTCTCTCTCACTCTCATAGAGTAACTCTCTCCTACACATCTATTCGTATAATCCGTCCTTCAACGATGAAAAGAAACGGGGATGATGACGAGAAGAGTTTGGTAAAAGTAGAGGACTTGGAAAAGAAAGAATACACGATATTGGAGGTTAGAAGGCAAATATCTTCGGACGAAGATGAGGAGAGAAATAACAAGCATAGTAACAACAATGCTCGGTCAATCTCTTCTCGAGAAATGGAGTCTCTGGTTGCCTTATGTGACACATTAATACCATCAATCGACATTTCTAAAGATGGCGTTGTAGATGATTCACTTGATAAACTCTATCGTACTTCGGCTTCCATGATTGGAATTCCTAATCAAGTGAATATTCTTTTCTCGTATTTTGTATAACTCAAGTGAATATTCTTTTTAGTATTTATTATAACATTCTAATGATTTTATTTGGATGAAGGTTGCTATGATGATGTTGTTTAAAACGGAGCATCCGAAGCAAATCTTGGTTCGCTTGACCTTATGGTTCTTATCGACATGGATTGGAACACTGATTCTTTGTGGAAGGGCAAGTTTATCGAATCACTTTCCATACGTACAAAAATTCTCTAAGGTTTCACGTAAGAAACAGGAAGAGATATTAGTATCATGGTCTCTTAGCTACTTTTTCCTGTTACGAATGCTTTTTCGTGGACTAAAACTTGTCGTTCCGTTGGCGTTCTTTACTCACGTAAGTTCTTTCTCCTCATCGATCTCTATTCTAGACGTACTTGTCATTGTTCTCAATATTCCATTCCCGATTATGAAATGTATTAAATGTGTATGTGTTAATTATATATGATATGATTTGTGATAATTAAAATTGTACTCATAAATATATTTGGTGATGATTATAAAAGTCGAACCCTAAATTTGTTTTATACGGAGTATTTAACGCCGTCTTCAACAACTACATGAGCTATTCAAATGGATATCACTAGGGGTGAGAATGTTTCAGTTCGGTTTGGTTTTTGTATAAAATCAAAATCGGACCTAAAATTTCAGCTTTAAAATGTTAGAAATCGTTCAATTCGATTTTACATTTTGTTTGGTTCTAAGCCGGGTTTTTTTAATCAAGCATAATTTTTGTTTAATAATTTAAAATAGTGAAGATATTACATTTTGTCATACTACCTATAATGACTTTATATAAAGTTTTTTGTTTTAATGATATATGGTCCAATTTTTTTGTTTGGTTCGATTTTTGGAGTAAAATCAAAATCGAACTGAATATTTCGGTTTTTTATAAATCAAAAATCAAACCATCCGTTTGTATTTTCGTTTGATTTTTCGGTTTGATTAATTCGATTTTTTCAATTTGTTTTTTTTCACTCACCCCTAGATATCACACTCACATCATAAAGGGTACCATGAATGTAGTTTTCCTCACATACGTGCTTTTAGACAATTACACTACCTAAATTGAATCATGTTAACTTAGAAACAAATAGATATATGTACATACACGTTATAATCAAAAGAGTTAATTGATAAATCGTCTATAACGTTTTCTCGGATTCCAGGTTTTGTATTAGTAAGTCATGTAATAAACCAAAACCAAACCTAAAATTTTGGTGTTTAAAATGTTAAAAATCGTTCGATTCAATTTTAAATTTTTTCTGTTCTAACTCAGGTTTTTTTAATCAAGCATAATTTTTGTTTAATAATTTGAAATAGTTAAGGTATAGCATTTTGTCATACTACCTATAATGACTTTATATAAAGTTTTCAATTGAAAAATATATTATAAATGGTCAAGTTCTTTTTTTTGGTTCGATTTTTGGAGTAAAACCAAAATCAAACCGAATATTTCGGTTTTCTATAAATAAAAAACCAAACCGTCAGTTTTTGTTTTCGTTAGATTTTTCGATTTGGTTATTTCAGTTTTTTCGATTCGGTTTTCTTTCGCTCACCCCTAGATAATGAAGGGAACCATGAATCTAGTTTTTCTCCCATACATGCGTTTAGACAATTATACTACGTAAAGTGAATCATGTTAACATAGAAATAAATAGATATATGTAAATACATGTTATAATCAAAAGAGTTAATTGATAAATCATCTATAACGTTTTCTCGGATTGCATGTTTTATTTCTGGGGTTTTTTGATAATGCAAGTATCGTTTATGTAGGAAACCTTTTGTGCGAAATATCATTCATGACAAAGACTAGTCTAAATCTTTTACATAAACTATTTATAACATAAATAATATTCGTAAAAAAAGTTTTCCACATGAACGATATATGCTTTTACAAGCCCATGTGACGAAAACTTTAAAAACAATTTATCCATTCAATTAACTCCAATTATAATCCTTCAAAATTGGAGAACTTACAATAATTCTGGTCATCCACAGTTAGTTTCATCATTTAATGTATAACTAGCTTATTGACCCGCCTAATATGCGGAGAATTATATCAAAAAATATATAATGTTAAAAAGAACATATAACTTATATAAAAGATTAATAGAATACTATTGGTCATGTAGACAAAATGATTATGTTAGCAAATGTGAAGTTAAATAAAACATTTACTGTTTAATTTGGAAAAAACCTTATTAAAATAAAATAATTATTATATATAGAAAAACTAAAAATATTGCGTAAATAGGACGAAGAAAAAAACATAAATTTTTTTATATAATATGTTTCCGTTTTTATGAAAACACTCTTAAAACAATAAAATATTTTTTTTTCTTTTTATAATATATAGAAAAATTAAAAATATTGGGTAAATAGGACAAAAAGAAAAAAAAAGAATATTTTTTATATAATATATGTTTTCCGTTTATATGCAAAACACCCATAAAACAATAAAATAATTTTTGTTTCTTTGTATACTAAAAATGTGTATGTGTTTGAAGAAAAAATATGTTTTGTATTTTTTTAGAATTAATTTAAAATACAAGTGTTAGATTATTTAAAGTAGAAAGGTTAATTAGTTTTATTTAATTAATACTATTAAAAATATAGATTAAATTATTTAAAGTAAAGGGGTTAAAAGGCATTTTAGGCCTCTCTTTTATTATATATTAAGATAATTTCCACCAAACAATTTATAGATTTATTTAAATAATTCTATATTATTAATGCCTAATCCTATATATAAAAATAAAATAAAATTGAACAACGATATTTATTAAAAGAAAACAACGCGAACACGAAGTTAGATACTAATCAGTTTCCTATATACTTGATAGATACTTTTTAACGATATAAAATTTAGGAGGTCTTATTTTCATCATTTATACATTAATCGTTCATCCATTTTTTTTTATCATAACTCAACACTATCTTTAACATTTCGTATATATTAATAATAATCATTTATTACAAAAAAAGATCCAGATTACAACCGACAACCTATTTATGGTTAGTTATTCTTCCTCCCCACCCACAAGTTGTCCTTTGAGATTTGTTATGATCTCTTTTCAAAATTTTAGTGAGTTTGATAGACTACCAAACTATGGCTTTAATGTTCAATAATTTTTTCATTTTATATGCTAAATGAGCTAATCCACAAAAATGTTAAAGTTTAACGAACAATGAAAGAAAATTATAACGAAAACGTGTTTTTAGAGGAGTTTAATGTGTTTTTTCCATATAAATTATTTACTAGGTTATTAACTCGCGTAATACGCGGATGTTATAAAAAAGTTAAAACTTAATTTTGGCAATAAAACTATATAATCAAAAATTCAGAAATGTTGTACTTATTCAAAATATATTTAATGGTAGTTTGTATTTTCTTAATGTTATAATTATTCAGACGAATAAATTAATAATTTGAATGTTGATACTGCAAGTAATCAGATAAAAATTAAACAAAAACTTTAAAATTGAAAATCTAATTTAAGAGGGAAAATTATAATTAAATAGTTTAATTGAATAACACGTGTTCTAAAATTGACTTATTTATTATATTAGACGTAATTAATTAAAAAATAAAAGTTAGTTTTTTTTTTCTAAAATGTAAAGATGAAAAAAATGAATTATAAAATCCTTAACATTTATTGAGAAAAAACTCAGAAAAAATAAAGCTAAGATTTTAAAATTTTATACTATTAAATGATAATATTAATTAGTTAGCCCATTGAGGCATAAATTGAAAGGAATAGAAAAAGAAAAATCTTACTCAATTTTTTATAATATCTCTCAAACCGTTTCTTCCTTAAGCTGCTTAATGTTAAATGTCGTCATACCCCGTTACAACAACGAGTCATTAGAGTTATCTAAATTTCTACTTTTATCTATTTACTATTTATTTTTATTATTTTCTAATATATATTAAAAAGATAAAATATTAGAGTTTACAAAGTGGCAGAAGCTAGCGGATTGTTTCTCTAGTTTAAGTCTTACTCTTGAATTACCGAAGAGTATAAAATGATAATATTAGTTAGTCTAAATCGACAGATGGACAAAGGCAGAGACTACTATGGCTAATGATTTTTGTTGCAGGTAAACGAGAAAAATGAAAATCCTACTTGGAGAGCCATAGACTATTGTGGGAGTGACCCTGATTGCATGGTTCAACAAATTCATCCTAGTTTAAACGTAGAAAGCTTTTTCGGGCCATTATACAAAGGCATCGTCTACCTCAACAAACCTCGGGACATCATTGTAGAAGCCTTACAAAGATCAAAACTATCGATCTCAATTCCCCGAAACCCGACCATGCACCCGATAAACAAAAAAAAGCCGTATATGGTCATCAAATGTGATGTAGTAGTAGTCGGATCAGGTTCTGGTGGTGGTGTCATTGCGGGTGTTCTAGCTAAATCTGGCTACAAAGTTGTGGTACTCGAAAAAGGTAACTATCGAGCACGAAGTAATCTTTCTCTTCTTGAAGGTCCGTCCATGGAAGACATGTACTTGGGAAAAGGATTGTTGGCTACTAGTAATATGGAGGCGGTGATACTAGCGGGTTCAACTCTAGGTGGAGGTTCGGCCGTAAACTGGTCTGCTTCGATTAAAACCCCACAACATGTACGAAACGAATGGTCACAAAGTTATGAGCTCGAGTTGTTTGAGAGTAAACTATACGAAGAAGCCATGGATGTAGTTTGTGAAAGAATGGGTGTTCAATCACAAGTAAAAGATGAAGGGTTTAATAACATGGTTTTACGAAAAGGGTGCGAGGAATTAGGTTATCCGGTTAACAATATTCCTAGAAATTCATCTCCAGATCATTATTGTGGGTGGTGTTGTTTTGGTTGCAAGGATGGAGCAAAAAAAGGTACCTCGGAAACATGGCTAGTTGACGTACTCGAATCTGGAAACGGTGTGATTTTACCGGGATGTGAAGCTGTGAAAGTCGTGCATGATCGAAAAAGAGGTAGGGATCGAAGCACGGCTAAAGGGGTTGTCTTTGAATTCGAAAATGGATACGGGTTAAAAGAATTTTGTTTGGTTGAGTCAAAACTTACAATTGTTTCATGTGGGGCTATGTGTACCCCTCAACTCCTTAAGAGAAGTGGTCTAAAGAATCCAAATATTGGTAAGAACTTGCATATACATCCGGTGGCGATGTCATGGGGTCATTTCCCCTCGGAAAGTTGGCCGGAAAGCGAGAAAAAGAGCTATAAAGGAGGAATAATGACGGCTATGTCAACTGTTGTTGGAGATTTCAAAGGGTCTGGATATGGTGCTGTTATACAAACACCAGCACTACACCCGGGCATGTTCTCGACATTAATGCCATGGGTTTCAGGTTCTGATTTCAAGACTCGGATGTCTAAGTTCTCAAGGACAGCACATGTATTTGCTTTGGCCCGAGACAAAGGGTCCGGTGAAATAGGCTCCAAGACGTCGATTACTTACAAACTAGACATCACTGATGAGAATAATCTAAAAAGAGGGATCGAGAAATCCTTAAGAATTCTTGCAGCCGCTGGAGCAGAAGAGATCGGAACACATAACAACAAAGGGAGAACATTAAACGTAAAGAAAGCGAGTTATCGTGAGTTTGAGAAGTTTGTGAGAGAGGAAAGCTCAAGGGAATTGGCAGACTTGTCAATGCCAATATGTTCAGCACATCAAATGGGGAGTTGTCGAATGGGCGTTGAAGCAAAAGGATCTGCTGTGAATCCGATGGGGGAGACGTGGGAGGTGGAAGGGTTATATGTTGCCGATTCGAGTGTTTTCCCGACGGCATTGGGTGTGAATCCAATGGTTACAATCCAAGCCATTGCTTATTGCACAGCTCAGTCCGCCCTTGCATCTCTTCGAAGAATGAAGAAAACTTTCTATCATATATAGTTTACAATAAACATATTAATCTATCTGTCACTATAATAAATGGTATCGCAACGATACCACATTTACTCTTTGGCACGGTTATGATTTGATTTTGCTATACTTGGCTTTATTCTTTTAAAATAAAAACGATAAATTTATATATTATCGAAACAACACATAAAATATATACTAATTAGAAGGAACTTATTATTTATTTTTTATATTAGATTGAAGCTAAAAGTTTATATATAAATTAGATTCGTTAGAGGGCACTACCTAAATTATTTAGAAAGAACTTGATAGGGGAAAATAAAAGTGCCATTTTAAAAAGAGGGAATGGGAAATGGGCGGTGAAGATCGATGACAATTGGGTGTTTGGAGACGGTTGGGGAAATTTCGTGAGAGAAAATGGTGTGCAAGAATTTGATTTCGTGGTGTTTAAGCATGAAGGGAATATGGTTTTTGATACCATGGTTTTCGACCCTAGTTGTTGCGGAAGGAAGTATCCAATTGATCAAGTCACGAAAAAGAAAGCTAGAGGAGTATGCTAAGAATCAAAATCTTTAGGGAAATGTAAAATTGACACATATTGTGAGTGCATTTTAAATTACAATAATCTCAAAAAGTCGATAACCGACAATGTTGAACGACATTAATTAACTTTATTTTGCAGCATTGAAGAAAATCCCAAAAGGAAAAGAAACCTACATAAACAAATCAAAAAAATCTCTTCTCAAGGCGGATAAAACAATTAATCATGATCAAACTCACCATCCTTAGAGCACCCGGAGTGATAATGAGTGACAATGAGGTTGTGAGTTGTTATGATAGGGAGGGTTGTGGAGAATGTGGGATTATTTTATTATTTTTTTATTTTTCTTAAAAGATTTAAATAAAATAAATAATACATTTATTAAAATAAAAATACAATACAATAATTAAAAAAAACGCACAATACAATAATTAAAAAAAAATTACAATACAATAATTAAAATAAAAATACAATACAATAATTAAAAAAAAAACACAATACAATAATTAAAAAAAAATTACAATACAATAATTAAAAAAATCTAACGTCCTCGATAGTTCTCCGGAAGTGTCCAAATGTAGGCTACGAGATCCTCCCGGAGTGCGTGGTGTGTGGGCCTGTCTCTAACCTCTCGGTTAATCCGGATACGTTCGTTGATTCTATCGTTAAAAGTTCTCTGATTGGGTGCCGGAGAAGCATACCATTCTTCGGCATCGCATATCGACCGTCCGTTGTCTTCAACGATCATGTTGTGTAATATAATAGCCCCATACATAACTCTTCTAAGTTTGTTCATCTTGTAAATTCTAGCGGCGTGTCTTATAATACCCCAACGACCTTGAAGAACACCGAATGCCCGTTCGATATCCTTTCTCGCACTCTCTTGATAACGTTTGAATTTGCGGCGAGATTCTTCAAATGGGTGCGAGTAAGCTTTAACAAATGTCGACCACTCCGGATATATACCGTCTGCAAGGTAGTATCCTTTAGTGTACTGGTTGCCGTTGACGGTGAATGTGTAGTCCGGGGATGAGTCGTTGAGCATATCATGAAACAACGGCGATTGTTTAAGCACATTGATGTCGTTGTTCGACCCGGCGACACCGAAGTAAGCATGCCATATCCATAGATCGTACGAGGCAACGGCTTCCAACATAACCGTTGGATAACCATGGTCACCTCGTGTGTATTGCCCCTTGTATGCATTTGGACATTGATCCCATTTCCAATGCATACAGTCTATGCTACCAAGCATACCCGGAAAACCGTGAACCTCATCGTGTTTTTGATATAAACGATGAACATCGTCTTGTGTGGGGGCTCTTAGATAAACGTTTGTGTATATATGGATTACACATTTTAAAAAATTATCTAAGGATTCGGTTGAAGTTCTTTCAGACATTTGTAAATATTCGTCGAAGGCGTCCGGAGTAATCCCGTACGCCATCATACGAATAGCCGACGTGCATTTATGCAAACAACTAAAACCCATTTTACCCGTTGCATCGGGGCGTTGTGTGAAATATTTAAAATAGTCGGGTATAGGTTCTACAGAGTAATTAGAAATACCTTCGACTATTCGGAGGAAAAGAGGCCTTCTCATACGAAACCGTCTACGGAAATATTCGTCCGGGTATACGCTTTCGCCGGAGAAGTAATGTCGTACCACGTTTTCGTTAGCTTCGGCGCGATCGCGGTTGATATATCGCCTTTTCTTTTTCACCCTACGCCGAGAACTTGTAGCCTCGTTTTCTTCCATCTCCAACATTTGTACCGACATTGCTAGAACTTGTAACAACTCGGAGTCGGAAGATGATGACGAATCCGAAACATTGTGCTCGGTTGAAGAATTCGAACTCATATTTTGTAATATGGTTTAAAGGATGAATATTGAGATAGAAAGAGATTGAGAATTGGTGTGAATTTTGGGTTAGATAATGGGGGTATTTATAGGTGAATTTGGAAAAAAAAAAAAAAAAAAAAAATTAAATATATATATAACGGTTATATATATAACCGTTGGTATTAAAAAAAGAAAAAAAAAACAAATCTCCGAGAATTGCCCGTTGTGGGCACAACGAGTGCCTCACAACGAGGCGAGAACGACCAAGGGCGGAGTCACAACGAGCACAATGTAACACCGTGCCCGAATCCGACCCGATACTTGACTTGTAACTTTAATTCGGACTTTGTAATTGTATACATTTGACGATTTATAAAAGTTCGATTTGAGTTATGTATATTTGGGTTATCTTAATTCTATTTAAACCTTGTAACATTATTAATGTGTTATCTTGCATGTGTACATTAATGTACACTAAAATGTGTTTAATACACATGGACTTATATAAATGCAAGTAATTCTAGTAATGTGTTAAAGAAAAGTAGTTTAATTAATACATGCATGCAAGGAACTATGTATGTATGTATGTATGTATGTTTCCTTGTTCTTAGCCTTGTTCTTAGCCTTCAAGTTTGGTCAAATGAGTTACACATTTCTTATTTATGGCTTTAAACACCTCTTTAACCATTTCTTTTTGTAACCTACAATAATTAAATTTGGAGTTAATTATTAGGGGAGTTACATTTTGACCTTTCTTTATCACATATCAAACTCTATAAATTGGTGTCTTCTTGTCAAAAATCAAACCCACACAAAGCTCCATAATCAAAACTTCAAGCCTTCCATAATCGATTGTAAAGGTTCCCAATTCTATTGTTTTTCATCATAATCATGTTTATCTCTTATGTTACTCAAAGCTTACCATCATCATCTTATTAATCTTGTCTATTCAAACTCTAATCTAGAAAACTCTAAATTCATGATATATTCTTATTCATATTTATTCTTATTTCTAGATTTGTAAAGGCAAGTTTGGTGTTCCTTTCAACATATTCCGTATTCATAATCTAGTATCCGTATCTACCTCCGTATTTAATCATGTGAGTAAACTCGATGCCCTTTTTATTATATAAATCTTTGGGCTGTATCATGACATTCATATTCATACTTATATTCATACTTTTATGTTTAATTCATACTTATGTTCACATTTATATTTTATGTCTATATTCATACTTATAGTAATATGGTGATTCATATTCATATTTATGTTTATATTCATACTTATATTTATGTGTATATTCAGACTTATATTCATATTGAGATTCATACTTATATTCATATTAAAACTTATATTCATGTTTATATACTCACTTATAATCATGTTTATATGTATACTTTTTGTATTATATTAATCGTAATTCATTCATATTGGTATTCATTTATAAAAGTCATTCTTATTATATTCATTCGTAAAGTCATTTATGTTTATATGTACTTATATTCATATTTGATACTATATTTTTGTATTATGGCAAACATTGGAATGAATCAAGTGACACAATCATTATGGGATGCACACACGATAAATCAAACATTCAAACAATCAATCATTCATTATATGTATATACTAAACGGGAAACGTGATAGATCTATTGGCCGTTATTAGACATTCCGACGTGTTACTGTGAATGTCGAGGCCCTCGACCGGACCCTATGTGACTTTGATCACATATGATATACATCAGACTTGATACAAACCCGTGTTATGCCATTATACACATATTATACTTGCTTACAATATAAAATCTTTATATATTCTTTTATTATATATTCTTTTATACTACATTTTACATATTTATTTATATTACTTTTATACTCTTTATTACGTAATCTTTTTTTTATACTTTATACTTGTGTCTTAAACTTGTTTATTCACCAATACTTTTGTATTGACGTTTACTTTTTACATGATACAGGAAATGGATAGGTTTGCTTGAAGAAAATATAAGAGCTTGGACCTAGTTAATGACATTAATGAATAATTTAAGTCTTTTGTCGTTTTTCGGTTACTTTTCTGTAAAACATTTATTCATCTTTAATGCATTCATTTAAATCATTAAATGTGTCTATTATAACCTAATAGAGGAACACGAGTTAAGAACAATTGTAATGCCTCAGGTGTATTCCGCTTTAGCCGGGGTGTTACAGTTGGTATCAGAGCTCGTGTTTATAGGGAATTAGGTGGTTAGAAAACGACCTAGTCTATAAGCTACCCCACACACGTCCTCGTGTGTTCATGCATCATAAAAATTGTTTTTAACTAATTTTTGTGTTCCTCTTACTAAATTCTTTTGAGAGATTCTTCATTCGTCGTTTTCAAAAATTATAAATACTATATATATATTTCTAAACCTTATTAAAGATTTAGTACTTGTTTGCGTAGTAACTGTAAGGTTTGGATGTGACTAATCGAGAGAGCGTTAACGATACTGGTTCGTAAACTCTCGACGAACACTCCTCTCCTAGGCCAAAGCGCGACACTTAAACCAAATCTTTAATAATGAAATGTTTTACCCTTCTCGTCTTGAATTAAAATTCTAAAAGTTCATGTTATAAGGCTGTAAGGTTTGGAAGATCGGTAGTTCAATTTCTGTCTAGAGCGGTATCTCGTTACAATTACGTATACCAAACTGGGAAATTTGGACGAGAGTCATCCTCTCCTAGGTCACGATATGATTCTTTGGAGTTGGTATTCTTGATATGTCGAGAATTTCTACGGATTTAACCGTAACCCTCAAAAATCAATTTTATTCGTATTTATACGTATTTATATATTCATTATTTTATGATTTC
This sequence comes from Senecio squalidus, assembly GCA_910822075.1. Classification (NCBI taxonomy): domain Eukaryota; kingdom Viridiplantae; phylum Streptophyta; class Magnoliopsida; order Asterales; family Asteraceae; genus Senecio; species Senecio squalidus. The sequence continues at coordinate 4,033,109 of CAJVGC010000065.1, forward strand.
TTTAAACATTATACGTGAGTGATACGGATACGTTAATCATACGTGAATCAATAATCATTCGTTAATCATTCGTTAATCATCCGTTAATTATTCATTACTCATTCGTTAATTGCCTGTTAATCATTCGTTGGTCATTGTTAAGCGTACGCCCAGTCAATTATCGTTACTCGTTAAAGTCTAATCTTTATTCATTCTTATTTTCAGCATGTTGAACAACGCTGTCAACCGTCAACGCAACAACCAACGTCGTCTCGCAGCCATGGTTTCTCGCCAAATGGCTAATGCGATTCCGCTAGCCATCCAACAGTTTCAAGCTACTCAAACTCCTGCACAAGCTCCCGTTGGCAATCATGGTGGAGCATCGCTTAAGAACTTCACTACTTGCAATCCTCCTAAGTTTGTAGGTAACGATGGTGCAACTGCTTTGCTGCAATGGTTTGAAAAGATTGAAAGCATTTTCTCAATAGCTGAAACCCCTGTTCATCTCCATGTGAAATACGCTGCTAGTGTCTTTAGTGGTCGTGCTCTTACTTGGTAGAAACCAAGAGAAAATGACTCGTGGCATGGATGTAGCTCATGAAATGGATTGGACCTTATTCAGACAGATTATGACCGAAGAATTTTGTCCGCAAAGCGAACTTAAGAAGTTGGATGAGGAATTCTGGAATTTGAAACAAATTGGAGGAAACAACGCGGAGTACACTACGCGTTTCCATGAACTAAGCTTATTGGTACCTCGTCTTGTGACTCCCATATCCATGGCAATCGATAAGTATGTAAGTGGTCTTCCAGCAACTATTCGAGACAGTGTTCGTAGTAGTAGACCGACAACGGTAGAGGAAGCCGTGCGTTTAGCCGCTACTATTAATGATGATCATGTTAAGGATGGTACTTTGGTTCGTTCTAGTAAAGGTAAGAGAAAGGAGGATAGTGAACCGAAGAAATCTGATAAGTCATCTAGAAAGAAGAAGAAGGGGGATAAATCTAAAGCCTTCGCTGTTGTTGAACCCACCAAACAAACTGTAATCACTGCCCCTACTCATCAAGCTCCTGGAAATACTAAACCCTATACCGGAAATTTCCCTCTTTGCAACCGTTGCAACTATCATCATCCTGCAGGCAAACCTTGTAGAGTGTGCACCAAGTGCAACAAGTTTGGTCACTTTGCTCAGTATTGTAGGGTTGGGCAAAATGTAGCTGTGCCCATGACAATCAATACCTTTGCTCCTCCTCCTGTTCCTATCCAAGCTCATATGCCGAGATTTGGGTGTTTTGGTTGCGGCGATCCTAATCATTTCATTCGTGATTGCCCTTATCGTCAAGGAAACCCTCCACCCGCTCAGCAAAATCAGCCACCACTTGTTCAACCAATTCAACAACAACCCGCTGGTCGTGGACGAGCTTTTGTCATAAATGCTCAACAAGCTCAAGCCAACAACGAAGTTGTTAATGGTACGTTTCTCATCAATGGTATTTATGCTTCCATTTTATTTGATTCGGGTGCCGATCGTAGCTTTATCTCTACCCAATTTGAACCTTTGCTTGCTTTGAAAAGAAATAAGTTGCATGATCCCCTTAGTGTCGAAGTAGCCAATGGCAAGGTTCTTAAACTAAGTTCTATTTTGAATGATTGTACCTTAAGTCTAGGGAATCGTGATTTCGCTATAGATTTAGTGCCTATGAATTTGGGTAGTTTCGACGTTATCGTAGGGATGGATTGGTTATCCCAACATCATGCCGAGATCATTTGCTTTGATAAATCTATTCGTATTCCGTGTGCTGATGGTAGTATTCTTACGGTTTGTGGTGAAACAAAATCAAAGGGACTTAAACTCATGGCCTGTACGCAAGCTTATAGCTACTTGCGTAAGCATAAGAAGGATCTTCCATGTTATCCTGCGTTTCTAGCTCACATCATTGATACAAGAAAAGAAACGCTCAAACTTGAAGATATTCCCATCATTCGGGATTTCCCCGAAGTCTTTCCCGAAGACGTATCTGGATTACCTCCTGTACGACAAGTGGAATTCCGTATTGATCTCATTCCTAATGCAACTCCTATTGCTAAAGCTCCTTATCGTCTCGCTCCTTCGGAAATGCAAGAGCTTTCAAGCCAATTGCAAGAACTAACCGACAAGGGTTTTATTCGCCCTAGTTCTTCTCCTTGGGGTGCTCCTATTTTATTTGTAAAGAAGAAAGATGGTTCGTTTCGGATGTGCATCGATTACCGTGAACTTAACAAACTTACCATCAAGAATCGTTATCCTTTACCTCGAATCTACGACTTGTTTGATCAATTGCAAGGTGCTACTTGTTTCTCTAAGATAGACCTTCGTTCGGGCTATCATCAACTTAGAGTAGCCGAAGAAGACATTCCTAAAACTGCCTTCCGAACTCGCTATGGTCATTTCGAGTTTATGGTTATGCCATTTGGACTCACAAACGCACCTGCTGTTTTCATGGATCTAATGAATCGCGTTTGTAAACCATACCTCGACAAATTCGTCATAGTCTTTATCGATGATATTCTCATTTATTCAAAATCCAAAGCCGAGCATGAAACTCATTTGCGACTTGCTCTAGAACTCCTCAAGAAAGAAAAGCTTTATGCTAAATTCTCGAAGTGCGAATTTTGGCTCAAGGAAGTTAAATTTTTGGGTCATGTAGTTGATGCAAAGGGAATACACGTTGATCCCACTAAGATCGAGGCCGTTCGTAACTGGCCTATTCCAACTAATCCTTCTGAGATTCGATCTTTTCTTGGGTTGGCAGGCTATTATCGTCGTTTCATCGAAAACTTCTCAAAGATCGCTATTCCTTTGACGAAGCTTACTCATAAAACCGAGAAGTTTGTTTGGGAAGATGATCAAGAATCAGCATTTCACATTCTTAAAGACAAACTTTGTAAAGCTCCTGTTCTTAGTCTTCCTGATGGAACCGAAGATTTCGTGGTATATTGTGATGCATCGGGAAATGGTCTTGGTTGTGTGTTAATGCATCGAGGAAAAGTTATAGCTTATGCATCGAGACAATTGAAGAAGCACGAAGTCAATTATACCGTTCATGATCTCGAACTTGGAGCGGTTATCTTCGCTCTAAAGTTGTGGAGACATTATCTCTTTGGTACGAAGTGTATTGTTTACACGGATCACCATAGTCTTCAGCATCTATTCAATCAAAAAGATCTAAACATGAGGCAACGTAGATGGATTGAATTGCTTAATGATTACGACTGTGAGATTAAATATCATCCTGGCAAGGCTAACGTTGTTGCCGACGCCTTGAGTCGTAAACCTTATTTAAAAGTCTACAGTATTCGTGTTCTTTCGGATCTTCATTCGTTAATCGGTATTGCGCAACAGAAGATAATCAATGGTGGAAACTTGGCTAGTGAATTGGGTTGTGGCATTGAAAAGCAATTAATCATCAAACCAAACGGTCTTCATTATTTCAACGATCGTCTTTGGATACCTTCAATCGATGATCTTCGTAATCTTGTGATGAAAGAAGCTCATAATACTCGATACTCGATTCATCCTGGTGCCGATAAAATGTATCATAATTTGAAGCATTCCTATTGGTGGTCAGGCATGAAAAAGGATATATTCTTATTCGTTCAAAAATGTCTAACTTGTTTGAAGGTTAAAGCCGAACATCAAAAGCCCTCAGGTTTGTTAACTCAACCCGAAATCCCGTTGTGGAAATGGGAAGGCATTGCGATGGACTTTATAACCAAACTTCCACGTTCATCAAAAGGTTACGACAGTATTTGGGTAATCATTGATCGTTTGACTAAAGTCGCTCACTTCATTCCTATTTGTGAAACTTATCGTGTCGAACGCTTAGCTCAAATCTACATTCAAGAAATCGTAAGACTTCATGGAGTACCACTTGACATCATTTCTGACCGTGATGGTCGATTCATATCTCGATTTTGGAGATCTCTTCAATCCGCACTTGGAACTTGCTTGAATCTCAGCACCGCTTACCATCCTCAAACTGATGGTCAATCGGAGCGTACTATTCAAACACTAGAGGATTTGTTGAGAACTTGTATCATCGATTTCGGTGGTAGTTGGGACTCACACCTCGGACTTATCGAATTCTCCTACAACAACAGTCATCATACGAGTGCAAACATGGCCCCTTATGAAGCTTTATATGGTCGTAAATGTAGATCGCCGGTATGTTGGCAAGACATTGGGGAAACGCAAATAACTGGACCCGAATTGATACAAGAGACAACGGATAAAATCTTAAAAATACGCGAAAACCTCACCACCGCTCGTAGTCGTCAGAAAATTACGCCGATAAGCGTAGAAAGCCTCTTGAATTTGTCGTTGATGATCGCGTTCTTCTCAAGGTTTCACCTTGGAAAGGCGTGGTACGATTCAGCAAGAAAGGGAAGCTTGCCCCGAGATACGTTGGACCCTTCAGAATTATCGAGCGTGTGGGTAAGGTTGCGTATAGACTTGAGTTACCGACCGAACTAGAGAATGTTCATCCAGTCTTTCATGTATCTAATTTGCGAAAATGTCTAGCTGATGAAAATCTACATGTACCATTGGATGAAATCCAAATCGATTCGACTATGCACTTCGTAGAGCGACCTGTTGAAATCTTAGACCGTGAAATCAAGAAACTAAGGAGAAGTTCAATTCCAATAGTGAAAGTACGTTGGGAATCTAAACGTGGACCAGAGTTTACATGGGAACAAGAAGATCACATGAAATCCAAATATCCACACTTATTCATAAATCAACCGGGTACTAGTCAACCATAATTTTCGAGGACGAAAATCTTTAAAGTTGTGGAGACTGTAACACCGTGCCCGAATCCGACCCGATACTTGACTTGTAACTTTAATTCGGACTTTGTAATTGAATACATTTGACGATTTATAAAAGTTCGATTTGAGTTATGTATATTTGGGTTATCTTAATTCTATTTAAACCTTGTAACATTATTAATGTGTTATCTTGCATGTGTACATTAATGTACACTAAAATGTGTTTAATACACATGGACTTATATAAATGCAAGTAATTCTAGTAATGTGTTAAAGAAAAGTAGTTTAATTAATACATGCATGCAAGGAACTATGTATGTATGTATGTATGTATGTTTCCTTGTTCTTAGCCTTGTTCTTAGCCTTCAAGTTTGGTCAAATGAGTTACACATTTCTTATTTATGGCTTTAAACACCTCTTTAACCATTTCTTTTTGTAACCTACAATAATTAAATTTGGAGTTAATTATTAGGGGAGTTACATTTTGACCTTTCTTTATCACATATCAAACTCTATAAATTGGTGTCTTCTTGTCAAAAATCAAACCCACACAAAGCTCCATAATCAAAACTTCAAGCCTTCCATAATCGATTGTAAAGGTTCCCAATTCTATTGTTTTTCATCATAATCATGTTTATCTCTTATGTTACTCAAAGCTTACCATCATCATCTTATTAATCTTGTCTATTCAAACTCTAATCTAGAAAACTCTAAATTCATGATATATTCTTATTCATATTTATTCTTATTTCTAGATTTGTAAAGGCAAGTTTGGTGTTCCTTTCAACATATTCCGTATTCATAATCTAGTATCCGTATCTACCTCCGTATTTAATCATGTGAGTAAACTCGATGCCCTTTTTATTATATAAATCTTTGGGCTGTATCATGACATTCATATTCATACTTTTATGTTTAATTCATACTTATGTTCACATTTATATTTTATGTCTATATTCATACTTATAGTAATATGGTGATTCATATTCATATTTATGTTTATATTCATACTTATATTTATGTGTATATTCAGACTTATATTCATATTGAGATTCATACTTATATTCATATTAAAACTTATATTTATGTTTATATACTCACTTATAATCATGTTTATATGTATACTTTTTGTATTATATTAATCGTAATTCATTCATATTGGTATTCATTTATAAAAGTCATTCTTATTATATTCATTCGTAAAGTCATTTATGTTTATATGTACTTATATTCATATTTGATACTATATTTTTGTATTATGGCAAACATTGGAATGAATCAAGTGACACAATCATTATGGGATGCACACACGATAAATCAAACATTCAAACAATCAATCATTCATTATATGTATATACTAAACGGGAAACGTGATAGATCTATTGGCCGTTATTAGACATTCCGACGTGTTACTGTGAATGTCGAGGCCCTCGACCGGACCCTATGTGACTTTGATCACATATGATATACATCAGACTTGATACAAACGCGTGTTATGCCATTATACACATATTATACTTGCTTACAATATAAAATCTTTATATATTCTTTTATTATACATTCTTTTATACTACATTTTACATATTTATTTATATTACTTTTATACTCTTTATTACGTAATCTTTTTTTTATACTTTATACTTGTGTCTTAAACTTGTTTATTCACCAATACTTTTGTATTGACGTTTACTTTTTACATGATACAGGAAATGGATAGGTTTGCTTGAAGAAAATATAAGAGCTTGGACCTAGTTAATGACATTAATGAATAATTTAAGTCTTTTGTCGTTTTTCGGTTACTTTTCTGTAAAACATTTATTCATCTTTAATGCATTCATTTAAATCATTAAATGTGTCTATTATAACCTAATAGAGGAACACGAGTTAAGAACAATTGTAATGCCTCAGGTGTATTCCGCTTTAGCCGGGGTGTTACACACAACGCTCGTTGTGAGTGGACAACGAGCCGAGAACAGGTACCACTCCGGGTGCTCTTACTTTGTTGGCACTTTGAAGCTATATGCCATCGCACAAAAATGTCTGGTGACTTCACTCCATTCTTTTACTATAATTTTTCCGGTGAGCCTTAGTAAAAACAACCAATTAGTAGAGCTCCGACACGATAATATGAGTTGACGCCATTGAACCGTCAAAAAGAAAAAGGCCTTACACAAAGCACGTGTATGACTGACACAAAGGAAGTTTAGGCAGTCAAAGGTACAGTGTTACGTGGGGTGTCAAAGATGTTTGGGAAACTACTATATCTAATGGATAATAAGGTAGAGCCAGGGGAACCCGCTATTATCCAAGTTGACAGAGAAAAGAGTATATGGGCGCCGTAAAGAGAAGTAGACTATTATCCAGAAGATAATAGCCCGAAGCCGAAAACAGTATAAATACAAGAACATAAACTTCACTAAAGGGATCGCGCACCAACCTTAAATACCTAAATCAATAACATTCTCTCCATTGAATGTCCTTGATTCCTTCTATCTTTTACATCTATTTATACATTTGAATCATTCATATTGTCCCATATTATTCCACAAAAAGTTCATGCATACTGATTTTGACGTCCGAGCCTTATCGGGGGAATCTCCCCGATAAGCTTTAGGTTTTGTTTCGTGTGAACAGATTGTGTGTTAAAGACGAGTTGGATCGCGACAAGAGATTCAACAAGGAAGATCTAGCCATTTCAAGACCCGAACTTTTATTACTTCAACAATAATCATGTTTAGTTATTGCATCGTTTGTGTTATATGATATATTGTTGGTTATACAAGTTTATAAAGGATAGTACAATTTTTTTTAATGTTTTGCAGGATATTCCTTTGCAAGATCAAATGGTTTGGACGAGAGAAATTGTGAAATGGTTATGATGGACGAAAAGCAAAGACTTTGCCCAACAAAACTTTGTAAACCACGAGATCATATCTCTATACGAGAATTGCGGGGTATGTTTGTGGCAAATGGATTAAAGGAACGCGATGAATTCTTAACTCGTAAATCTGACAAAGTATATATGAATCTTATTACCAAAATCACTGCTGTTGTTTATATTAGTTTTATGCTGTTGCTTTTAAACATTTTTGCGGTTATTTCTAACGATCTCTAAAATGAATGTTGATTACCTTTCATGGTTTTGTACTAACCTCTAACTGTTTTACTTAATACAGAATGTTGACTCATTGGCATAAGGTGATCAAGACGAAGAAGGATCGTTGTATAATATGACCGATTTGATTAGTGACTAGAGAGCGGATCAAACTTTATACCCCTACTTTTTAATGATTCATTTCGAGCCTTTTTATGTCCTCATCATGAAATATAAGTAAAAATCACACTTTATACTCATACTTTTAATATATTTTTAGTGAGTTTATCAAATTTCAAATTCGCCGCTACTCTACTTATATAAAGATTCTATAGTTTAGGAATCATTGCCTTCTAACTTCTTTTCTTGAAGGAAAGAAGGTTTACTCGTATCTAACATGAAGTCCTTGCGACGGATTGATGATGTTGATGAGCGAAGGAGGAGTATCCTTCCAACGAATACGAACGAAAACCCGCCTAGATGTTTAACCTTTACCAAAAAAGAGAAAGGAAAAAAGAAACCAAATAGGTCGTTTATCGAATTTGACTGATGCAAATTATATATTGAATGTTTGTATCAACCACTTCCCGACCCGTTTGACCAAACCGACTTGTTTGCGCCAATCCGACCCATTCAACAGGATAATTTTTCAGTTTAATACCTAAAATCTCATCCAATTTTATTAAATTTTTCACTTACATTCAATGCAATTCTTGATACAAGTCTGAAGAGTATAAACTCCATATTTCTTCTTTTGTGTCAAAGGAATACTTTAATTAATGTCTATTTTCTTGTTCCATTTAATAACTACCTAAAAATATTCATATTGAATATTAATTATGTACGTGAACTGTCAAAAATAATATTTACTGTTTGGTTGTTCAATTCTTAACTTTTGTAGATTGAATATATTCATCTTAGCAATAACTATCTGCCCTTGAAAAAGATTTAAGTCGAAGTTCACTTGTTTAAGTCGGAGCTTAATTTACGTTGCACTCACTATGTTTATTGTTTGTTTTGAGTTTTTACGATGAATTTGTGGACAGAAAGAAACTTCATGACTTGTTTTTGAGTAATTTTCGTTCAAAATCTTTCATTTGTGGAGATAAGTTTTATTTAGGAAACAACCGTTATTCAAAGTGATCATCTTTGTTAACGTGTTAGTTTTATTTTCGTTTAGTATTTATTAGCTGTTTTACTTATCGACACAAGATTTTTTCAAGTAAGAGGAAACAAATTGTGTAAGATAAGCTACCATGACAAGTAATTCAAGCAAGTGTAAATCTCCTGTCAACTTCTTCAAGTTCATTCGGCCCGGTTGCATTTCCAAAGTGGTTAGTTTACACCGTGCTTTTTAGTTATTATTAGTATCATACTTATATAGTTATATTAATGTTTTATGATCATATTTATGTTGTTGCAGTCAATACCAATCGCATTCAGAAAGTATCTAAAACGCATAAGGAAAACCAAACCTGCCATATTAAGAAGGGGGAATCAGAGCTGGAACGTGGAGATTAATGACGATTGGGTGTTTGCAGACGGATGGGAAGTTTTTGCCAAAGAAAATGGGGTGAAAGATCTAAATTTTGTGGTGTTTAAACATGATGGGAATATGGTTTTCGATACCATGGTTTTCGACCTTACTTGGTGCGAAATAGAGTATCCAACTCAAGATATTGTTACAAAAAAGAAAGCAAAGACAACAGAGAACTCAGAAGCAAAATCTTCTCGTAAATGCATAATTGATACGAGTAGTAAGTGCATTTTTGCTATGACTACAATTTATAAATCATATTAAGATTCGAGTTTTTAATAAAAAGCTAATGAATGTGTAGCGTTGAAGAAGACGCCAAAAGAGATGGATAGTTACAAAAACAAATCAACAGAATCTCTCGTCCTCCTAGAAGCTGAAGAAACCACAATTCATGAAGATACTCATCGTCCTTGCTTTACTGGAATTGTGAAGTCGAAATATAGATTGGTAAGACTTTAATTACTCAAATGATCTCACTAGATAGGAGTATAAAGACACTCATGGCTTATTGCATAACACGTTTTTTTTTAAATGCGTGTAGTATCTTCCGACCAGTTTTACTACACCAAATGAATTAAGCGTTGGAGAGATGATTCTCAGAAATGATCAAACTAAAACTAAAAGGTCGTGGAGGGTTAACGTAGAGATCAGTTTAGGGAAGTACTATACCTTAGTACGAGGATGGAATGATTTTCGTATTTCCAATGGCGTAAAAGAAGGAGACAGTTTTAAGTTCGAACTAGTCAAAAATGGGATCACACCTGAAGCAGTGTTTTATCGTAAGTATTTCTCTTACTCACTGAAACATTCCTAATATGCTAGCTTTGTTATATATTTGATTTTTTTTTTTTTTGTTATTTGTTGAGAAATATAGTGTTTGATAAAACGTTACACATGAATCTCAGAGTTACCGCAGGAAACCATAAAAGGGAAGGTTGTTCGCAATCCTTATTTCAAATCCATTGTTACTTCATGTGGTATCTCCGACTCTTATGTGGTATGTAATTCAACATTATATTACACCCATACAATATCTTGGTTTTACTTGGTTTAAGAATAGTTGTCGCATTGTTTTTTAATGCTTTTGCAGGATATTCCAATGAAATTTGTACGGTCAAATGGATTGGTGAACAGAAACTGTGAATCGGTTGTCATGGATGATGAAAACCGAAGGTTGTGGCCAACATCAATCTGCAGCACAAGTGAGTCGCGCTTGTGCATTAGAGGACTGAGAGATATTTGGGCTGCAAATGGATTAGAGGAAGGAGACAAGTTCTTACTTGAACTCGTTGACGTTGGGATGAAGCCTCTCATCAACTTGCACGGTAATGCGTGTGTGTATGCGTGTGTTTTCATTTGCATTCGACTTTTTGTTACGAGGTTTGATATCACAAATAGTAAATATATGGTGCCAAATAAATATATCATCAAACCATCCGATGGCTTGACATTCTAACGATAGCAAATCCGGTTTATTTTTGTGAAAACTGATGTCATCTATGATAGTATGATGGTATATATATTTTCCTTCATAAGTTTATGAATTTCTACCTTATGAAAACTGATGGCTGAATAAGTAATTTTGGATTAACCTTCATATGTTTTACTTCATAGGCATGTAGAAGTCATCCGCTCTTTCTTTCCGCGATCAAAGATGGCAACGAAACGAACATGTAGTGTGCATGTTGACATTGTGGAAATAGGTGTTCAAGAAGCAGAGATCTTGTTGTAGCTGGTAATGTAATGACCAAATGTTTTAATACTCTTGTTTTAATACTTTGTAGCTGGATTGAATCCCTTTATCTGTCGTGTGTTTCTATTAACTGCCGACCCAACCTGTTTGAGCAAACCGACTTGTTTGACCCTATCTGACCCAACCAACCGGTTAATTTTTCCATTTTTAAAAATTAGGTAACTCTGCAAACCTAGCTTACAGAGACAAAACTGACCAAATACGTGTTTTGTTTTTTAAACTGATAAATTTTTATCAACGTTTTTCAGAAAACACGTGATAAAACCTTTTAACCTTGTACGATACGTGACAACGAAGAAAATAAACGCAGAAATAAAATCTTTTTGGATTTTTGTTTGTTTTCTTAACCTAAAACCGAAAATCATTTTGTGGTTTTCATCTATAAGCTATTTACACTACTTTAGCAACCTACAAAGAGCAAATCTTTTTTTTTGTTAGGGATTAGTTTGATTTTAGGATCATATCGCAGAAGTCATATCACAAGAATTAGCCGATTATTAGTATGTTTGTCCTCTTAAATACAACATAGACATCATATAAAAAATCTTCCGATTATTTAAATTACATCTGTTTATATGGATCCCACTTATATTTACATTTAGCTAAATCCGAACTTCCCTCAAAGCGTCATCAAACCTCCAGTATTTATTTCGGAAAACTGTCACCTTATTCCTAGATTATTAACTACTCTAAGTATTGAAAAAGCATATAGTATTAAGTTTAAGCACTTATGCCATTTTCATTATTTATTAGCTTTATTTAATCTTTATAAGCTTTATTGACTCGTGAATTCCTCCCTCTGTCTCTGCCGTTTATCAAGTAAGCATCAAGAGTTACAGAATTCTTATTTGACTCTACTCTCCCCCTGTCTCTGCCGTTTATCAAGTAAGCATCAAAGGTTACGAGTTTTACTTAGATTCAATTATTTATAACTCCTCAACCTTTATACTAACTCCAGGAAACTATGATTTCGCAACCTTATATAATCCAGGAGCGCCTCAAGGTATTTTTGAGTTTTAATAATCATATAAACTCTTTGAGTTTTAGATAAAAGCGACTTATTCTATTTTTTTTGTTTTTCTCTCAATTTTTATCTTTTCCTCGCTTTTTCTATTACTCTCAGATACTTATTAATATATTTATTATAATATCCTATGGTGACAGATTCCAGGCACACCGAAAGTTTTCAGCTTATCACTGAGATGAACAGACTTAACCGTGTTACTCATTAAAAATAGTTTCGGAAGATTGTTTAGATGATATTAGTCGTACCTACTAATATATCGAACAAAAACTTATGACTCTTTTTAAAAAAAAATCTGCGATGTACTATCATTTCCTAAGGTTTTTACAAACTTTCTCCCCCTCTTTTTATGTTTTTCTGATTTTTAGTGTTTTTCTGATTTTTCATAACTATACAAAATCTAAAAAGTTAAAAAGAAAAGGTTTCGAAGTCACGATCAAAGATTTAGGTTTTTATCATTTTGGACGCTTTATACTCAATTGAGATTATTAAACTTTGACTCAATGAGTTTTCAAAAACTTTATACTCGTCATAACTTTATACTCGACGAGTTTCAAAACTTTATACTCTTTTGAAAAGAGTTTTGCATTTAAGCAAAACGGTTTTTGTTCGAGTTCGCAACTGTTATGTGTTGCGAAGTCTAAACACTTTAAACTTTAAAATATAAAAATGTTTATTAAACTTGAAAATATATGTTTGTAACGTAAAACGGACCACGTAACTCAAATAGGAACCGAAAACCTACCGAACCACGTATCACACACAAACAATCATAAATTCAAGTAGAATAAACACATTTATATCAAAAGAAGTATCAAAAAGTACAGACAGAATAAATAGTGTTTGAGCTAGGAATAAGAAGTACCAAAAATACCCAGCTAATCTACTTCAAACAAAATCTAAGCTGCATCGTCTTTCACCAACGGCATGTTCTTTGAATGATATCCGTCTTCAACGCAGATACGGACTATATGAGAGAAAACATAACCGAAGGATTTCTCATTCCACATCGCCATGATCATCTTCGAATCCAAGCGCTTCAAGTCATTCTCGGAAAGACAGAGGAGATGAATAGGATCATAGATCCTTAGCAGTACATTCCCCACAAAGTCTGTTATAACTGCTTCCCGAGAGGCTTCATCGAAGTACCAATCGTCAAGATCTTCTAAGAAATCTTGAGGCAATGAGGGCATCCGGATTCGATTGAGAAGCTTGACCTCTGGATAAATATGTTGAATATCGCGCTTCCCCGTTGCTGGATTCCGATGCTTTGACTTCTTTAACTCAGGCTTGGTGAGGGAAAAGTTGACATACTTCTTGTAGTAGATGTCTTCCCTAAGCTGAATGTAGAAAAGCTTGGCAGCATCTGAGGTGAGATTCTTTGGCTCCATGTCAGCAATGCGTTCCAACTCGTAATAGGGCATTGAGTGGAAACTTGCATACTTCATCCTCATGTATTGTACCCCATCTGTTCTGAGCAACGCAAAGAAGTCTGTGTTGTCGATGTAGAGCCAAGATAGAATAAGTTTTTTACACGGGCCTACTAGCTTACAACCTGCAGTAATTGTTCTTTTCGTTTCTTCGTAAACAAAGTTTGGTCGACCGTGCCTCTTGTAAACCCGTTGTTTATCAAGTAGTCAGAAAGCGTACCGTACCAAGCTCTCGGGGCTTGATGAAGACCATAGAGGGCCTTGTTGAGTTTGAAAACGTGATCAGGATGTTCGTAATCCTCGAAGCCCGGTGGCTGAGTGACATAAGTGTCTTCACGAATTTCACCGTATAAGAACGCACTCTTCACGTCGAGTTGGTAAACTTTGAATCGTTTGTGGGAAGCGAATGCGAGGAAAAGTCGAATGGATTCCAAACGAGCAACTGGTGCGTAGACTTCATCGTAATCTAGACCTTCAACTTGTTCGAAACCTTGAACGACTAAACGAGCTTTATTCCTCACTATCTCGCCTTTATCATCTCGTTTGATCTTGTACACCCACTTTGTTTTCAAGATCTTTTCTCTTCTCGGAGGCTTCACCTTTTCCCACACATGCAGCTTTAGAAACTGTTGAAGTTCTTCTTGCATAGCTTCCATCCAGAACGGATCATCTAGTGCTACAATGACATTCTTTGGGTCTACTTGAGATAGAAAGCATGCTTCGAAATCTTTCAGAAATGCGGGACGTTTCTTTTCTATGATCGATCTTCTCGGAGTTATGACATTTTCAGCCACAATTACTTCTGCAGCAGCCTCATTTTCTTCTTCAGCTTCAATTACTTCTTCAACTTCATTTTCTTCTTCACTTTCATTTTCTTCTTCACTTTCTTCCTGAAATTCCACATTCTCCACGGCTGGAGCTGGAATCTGACTTCGTGTCTGAATGCCTTGATGTGGATCGCCGATAATATTCTCAACAGGATGAGTGGTGTGAATCCTTGACTGAGGAAATCCCATGTCATTGATTGCTGCTTCAAGATTAGAGACGTCAACATTAGTTTCGGTACTAGGTTGAACACTTTCGTTGACAGCAGGTTCCTCTTCGTCACTTTCTTCCGAAGCATTTTCAAGCTGAGATGCTGAGTCTACAAAATCACTGTCTGAATCATCGGATGCAGGTTCATAGATTGATGAATCTGGCTGAGTCGGAGCTGGTTGAATTAGAAGCTCAACGACTATATCCTGAATCGGAATCGGAGCAGATGAAGTGGTTGGAGATGCATCTTCACTTTGATCGTGAAACTGATAAAAGAAGGTATCGTCAAATTCTCCCCCTTGCATCTTGACCACTTCATTTTCTTTAAACGGAATGGACACACCATGATAGTCGAGATTAAAGGACTTGAATAGCGAGTCATAATCAAAGAAGTGTTCTGGACCATCACCCGGTGTAGATGGAGTATACCTAAAACAAGTAACCTCATAAGCTTCCTCGATCGTTCCCGTAGTCTTATCAAAAACCCGTTTACATGGAGAGTCTGCCGAATAGCCGAGAAAATAACCAGGATGAGTCTTTTCACCAAACTTTGAAATTCTTTCTTTCGTAATCATGATCTCACAAGGACACCCGAAAGGTTCGAGAAACTGCAAATTCGGTTTTCTTTTGTTGACCAATTCGTAACTTGTCTTGTTGTGACGCTTGACCAAAGAAACCCGATTAAGAACATAGCAAGCTGTATTGACTGCTTCATCCCAGAAAGAAACTGGAAGCTTAGAATCCGAAAGCATCGTACGAGCTCCTTCGATGAGTATTCTGTGTTTCCGTTCTGCAATTCCATTCTGCTGCGGAGTTCTAGGAGCGCTGTATTGATGAGTAATACCCTTTGATAAGCAAAACAGCTCCATTGCGTTGTTCTTGAACTCCGTTCCATTGTCACTCCGGATCGATCTGACCTTTAACTCGAGAAGAGTTTCTAGTCGAAGAAGGAGAAACTTTAGTCGTTCAGTAGTTTCATCCTTCTTCGCTAGGAAGAAAGCCCATGAGAATGTCGAGTAGTCATCGGTAACTACCAAGCCTAAGGATTTTCCTCCCTTGCTCTTTACACATATTGGACCGAACAGATCCATATGAAGCAATTCCATAGGAGCTGAGATAGAGTTCACGAGCTTTGAAGGATGCGATTTCTTGTGTTGTTTTCCCTTTACACATGAAATTCATGAATCGTTCATCGCAAAACTCATGTTGGGAACTCCGGTGACTAGCTCATGCTTCACTAAGTAATTCATTCGGCGGAAGTTGATGTGAGCCATACGTCTGTGCAACATAATCGACTCCCGTTCCGAGGCTTTAGACATCAAGCACAGGTGCTCTTCACTTGATGAAACATTTGTCATGTCGAGACAGTAGATGTCGTTTATCATCGGAGCTCTAATCAATGCCCAGTCTGGATCGATCACAAATCCCTCGCGAAGAATCATACACTCCTTATCCGTGAACAAGGTAGTAAACTTCTCATCACAGACTTGCGAAACACTGAGTAGATTGTGCTTTAACTCTTTACAGTAGTTGACATTCTTGAAGGTCACCACACCGTTAGAGATCTTTCCTTGACCCGTAATTTTGCCACCCTTTTCCCCAGCGAATAGGACATTTCCCCCATCAACCAAGATGTAGTCAGTCAATAGGGGAAGATCTCCCGTCATGTGCCTGGAACAACCACTGCCGACACACCAAATATTTCTGCCTCCAGCTCGCTTCGGTCGTCCCTGCACATATAATAGAGGATCAGTCGGTAATGGGGACCCAAGCCGATACAGACTTGGGTCGTCCATTTTCATCGGGAATGATCACATCAACCTTTTTGAGTGTTTTCTGGTAATCGGTCGAGGTCGATGCGTCATCCTGATGTTTGACTTGGACTGAAGAAGAATCAACTTTGGATCTGATCAGTTGATCCTTCTTTGGTGTGTTACTCTTTTCCTTAGAAACAGGACGTGATGCTTTACGTTTCAAGATCAAACCTTGTAAACGTGGGCAGACCTTGGCAATATGTCCCTCGTTTCGACAATAATAGCAGATTCTGGGATCATTTGAAATGTCCGTCTGAATTGGAGAAGTTAGAATCTTCTCTTTGGGAACTGCTTGTCGAGGAGCTGCCTTGGTCTGAGGAATTGGTCTAGACACTTTGGGAGGCATCGTTTTAGGCTTAGAAGAAGAAGCCTCACCCGTAGTGAAAATATTAGTCATAGGGGTTTGGACGGTGATAACAGGTTTGTTTTCTTCAACTTTCTCCTTACCCTTACACTTGGACTTGCTAGACTTTGACTCAGATTTGGACTGCTTAAGAGTCCGTTTTTCTTCACGCACTTGAAGTTTTTCAAACTTCTTGTCCATCTTAGTTATAAGACGGCTCTCAAGGCGTTGAATGACGTTTTCAAAAAGACTCTCTTGATAGACAGTTAAGTGGACGTCTTTTAGGTCATTTAGGTCTTTGGACTTATGGTCTGGACGTTCTAAAACGACTTTAGACTCATTTTCCCTAACGCTTGCTTCTGGACCATTTACTTCAGCTTTGGGAGATTCAGAGGTCATCGAAGAAGACTGAGATAAGTCTTCGGACAGACCATCGACCGGGATCGGGGTGAAGTGCTTTGGTGGTGGCATACTAGTATACCCCAATCCACCCTTGTCTTTGGAGTTTGTCCTCTGTGACTCGATCAACTGATTCAAAATTTCTTTTGAATTGGCAATTGCAGCTAACTTTGCATTCAGAGTATCAATTTCACTCTGTTTTTTAGCAACAGTTAGTTTTTCGGCTGCAAGTGCATCGGAAAACTCTTTGATTTTGGAGACATGACGAGTAATTAAGATTTTTAAATCCGAAATTTCAACCAATTATTCTTTCTTAAAAACATTTAAGGTTTTGTTTTCTTTGGTTAAAGCATCGTTATTTAATCTTAAAACATTAACTTTAGAGTTTAATTCTTTTGCCGATGTACTCCATACAACGAGTTGGGCCTCAAGCTCGCTGCAGTTAGAACACGTAGCTTTGAAGGGATTGATGTCTACCTCACGCTTCGGAGATGAAGCATCTGATGTAGAAGCCATAAGCGAAAAGCGTTCCGTTCTCTAAGCAATGTCTTCAAAAGCATTCCAATCAACCTTGTTATCGACAGCCATAAGAGCGGTTTCGTCTTTTTCAGCATCTTGAATACGAAGGTTTTGAGTAGCTGGACCCTGATAACCTCCTTGCTGATAACTTCGACCTTGAGGAGGGGTTTGATAACCCTGCATCTGTCTACCGTATCTATCTCCTTGGTCGTTTCTACGATCTTCTCGCGAGTGTTGACCGCATTCTCGAGCAAAATGACCATAGTTGTTGCATTTGTAGCATTTGACTTTCGATTTGTCAAATCCCATTCCGGTCTTTCGATCTCCCCCAATGTATTTCTTCCCAGTTCTATTGAGGAAGTTCTTGATTCTCCTAGTCATCATTGCCATATTCCAACGGATGTCCATTTCCTCAATATCATCTGGATGGACTTGATCGTAGTCTTCCTCAGTCAATACGGTATTTGCTATTCGTCCGTCGATTAGATCATCATAAGCAGTAAGAAAACATGATTGCAAGCGTTCATGTTCAGCATTCAGAGGCCCAGAGGCACTAAACGCCGTCTCTTTTCCTCTGCCTTGAGACTTCAGGAGGGGAGCCGTTTCTTTTCCCTTTGACGAACAGGTTCCACAAGTAGGGCAAGCAGAGTCGGTTGAGCTTGACACAGTTGGACTGAGTGGAAAACTTGGAAAACTGGATGAAGGAGGCAAGTGACTTGATGGCTGGGGTACTTGAGCAGACGAGACATCCGAGAGGAAAGCAACTCCCAAATTTTCCCGAAGTACCTTCTGAGTGTATACATTGCTACCGTAGGCTTTCTCCTGCATTTCCATGTTAGCTATCCTAAGCTTGTCAATAAGATCTTCAAAATCATAATCGCGCAACTCGGATTTATCCTTTAACAGCAAAACACGCACTTCCCAATGAGGTGGTAAACTATCTAAGAAACGTGTATTAGTCTGAAATTTATCATATATAACCTTTAACTCATACAAGTCGTTTATCAATCTACAAAACCTAGAAATCAACATATCTAAAGTTTCGTTTTCGCCACATTTGAAGTTATCGAACTGTCTCTTCAAAATGTCAGCTTTGATAACCTTCATTGCTTCAGTTCCCCCATATCTCTTCAAGATGGCATGCCAAAGATCATGAGGATTGTCGATCTTCCTGAATATAGCTTTCATTTCATCAGTTAAGCAGAACTGAATAGATCCCAAAGCCTTCTGATTTTTGAGGAAAGCCGCTTTCTCGTCATCCGTATACGTATTCATAGCCCGATAAGTTCTAACTTCGGTACCTACGTTAAGATCCGAATGAGCTTCATATCGTGTCAAAATGGGAGTCCACATGCTTGGATCGGTGCAAGCAACGTAGGTCTTGAAGTTCATCATCCATTCTTCGACACTACGATTCGGATTGTACATAGGAGGAACCTGAGGATTTCGACTAGATTCCATGTTGAATGAACTCGTGGTCATAGTAAGAGCCATGTCAAATACAAACCAATACCCGAGTCAACCTCAAACGAATACCCGAAACAAACACAATACCCTAGAAGAAGAAGACCAGAAAAATCCGATTATTACCGAAGAAGAATACCAAACCAAAACACACAAACGATTCCCGAATACCCCGAACTTAACACTAATCTTCAAACGTCTTCACACAAGTCTTCACAAACAAAGCCCGTAGAATCAGCAAGAAAACCAGAGAATCCAACCTAACAACTACCTAATGTTTCTGTCGAAAATCGGGCAGAGTAACGGCTAGAAAAAACGAAGTAAACGAACGTCTTCAGTGAACAGTTACGCGGGCGTAACTCCCAGTTACGTTGCGTAACTACCTAGTAGCGTATCTGTCTTCGAGCAACAATCTTCGAGTAACGTAATTATCTTCAAGTAACGTAACTAGCAACGTATCTGCAGTTACGTGACGTAACTAGTAAGTACGTTGCGTAACTAGTCTTCACGTAAATCTTCAACGTAACAATCTTCAAAAATCAGCGTAACTAAACGTAACTGTAGTTACGCTACGTAACTGTTTCCTGACAGTTACTCTGGCTGAAAATTTCTTCCGACCGTCGAAAACGAAGAAAAACACGAAACTAGGAAACCATCTTCTGCAGATATCAAGAATAACCCAATGTAAACACAATATCTGAAACCCGAGACTAAACTACAGCTAGAAATGCCTAGATCTAAAGAATCCGAAATAAAGTACAACTTTCCCAAATCTTATATCTAATCCAAAACAGCCCCAAACTTCACCAAACGGATTCAAAGACCTCTATAACAAGTATAGAGGCTCTGATACCACTTGTCGGTCGACTATTTTACGATCCCCTTTGAATCCTATACCATATTAGTCGCGGAATAACCAATATGTATGTATATATGATGAAGAACAACACAAATAACCCAATGATTGATATTATTAAGCTTACGTATTCAATTACAAACACGAATAATATCAAAACACTCGATTACAAGACTTTAACACTCAAAACTCACAGTTACGCTAGGTAAGAGATAACCCACGTAACTATTCGTGATGTGACAGCTCTGACAACTTTCAACAACATCATTTATGATCCCGAGGTTGCTATTTATAGGCATGACCCAACAACCTAAATAGTTACGCAGCGTAACTATCTGGGATCATTTACGCTGCGTAACTGAACAGTTACGCTAGCGTAATACATAAACGCGTTTTGGACTTTACAACTCGATCTAAATACATTCTAACTCGACAACACATTCATACTGAATACAACTACAGACATTTATGCTCCAACAATATTTAACTCAAATTTCATCGTGACTTGTACATTGTCCAATATTAATAATTAAACGATTAAACATATCAAACTAATGCAGTTAAGGTTTTCCAGCAAAGCCCTATAGGTCTACGTCTCGACCATAACCTATCAAACATGCATACCACCAATGTACTACGGAGTCTAGGTCTCCAACATAACCTGTCAAATACGTACACCAACGAATGCAATACATGATAACCTAGTAATTCAAATAACTGCCTCGATCTTACTTGCAACAACTGGATTAAAGTACAAATTGACTATATATACACACACACAATAATCGATTATGAATTGACAAATGAATCGTTTAGAGTCCAGAAAAGGAAACCGTAGAATCTAATAAAATTAAGTTTATCAAAAGATTCATCATGTTTATTAACGCCTCCAATCACACCGAATCGCCTCTTAATCGATCTCTACTACCGTTACATTGCTCAAATATCCATTGAGAAACATATAACTATTGTTCTCTTATTGACACATTATTGAATGTTTGTATCAACATCTTCCAGACCCGTTTGACCAAACCGACTTGTTTGCGCCAATCCGACCCATTCAACAGGATAATTTTTCAGTTTAATAACTAAAATCTCAGCCTCACCTGTACTTGATCCAATTTTATTAAATTTTTCACTTACATTCAATGCAATTCTTGATACATGTTTGAAGAGTATAAACTCCATATTTCTCCTTTTATGTCAAAGGAATGCTTTAATTAATGTCTATTTTCTTGTTCCATTTAATAACTACCTAAAAATATCCATATTGAATATTTGTCTAATATGTGAATTGTCAAAATCAATATTTAGTTTTCTAAGTGATTGAGTTAGTAGTGAAGTAGGCATCGAGTCCATGTTACTTAGATGCTCTTCTGTCCTGTGTTGCTCATCAATCTCTTAGAACATAGTCAGGCACAAATGAACACCAAGAGCTCTGCTCTGCTCGACACCAGGAGCTCTCTTCTGCTCGACTTCAGGAGCTATTCTCTGCTCGGCACCGAGATCTCTGCTCTTCTCAACACCAAAAGCTCTCCTCTGCTCTGCTCAACACAAGAGCTCTCCTATGCATAAGAGCTATGTCATGCTCAGCACAAGAGCTCTCCTATGCATAAGAGTTATGCTCTGCTCAACATAAGATCTTTCCTCTGCTCGACACCAAGAGCTCTCCTCTACAAAAGAGCTATGCCCTGCTCCGCACAAAGAGCTCTGCTCCTTCTTATGTCACCATGTGGCTAGGATATGACTAACTTACGTCATCAATTCCTTCTTTGGGTCTAAAACAATGGCCCATAAATATGTAATCATGGTCCACGACCCATAAAAGGAAACCCTAAACTACTACCTATGAATACTCTGTCAGATTCCAATTCCTACATCTTACACACGTATTAGAGTTTTTCTGCTCTCTTACGTCATACACCGTAATCGATACGTCACCTTAGGCTCGTCAAGAGCTTGGTAGGTTTGCATTGGACGCGCAGGAGACCGTATCGGTTAGCCACCACATACAAACCCTTGAGCTTGTCAATCATTGCTAAAACATTGGCGCCATCTGTAGGACTGTTTTAGAACAACGATTTTCACTAAGTTTTTTTCTCCACCTTCACTCTCCATGGATTGAGGTCCTTCCATGAATCCCCCACCGAGTAAAGAAGATCCTCTTGCCTCGGTGGACATCAACACCACTCCCCCCAACTCCCAAGGCTCGGGCACGGGGGCAGTGGCTGGAAATGCTCGAAGGATCAGCGAGGAAAACTTATCTGGTGTTCGGACTAGACTCTATCCTTTCGGTCTACCGACAACTGAAGTGGAAGTGCTTAACGCTTGAGAGGCAAGCGGCCAGTCAAATTATCAAAGTTTTCAGACAGGACCTCAAGGCTTCCAGAAGGGAAGGCCTCTGAGTACCACACAACCCTCTCTCATAACCGAACTTTCATTTAACTAAAATCTTAACCGTTCAGTTATGGTTAAATCGGTCGTGGTTAATAGATTAGTGGGCATATTTAAGTTGGTTATCAGTTAACCAACGATTAATAATTTCACAAATAAAAAATGAAGAAAACTCGAAAATAAGATATTTTTTTGAAAGTCAATAATAGATTTTAACTAGACTACATTCACTAATACCAAATAGATGCAAATACTTAATATATATTAAATATTTATTATGAAAACATTTGATTCGATTTGGTTAATATGGTTCGAATATAAAGTATTTTCATAATCCAGTTAAATTGCATATTGTGTAAACCGTGGTACCTCCGCACTATCTCTGCCTCTGCTTTCCATTCTTCTTCATCATCATCCATGGCGGTTTTACAGAGATCTAAATCAAATCAATCATCACTACTATTATTAATTCAATTCTGTTTGCTATCTCTTTTCGCATACTCATCACTCGCAATCGGAACTGCGTATGTTTATTTATTTTTTCCTATTTTTTTTTTTAATGTAAACCCTAACTTTTCAATTGTTAGATTTTCTGTATCGATTTGTTTACTTAAGTTTAATTTATGTGAATTTAGATTTATAGAAATTGTTAATTAGCTAAGCTTGATCTGATTAATCTGTAGTTTTAGCTAATTGAATATGAGATAATTGTAAGATGAATTGAATACTAAGTGCAGTCTCGTGGCCTTTCCGATATTGTATCGCGTAAAAGGATCTGTTTAATCTACAAGCTTTTTAGTTAGCTTAGTTATTGTTGTACTGTTGTATTCAGTCGAATGTTGTTTACGATCCGTCTTCCTTTTTATATTTATCTCTGTAAATATGTTTAAACCAATGTTACAATTATATTTTTGGTATAACGAGATTGTTGAAATTACATATGAACGGAGTAGGAAGTGCTAAGATTTCAGTTTTACGGTTTGAATTCTTCAGTGTCGGAACTTATAGAGTAAGGCACAAAGTAATGGGTTTGTTACAATGTGAAGGAAATTTATTTGATGTTTAGAGATTAGTTAAAAATGGTGATATGAAAAAATTGTTAAAGTACCAAACACAACGCAAGGCGTAAGTTAACAATGGTGACATAATGAAATTGTTGAAGAAAAGATAATCTTTGAAGTTTGTGATTGTATAAATTTAAGTGATTGGTGTTTGTGAAAATTGTATCTCGTGCTAAAGAAGTTAAGCCTGCATAAGTCTACCCAACGAGCATAAGGCCTTTAAGTATTCATTGTATTTGATTCCACTAATTAGACAGACCATATACACACATACATATGATTTATACACTAACTAGTATGAAAATGTACATGAAACAATTTTCAATTTTGTTTCTTTCTTTGATCTTTGATTTTGCGTGTTGATTTACAGGAATGGAGGTGGGTATACCATTAATGGTCGAGTGAAAATACCTGGTATGTAATTTCGGCCACTGGAATTTACATGTTTATCTTTCAAGATCTTTGGTTGTTGTTCACTTGTTTCTTTCATTCAAACTTCGGTTTCCTAACCGTTTTGTTGTATGATTCCTAATAATTTTGTTTTTCAGGTTTCGCTGCAAAAGGATTAGGTCTCCCGGTAAAGGCTAACAATGCTAAAGTCATATTGAATGGTGGTCAGCAAGTTACCTTTCTAAAGTCAGACGGTTACTTCTCATTGTATCCTTCACCATCATAACCGTTCACTTTTTCCTTCAATAATTGTTTTTATTCAAACATTATAATATATAAAATGTGGTTCATTAATTCATTATTAAATAAATTATTAATTACAAAGTATATAAGATGAGTATATATGCATCTTTTCATCACGCTTAAAGCCTGTCTTTATTTATCACTGCTGAAATTCCTTAATGATACACTCAAAGCCACAATGTACCTGCGGGAACCCACCTTATTGAAGTTGATGCCATCGGTTATTTGTTTTCACCGGTCTGTTTTTTCTCCTCCCTCTTTTAGTTTCAAAACTTGTCATATTTACTTACCAATAATATAATGTTTTACTCGTTTGAACACAGGTCCGCGTAGATGTGAGTGCCAGAAACCCTGGTAAGGTTCAGGCAGCACTGACAGAAAACAGAAGAGGTCTAAGTGAGCTCGTTTTGGAGCCTTTGAGAGAGGAACAATATTATGAGGTCGGTATTTTTGTGTGTGTGTGTGTTAGTACTAAGTAATTTAATGATATTTTTATAAGATTGTGAACTGTACTAATTGGTGGAAGTTTTCTTTCTTTTCGTTGATTGCAGATTAGGGAACCGTTTAACGTAATGTCTCTTGTGAAAAGTCCAATGGGTCTCATGATTGGATTTATGGTTGTGGTGGTGTTCTTGATGCCCAAACTAGTTGAGAACATGGGTAAGCATTTCTTTGTATCTAATTCTTTCATTTCCTTATCTTAAAAGTTAAAAATTCCTTCACTCGAGAACAGGGGTCCACCTTTACTTTTCCTATGACCTTAAGGATCAGACACAACTTCTCCAATTTAATAGCATTTCCCGTTTACTAAACTTATTTTAATCATTAAGATTATGCTAATCATATCATCCAGAAGATAATTAGATATAGTAATTATAAAGAAATTTTAGGCTAAATCTTGGATAAGTTATTAATATCCATCTTTTTTTTGAAACGGAACCAGATCCGGAAGAAATTAGAAAAGCACAAGAAGAGATGAGGAACCAAGGTGTTCCTTCTATTGCAAATTTGATGCCCGGAGCTGGAAGGAGCAATTAGATATCAACATATATCCCTCTGTGTGCTGCAGGTTTTCTTTCTGATCGTTATATTGTGGATTGGACTTGCAAGATTCCCACAAAACAAATCGACAATATATTGTTTATTGTATATGTAGAATTGTTTAAAGATAATTAGCAGCAGCTTCATCTATTTATGTTTAGGTTGATCTTATGATAATAGGTCCTATTTTGTATTTTTCCTATATAACGCTACTCTTCAACGGCGTTTATATGTTTAATCATCAAGTACTGACCTCAGTTACATGTTTAGAAAACTGCTGGTCACATGTTTCGGGTGTTATGCTACTAAAGTACTAGGTTATGTTTTTCAATATGAACCACTGTCATGTTTTTTCAAACACGAAACATGGATATCATGTGATGTGTTTCGTAGTCCAGACTATCGTAGCATGCATCTTACATGTTTAAAGTTGTACCATTTGCATGTTTGAATTTCAAGCCGTAATACTATATTTCATCTGAGACGAGCGTTGCAAGCGATAAATATAGCATTTTAATCAAAAGATCACAAATTTAACATCTAAACAGGATTACAATGTTATATGCCGTCTCAAGACCTGTTTTATATAGCACAGTAACAAACATTCGTATTTTTGTCTAACATTGTATGTCAGCGTGCGTAACACATTTCCTTATGTCGCGATAGCTAAAAGGTCTGATTCAAGCAACTGTAAGCCAGCTTCCACTTCACCTAACAATAATTACCAATTTTATAAAATACCATTATCAGTGACGGATCTAAGACCGAATTGAAAAGTATCTAGAACAATAAATTTTTTTATAAAGCATAATAAATAAACATTCAAAAAAAAGAAGAAAGATCTTTCACATATTTTATACCACAAAATACACGACATTCGACAAGTTGAGGGTATCAATGACTGACTTACGGATTAACTATCACACTAACCATTATATTAAAAATTATATTATATTCCACATTATATTATATGACTGCCTTACGGATTAACTATCATCCGACACAAGTTTATGAGTTTATATAAATTTTAATAAGCTCATAAGTTCCACTTTTCGGCTAATAAGTTTATCAAGTTGAGCTTACGAAGATCACAATTCATATTCGTAGTCTGTAACATTAATATTAATATTTACTAATAATAAATGAAAAGGTTGTTTAAACGAGTAATAATATTATATTATAATTTATAAAATACGTTACAAATTTCAGAAATAAAAATAAATTATAAAAAAAAGTATAAAAACTGAAATTCAAAATTGAGCAGAAAACAGATCTCCATACTCCATTGTTGTTCATATAATCAAGCTTATTTCTATAAAATTAGTGATCAAAAATTGATTGATAATAATCGGGAAGGAAATTATGGATAACGGAGGCCCTCCTGGATACTATAAGGAGGGTTTACCAACAACTATATTTCATAAACCAGATAAATATCACCGTTACACTAACCGCTCTTCTACACCTTCAATTCTGTTAGCTTTCTTTTCGTGTTTCGCCTGGCTCTACATCGCCGGAAGGTATTCGTTTCGTGTTTCTGGCTTATGTAACCGTTTATGGACTTATTACTCTTTATTATATTACGAAACATAAGACGAAATGTCAATAGGCCATAAGCCGCTTATATAAGCTCAAACAAACACCCCCTTACTGTTTTTACCTTACATTTTATCATTTCATATATCACTGTATGTATTTTATGCTTGCTTCGAAAATGTAACATGATCATATCGGTTTTGAGATTTTATTATTTTCAACTAGTTATGCTTTGTTAGGTAACTGAAAGTGAATTTAGTGTTCAAAGTTCTATCGTAGAAACTTATGAAATTTAATAAATGTGATTAGTTTCAAAAGACAAAAGATCCTTACAACTTTATATAAGGCGTTAAACGACCAAAATGTGCGGATGTAAGACTTAGATAACCACAAATGTACGTTTTTGAGTCAATAAATTGGTATGGATATCAAGTCTTGTTTGATTTTATCAGGTTGTGGCAAGATGCTGAGAACAGAACATTATTGTCTAATCTGCTTATGAAAAATTCTGCACAGGTACGGTTTTTTACTAATGTTTTCCCGTGTAGATTTGATATTTGATTAATGAAGGGATTTTGAAGATATGATAACTCTTGCTTACTCAACATGCTTTCACATCCATTAATAACTTACTTTGCATCGCATGACGTAAATTTGGAATAGTGTTTGTAAATTGGAGACATCATGAGTTTATGAACATTAGGTTGTCAATAATCAATCATAGTTTGTTTATTATTCAAGTTATGAAAAACGCCTGCTAACTGATTTTCCTTCTTTTATTTTGATCGCTTTGTATGACAGAGACCAAAGGTTCTTACTGTTGAAGACAAGTTAATGGTCCTAGGATGCAAGTAATATTATCCTTTCGTATGTATTTTTATTTATCATTGATGTAATTTGATGTTTTAATTTTCTTATTGGCTCAAACGGTATATTTCAGAGATTTAGAGAGAAGAATTGTGGAAGCTGAGATGGAAATAACACTAGCAAAGAGTCAAGGTTTTGTTAATAACCAGTTCAAGCAGCCAGGGTCGTCTAGCAAAAAGCTTCTTGCTGTGATTGGCATCTATACTGGATTCGGGAGTCGCTTAAAAAGAAATTCTTTCAGAGAAGGTCCGTTCATGATTAAAATAATATTTTCTACCCATTGTTTATAGTAAACCCTTTGTATAGAATTTCAAGATGTGAAAGAACAATTTTCTTATCTTTGATATACTTTTATCGACAAGTAAAAATACAGTTTTCTTGGTCTAAAATGAAAATTAACTAATCCACTTGAGTTTGACAGGTGGTTCATTAAAAAAGCTTGAAGAGAGAGGAATAGTCATACGTTTTGTTATTGGCCGAAGGTTTTCCTATTTACTTGAACTTTTTCATTTTATCTTTGGTAGTTTTGCTGTATACTGTTTTTATAATTATACATTTATACCTGTCAATAGATGTGGCAATTTCGACCCATTTACGTATGAGCGTGTCAAGTTGGGTTATATTTATCTCTAACGGGTCGAAGGCATAAAATCAAACAGTTTAGCTAAAAAGGTTGAACGGATTAGAGGTCGGTGAAAGTGTATTTTTAATGTATAAAACATCCTAAATCATTTTATTCAAAAAGTAGGATTATCATTAAAAAAATTAGATTAATATAATTTAATTTTTTTGAAAGATTTTGATAAATGTTCAAAAGTTTCGACCTGCACATCAAGTATATGTAAAAGTTACAAGATTTTAAAAGATTGTTTTGGGTCAATCCAAGTGTTCCGACTTGCACAAAAGTACCCGCTTTGACCCATTACCCAACCCACCTATTCTGCCACCTCTACTCTTTGTTTGAAAAAATATTTGTTACTAATATTAAGTGGACAATCTCATATCTTAACAATGAAGTTTTCAAAATTTCAGCCCTAATCGCGGTGATAGTTTGGACCGCAACATTGATGAGGAAAATCGCTCTACAAATGATTTCATGATACTTGTAAGTTTTTAGTTTAATCTTCATCCTGGTTCCATAATGATCTTTATTGTACTCCGTGTGTGTGTGTGTGTGTGCTGCGCGGAGTTTTGATTGTGTGAATCTTACTTTCTTAGGATGGTCATGAGGAGGCAGAAGAAGAATTAGCAAAGAAAGCGAAGTTCTTCTTCAGTACAGCTGTTCAAAACTGGGATGCTGAGTTTTATGTAAAAGTCGATCATGATATTCACCTTGATCTTGGTAATTCTTGTTTCCAATCTGAAATGGTACATCTTTGTGATTTATATTCATGTTATGGATGTTATTTTGTTTCAGAGGGGTTGATTGAGCTTCTTGAAACTCGTCGTGGTCAAGATAGTCTTTACATTGGATGCATGAAATCGGGAGAAGTAGTTTCTGAATCGTAAGTACCTTTATTTAGTAGTGAATATATAATTAATGTATACTTTCAATATAACCAGTGATTGACTTTTTAAACTATCATTCTTCGTTTTTTTGTAATGAACCAACACTTCTGTGAAAATGCTCCGATCATTCTTTTCAGATCTTTTTTTTTCAGATCATCAATTGTAGTATGCAAAAGCACATTTATTGCAGTTATATCTATACGTAATATGATCTTTTAAGCGTGTATTTTTAGCGGAAAGCAGTGGTATGAACCTGACTGGTGGAAGTTCGGTGATGAGAAGTCGTAAGTAATTTTGTCATTTATGAAATTCTTTTGAACAACCCTTTAAGTTAACACACATCATAATCAGTGTGAAGACTTACATACATATATACTCGCTTTCATACTACATCTGATATGATAAGAATCTTATTAATTCGGCAGGTACTTTCGGCATGCAGCGGGCTCACTTTTTATCCTATCAAAAAATTTTGCTCAGTACATAAACATTAACAGGTTAGTGGTGATTCTGATTCAAAAAGTTCACTAAAAGAATAAATTTATATCTGTCATTCATCTCAATATCTGTAATTCACGTCATGTTTCTTTTAAGTATTAACGCGTGCAGTTGATATATTTGACTTTTTTGTATAGTGCATCTCTGAAGAGTTACGCTCATGAAGATACATCAGTCGGTTCGTGGATGATGGGTATACAAGCGACTTATATAGATGACAATCGTGTCTGCTGTAGCAGTTCCCGACAAGGTAAACATGATCACATACTCTATTTCATTTTAACTGTTACTTTTTAATTGTTTATAAACTTATAACCCCTTTATTCCAATTAGAGGCCATTCTGACTCTTTTTTTAACATTTCGAGTTAACAACTTTCAATCCATGTTATTTCAAATTTTGACATTATTTGTCGATTTTACTTGTATGTTGTTATATCATATTTCCTTCGTTAATTGCAAAATGACGAACAAAAGTCGAAATGCAACTCTTTCTTAGTGTTTCGTTTGTTATATCTAGTATCATTACAACCTGATTTTGCATACTAACTTAGTTTAATGATTACGTTTCCAGATAAAGTGTGCTCGTTGGCTTGATAAAGAGGAGCGGTCTCTTCCAAATTAGCAGATCTTAACGGCGTTATGTCACATAGTTAGATGTAAAGAAAATCTCAGCAAATCATTGTTTAGGACGGGCTGCCCTCATTTTTCCAGAAAAAAAGTTGTTCCCTTTTATCTGGTAAACTTTTTCTATAATATCTTGATCTTTTTAGTGCACTTATATCAAGATTTAAGACGATAGAGACATACCAATGTATATTGCAATGGCTTATTGATTATCGCTTTCAAAAGTTCATTGATCTGCTTTATTCTTGTTTTATAAAGTTTTGATCATCACAACTAGTGAAGCCGGTGCAGATTATCATAATGATAAGTTAGAGGCTAAAAGGGACGGGTTGGGTAATGGGTAACTTTATGAAATAATTGCCACCTCTTCGATAAATATACAAAAATAGGTTAAAGTAATGAAATAACACTATCCACTATGTGCAAGCTTGAATGTGTATATTACGTATATGAACAAATACAATGGAGAAAGGAGCAACAATGATCGGGTTCGTGAGGTTTACATGTATCGGGTCTAGTGAAGGGATGATCCCAGTAGAATTTACAGTTAATTTTTTACCATTTAAGAGTACAATGTGACTATTCAACTTCCCGTCTTTTGCTGTTAGGTGATACTCTTCTCTCGTAAACTCATTGGATAATCCTGTTTTCCGTGTTTGTTTTATCTGTTGTTTTGATGCCACTACTATAGTAACATTCTCAACTGAAAGACCGACTTTGGTTGTTGAACTACCGTGAAGGTTGATTAATAACAACGTAATTCCATTCTGCCAATTTTAGCCAAGAAACTTCAGTTCATACATAAACATATCCGTGCCCTGTTGGGTTGTTATTTGTTAGTTCTAAAAAAAGTATATACTTACTGAACGTTTAGAGCAATGAGCGTAAGAACGGATCTTCTTTGAGCCATGAAAATGTGTTGATAAAACACGTCTTCCCATCAAACGATGCCAAAGAAGTGCACTACGTTATTGGGTAAAACATTCGACTGTGTCAAATTGCTTTTTAGAAAATAATATACTGTATTAACTATTGATGTTTACATCATCGACACAAATAAACTACCTGTAGTAATCAGGATTTGGGACAAATGTTTCGGTGTTAAGAAGTCCATAGTTCCCTCCTATTAATGTTTGTCTACAATACGTTTTAGTATCATACGTAGATGCCATCCCCAATTGATCCAAGTACCTATAGAAAACGTTTGGACTCTTGAACGTCAAGGCACTGTTAGAATTTAACAGTAATTGAGTGACTATTTGCTAAGCATACCAAAAGCTAAACACGAAAGTGTTGGTGACTTGATTACGACCACTATTATAAGCCCCTCCGGCTTCACCTACCCAAGCCACCGCCGAAGTTCCAGATTGCTTCAAAATGTTTTGAAGATCTCTAAACTGTTCTGATACTCCATCCAGATGTGACGGGTCAAGTATTTTCTTAATTAAGTGTTCATCGCGACCTAATAGATTCAAAGAAGTAATATAATCACGTCAAAACTGTTTTAAAACATACATTTTGTGTTTTAAATTACATATAACCGTTCTTGTAATCGCTGATATACCTGGACCAAGATTATAGATGTGATGTGTAATCACTTGAAGGGAATCGTTTGATTTCCTTACAAACTCGTCAAACCAGTTTATATCGAAGAATCCTCCTGGTCCAAGAACTATTGGTTTAACTTGAGAATTTTTGTAGATCTTTTGTACTAAGTTTTGGAGTAAAATTGTATCTGATGCGTACTGGTCTGCCGCGATAGTTGCTCCAATTCCATTGGCACTCAACTCGTTTCCTTTTAGATATCATATACAAAGTTTAAGTTAGACTTAGCCAGAATACCATATGCATATGATAGAATTTTTGGCTTTCAGTCAATCGGCCACTAATGTGTCGCTTATAATTCGTTAAAAGAATATTCAAACGAGGATTTAAACGTCTTAATGTTGCTTTTGGACGAAAGGGTCTTACCAAGTTCCCAACCGTGTATATTGAAACCCTTGTCAACGGTATATTTCATTAGATCTTCTGTGTTACTTGAGTTCCACGGTCCTATGACAGATTTATCCGCGCTATTTACTTCTCTATGACTTAAAGCGTTCAACCCAAATATAATCTTTGCTCTTTATAAAATCAAGAAGAAACAAAACCCTGTTACAAACTCGTCATTTCGTGACAGAAACATATAAAAAACAGCGTAAGCTAACATATATTATGATGTTAAAGTTGTTTTACCTTGAATTCTGAAAGAAAATGTTGAGTTCATCCCATCTAGACATCGGTAAGCAACCTTCAGTGAAGCCAAATAACTCGTCATTCGTTTGGTTTATCGTAAATTGGGAACATGGTTCTCGACTCCCCGGCATTTGGTATCTCACCTTGTCTTGAAGAGTGCCTCCCAATCTAAGTTTCAAAGGTGAAAATGCTGCAAAGTGTCAAATTATCTTTGTCATATTTCTTAATCAACAAAAAAATTGATATACTAATACTAATATTAATTCTTATTTTATTATATTTTTTTCTTATAATTGTCCGAAAAAGGTTTGGTTAGAAACATATGTAGCGTTATAACTCACCTTTGATTGCATTAAACAAGATTCTGTTGTTAAGATCCTGTCATGAAGTTTCAAAACCAAATAAGATAGTTGGCGATATATAAAAATTAAAACGAAAAAAGAATAAGTTCATTTTTTTATGATTAACAACGATTTATTAAAACTAAAAGCGTCTTTAGGCCTATGTTTAGGTCTTTGCATATTTATTCTTTATTTTCATTCTGAGTTACTAACTAATCATCAAAAGACTTTTAGAAAGACGACATGTGTGGTTGAAAGTGGGTCTTAATCCTTTAAGGTTAAGGGTTCAAGTTTTGTTACAGACAAATATAAATAGCGGGTTTGAAATAAATCGTCCTACTAAAACAAACATTGATGATCAATTTGGAACAATACAACTAGTGTACTAAATTGGTAAGTTTTTGGAAGTAGTCAAAGAAGACATTTCAAAAGTCAACTATATATCTTGCCATTACCAATACAAAAAAGTTAAATTGGCTAGTAGTGTATTATGACTCCACAACCCATTATTGGTTAAAAGTTTTTTGTAAGTAAATAAGATTTCTTGCCTATATTTCAAGTTGTGGCAACATATTGTAGATAAGAAAAAAAAAAATGTTCCGAGTTTAAAATTTTTCGTCGTCTCTACAAAATGAATATTCAAGGGGTACGGGTGGTGTAATGGACGGAGAACATATTAGAACTTCCCGACATCAAACTTACTTTGCATATTTCAAAAAAAAGTAATCCAAACTTAGCCACTTCATGTTTCCGAGTTAAATTTGCTCATATGAGAGAACTCATCGCTCCCAAGTTGGTATGCGGTTAAATAAACAAGCTAGTTAGACCGAGAATAAGAAAAAAAAACGTACCAAGTTAAGAAGAGAAGTAGTTCCCCAACTACAAGTTCCATAATCACATTTCTGAGGTGGCCACCAATCCAAAGTAGCACAAATGAAGTCTTCATCAATCAAACCGATAAAACTTGTTCCGTTTACATACACCATTCCTTCTTCAATACCAACTTTCTTTAAAAACAACCCTTTTAAGCCATGACTCATTACCATCACCACAACCAAACATAACCCCGTTAGGCCGAGCAATAAACCCATCTCGAATATCACCATTCTACGTTCGGTTTTGCCATTTTTCGGGTCGCTAGCCATATGCTAGTTTAAAAGTTGAGAGGGAGAATGAGAGGATGAAAGGAGAGAAACTTTTTCTAAGGAAATATTTCTTGGGTGGTATTGGGAATAAGGTTTATATATTTATAAAAAGAAAAAAAAAAAAAAAAATCTTACTTTTAATTGAATAAATTTTATATAATTTTGATAATCATTTAAAGGTCGACCAGAGGTAGAAAGGAGTGGGGAAGGTTGCTAATGACTAAAGTTGTCAAATTTTTAAGAGTTAATTAGATAAACCGTCCCTATAATTTATCCGAAATTATGGATTTCGTCCCTAAGTTTAAACAGTTGCATAAATCATCCACATTTAGAAATTAATTTCGCTTTTCGTCCAAAATTTCTAATTTGCACCCGTAATTTGGGTAAACCTTAGGGACCAAATCTATAAATGAGGACAAACTTTAAGGACAAATTCCGTATTTGGAGAAAATCTCAGGGACGAAAAAGATAATTAGTTTCTAAAAGTGGATAATTTATGCAACGTTTTAAACTTAGGGACGAAATCCGTAATTTGAGATAAAATCTTAGTGACAATTTTTGTAATTAACTCAATTTTAATTTTAATTCTTTTATTTTTTAAAGCAACAAAACGTTAGATATTTATTTATATTTTTGTCATTTCACAAGATTTAAATCAAAGGCTTCTAATTTAATAAGTTACTCATATATAATCAAACTACTAATTATTCAGTTTACAAAGTCATACCACTAGCCTACTACATGACTCAAACCAAATATTTATTAATTGGGTTTTGCTTAACATATATTTTAAGTATTTAATATATATTGATTAGATTTCAAATTTTCATATATTATTGAAGGAAAGTATTGTGACTTAACATGGTTCCAAATGTTTGTATCTAGTCTTTTATATTTGTGCGTTGTAGCGGGTTTAAAAACTTATATTTTAAGTTGATAGTTTAAAATCAAAAGTAATAACCTAAAATTAAAAAAAATTATAAATAAAACATAACACAAAAAGAAAAAAATACAAAACTAAAAATTAACATTTAATTGAAATTAATACATAACTACTTTATCACCTAAACTTTTTAACAAAAAAAGGAACGTAATCCAAAAATATAAGCGAAATAAAGACGTAATTAATTTATTTTAATAGCTTAACACATAATATAAAACGTAACCAAATATTTAAAAATGAAAAAGGTAATCCAAAAATAAATACGTTAAACTAAAAATTAACGATAAATAAAAATTAGCGAACAGTAAACTTATTTAATAACGTAATAAAAATAAAACCTAAATAACAAAAAGAAAAAAGAAAAAAAATCCATGTAGGTTGTTGGTTGCTAACTCAGGAGAAAGTCTGCGAGCTACACTATTCATCGGGTCACATCAAAATTTATAAATATAGTATAAAAAATTATTTAATAGCGTAACATAAAATGTAAAAGATAATAAAATATTTGAAAAGAAAAAACATAATCCAAAAATAAATAAGTTAAACTAAAAATTAACGATAAATAAAAATAAACTAATAGTAAACTTATTTAATAACGTAATAAAAAAAAAACCTAAATGAAAAAGTAAAGGGAAAAAAAAAGTTAAATAAACAGGTTGGCTGCATTGAAGTTTATAAATGTTAGTAGTCGGCAGCCAGCCTGTACGCTACACCATTCATCGCGTCATATTGAAGTTTATAAATGTCAGCAACCATCCTACAAGTTACACTATTCATCGTGATATTAAAATTTATAAATATTAATAGTTAACAGCCAGCCTACAAACTACACTATTCATCACATTACATTAAAGTTTATAAATGCTAGTATATATAATGTAATATGTAATATGATTTATAGGTATATTTATATTCTTTAAAAAGAATAATGATAGCATAACATATTATAATTTTTTGTAATATACGATGTGATGATGTTAACGAAACTGAGTGGGATTGTATGGCCTAGTGGGGGGTGGGTCGTCCTTATCCTTGTCAAGTGACAAATTCTATATTTGTTGTTTCGTTTGGTCAATTAATAATGAGATATGTATTATACTCGTTCTTGTGACATAATTAATAATTCTATTTATGGTAAAAATTTAACACCAAGGAGTTCTTTGGGGTTAAATAACTCGTTTTTGGTAAAAGAATTGTCAATTAGTGTGTGTGCATACAAATAGAAGTTTTGATCTCGAGGGTACTAATTGAATCATGAAATCGTGTCATCTTGATTGAACTTCTAATCCTCCTCGTAGGATGTAGGAGTACACCGGATGATAACCAAGTTGTGGGATGGTTATGAAATATTTTGTTGACGTGGCATCCACAATCATGGTTGTGGAATTTTTTGTAAAGTGATAACCATGGTTGTGCATTTGTAGGTCCCATAAACTTTTTTATTATTATTTAAACTATATATGAGTATTGGTAAAAAAAAAAAAAAAAAAAAAAAAAAAAAAAAAAACCGACCGATCGTGAGGAAATCAATGACACCCACAACAAGGCATCACAAAGAATACCCACGATGTAATAACTATCCAAAAGGCTCGTTGTGGGTTGACAACGAGTCCCACAACTCTTTCACTCCCTATGTTATAACAATATCTTAATAAATCATGGGATCATCTTAACTTTCATTTGTGGCAATGCATCAATAAGTCACGTAGAAACCATGTAATTTCACTTTTTGCATGTTGATCATCAGACCGGTTGATTCATGTGAGATATAACATACGGATATACACACCTAGCTTGATGAAATAAAAATATAAGAAAACTTAGATTGACATTAGGGATTTAGGATTATTAAAATGGATAGAAACCAAAGTCAACCTTACATCTTTCTAAATATAAGTTGTGTACATTTATTTTAGAAATGAGCTTTTACCATTTGCAAATTGCAAGTGGTTTCATTATCGTGCAACTTGTAATCATATTGTAGTTGGATGCTTTGTATATTTTCTTTTATTTATTTATTTAAGAGTTAATTACATAAATCGTCCATGTGATGTATTTCAAATTACAGATGTCGTCCTTAAGTTTAAAATGTTGCATATAACATCCATTTTTTGAAACTAATTACGTTTTTCGTACTGATTTCTAACGGACGTCCATTTTAGGGACGAAATGTGAAATTAGTTAGCGATAATTAACGAAAATTATTAACGACATCCATTTTAGGGACGAAAAAAGTAATTAGTTTCTAAAAGTGGACGAATTATGCAAGGTTTAAAACTTATGGACGAAATCTATAATGTTAGATGAATCATAGGACGATTTATGTAATTAACTCTTTATTTAATTTTTATAAACTTTTTTATTAATTATTGATATGTTATGTTTTAATTTTCTATTTATTAACATGTTTTGTTAAAATTTCAAAAATTATCTAATGCATAATTGTTCACATCAACAATTCCGAATTATTATTTATATTTAAAAAAAATGATATGTGATACTAGCGACATAAATCATGCGTGTTTACGGGGTCGGACCTCATACAGTCCATGAAAAACAAATTTAGCAACATGAACCGTGTGTGCTGCTAGCAATAGCGATTTGCATCTTTTTATATTATGAAACAAGTCTTCGTCAAAACGAATAGCACAATATGTATAGCGTTCATTATGTTCGGTTCATTAACTAAATAAGTTTGTTAGGGTATTGTTTTTAAATAGACTACAAGAATATTGAGGTTCACTTTTAGCATATAGTGGGAATATAGAAGTGGCCATTAACGGTTTATTATTAGTCGTCGGTAAATTTATATATCAATGAGAATATAAAACTTTGGATATGACAAGAGCATCATATATAATCACTCAATAGAGTATAGTTGATCATTTTTTGAGCATTAAATGATACAACTCATAACGAGGAAAATTTGTATTAAAGTAACGGATTTTGCTAAAAATAATTTTTAAAACTATGTTTAATATATTCAGACATGTTTAAGTAAATTTTATTGTAAAAATACATGTTTGGATTGAAGGTCTTGAATTTTTAACCTATTTGACAACATCATTTGTTTTCTTCTTTCTCGTACTTTTTGGGCCATAAGACTTTAGACGTTTTGTTTAGTATTAACCTTTGGTTTCCTTGTTTACATATAATAATAGAGTTAATTACATAAATCATCCCTAAGGTTTATCTTAAATTACGGATTTCGTCCCTAAGTTTAAAAAGTTGTATAAATCATCCACTTTTAGAAACTAATTACCTTTTTCATCCCTAAGATTTGCTCCAATTACAGATTTCGTCCCTAAGGTTTGTCCTCAATCACATATTTGGTCCCTAAGATTTGCCCCAATTACAGGTGCAAATTAGAAATTAGGGACGAAAAGCGTAATTAATTTCTAAACTTGGACGATTTATGCAACTTTTTAAACTTAGGGACGAAAACCATAATTTTGGATAAACCATAAGGACGATTTATGTAATTAACTCTATAATAATATACGATTGTCGTTCAAAAAGGAAAAAAAGGGGAAAAAAAAACTCCAAACACTTGTATCATTTAAAGGATATTTAAGGTGTGTTTGGTATAACCGGGGCTAAAGGTGTAGCCGGAGACCAGAACTAGAAGTTTAAGCTTTTATTTAATAAGACCTCAAATCGAAAAGAAAAAAAAACACTTTTTTGTCAGTTATTTTTTTCAAAATAAAAGCTTAAAACCGTTATATCCATATATGTTTTATACACAACGAGTTTTTATTTACAAATTTAAAATGTTAAAACTCGTAAATGTACTTGGAAACTCATACCAAACACACCCTTGATCACTTAAACATTCTTAAGAGGAAGCTTCGGTGCAACTTCTAAGACTCCATCCAAAAATGTCCAAATTTACTAGCCACCATATATATGCAATCGAAAACATTGGGACATGAACAACTTGTTAGTTGTTCGGTCTTCGTTTAATCTAATTTAAATAACTTTTTAATTAATCAACACGGTTTTGATATTTTATTTATAACTAGTAAACATTTAAAAGTAACAAACATTTAATTTATCATATTAAACAGTTGAAAAATGGTATACGTAATACGCTACCACAATACACTCTCATCAACCAGTCTCACGGACAACATGAGAGCCTAAACGTGAAGCAACATTACAATAATATTTTAGTTCGGCCACTTAATATGATGGTGATGGGTCTGCAAGTGGGAGAATA
The DNA here is from genome assembly GCA_910822075.1 of Senecio squalidus. Classification (NCBI taxonomy): domain Eukaryota; kingdom Viridiplantae; phylum Streptophyta; class Magnoliopsida; order Asterales; family Asteraceae; genus Senecio; species Senecio squalidus. Next base: position 4,072,273 of record CAJVGC010000065.1, read on the forward strand.
TAGAATGAAACTAAGAACAGTTTGGTGTTTGTATTTACAAAGCAAGAACAAAAGGTCAATTTATACAAACATGCTTGTAATTAAGGTTTCGGGTTAATGAAAGATTGCATCTATACAAGTCAAGTAGGACGAGTTATCATGTTATATTTCTGATTTTTGCACATGACTTGTAATTGTGTTCTCGGGTTTTATTTTGGAGAAAGAAAAAAAATGAAGCACGTATATTCTCTAGTATAAAAACTAATTTTTTGTAAACATTTTGCAACCGCTCCAAAATGTCGTTCCAAATAATTAATTATTCACCCGTTTTGACCGGCTTCTCAACCCGAACGGACCCACCCATTTTGCCACCCCTAGATAACATATCTGTTTTCTTCCCTTTATAACATGCAGAACTTTAATTATTTCTGTAATTGGGTGGTTAACAACAACCCGAACCAAACCATTGCCTTTTCCGGTTTTTTGGTATTTGGTTAGTTTAACCCGTCCATCTTTTCCTTTTATTCAAATCCCATAAATACCGTTTGTAGTGATATGACCACAAAAATGAAAAGAGTCACAAACAAACCATATCTAAATTGACACTGCTCAAGATTCTGCTATTACAGATTCGAAAAAACGTTATTTTAGATAACTAATTGTGACTCAGATACAATCACTGAAGCCGCTAACAACTAACGCCACATAAATATACGAAAACGGTAACCATACTACAGTCAAGGACATTCCATTCAGTTTTAAGTAGTGCTGCATAATTTATAACAAAATGGCACAGTAGGAAAACCGCAAGGGTTTGGTTCTGAAAGAATGATGTACCCAACAAAAAGGTTCACAAGAGTATTCAAAAATAATCAAACTAAAAAAATCACACTTTTCTCGCCTCGTCTGCTCACCGTGAGCACGACATCATAGTACAATGAATTTTGCAAAAAAAAATTTAACTACATGATCAAGTGTCCCCTTCTTGATCTATATCAAACTAGGCAAGTTTTCCTATAAAAAATGTCGTGTACCTTTTAAAACTTTACGCCCTCGCAGGAAAATAAATGTAGTACCTTGAGCTTGAGTGACTGATGTAGTCATAAGAAGCCCCACCCGCACTAAAGAAAAAATTCCAGAAAAAAAATCTTCGGTTCTTTCAATTCAAATAGCAAAAGAATTAAAGAGACGAATTTAAATTCAACAGTCACCAAAGAAACCTGCAAAATGTAGCAAAAGAAATTTACTCCATTATCGTGGTATTCTACATGGTGTGGGTTCAAGTCCCGTTAAGTGCAAATGTATATATCCGTGGTGTGGTGTATGTGAGTCTTTGCCTTTCTAAGAAAATCTCGCCTGATAAATCTTATTAAAAAACATAATCAACTTACTTAGAAATTTCAAAAATGCTCCATGAGAGAATGTAGTTTTGACACCCGCCTTTTAAACAATGGTTCAAGCCTAAACGATGGAAGACCAGTCTGCCACCGTTTTGTATCAAACATTTCATTCCATGCTTGAACTATTTCATCAATTTTGAAACTAAGACCTGCATTCACACAATTTCAAAACAAACACAAATTCATCATTATAAATCGCTAATAAATACTTTTTTATTAACGGGTATGTCTAATATACCTTCTAAAGCCGCTCCATTAGAGCAATGATTTTTTATAATCACTGTTATATCCGTTGCTGAAGCACCCGCAAGTTCAAATTTTTCAATCGAAACTTCCAAACATTCTTCCCACGAAGGGAGACCTAACTTATATTCCACAACGGAACGCTCATACAGAATTGTACCCCATAAAATATATATCTGGGATCTTATATTATTAGCCTGCTCTGCAGCTTCGTCGCTTGATACATCTTTAATAATCCCCTCTAACCCATAATTAAGTAATTCCGCTTTATGTTTATCAGATAATCCCAATCCATTTAATCGCCGTTCTTCCAATTCTTCCCAAATCTGCATTCCCTTTTCCATATTATCCTCTGATTTATTATATAACTCCAATATTTGTAAAGCCGGTCCTTCCAGATCAGCTTTGCTCCCAATAGCGTAATGCCACGTTAGCTTAGCCTGTTCGAACTGCTGCTGCCCGAGTGCCAAGTGGCCTTCATAAAAATCTGGCTTAATCTTTAGTGACTCATCATACCTTTTTCCGGCTTTAACATATTCCTTTTGAGCCCATTCGTATCCAACTTTCACTTGTTTGGTTACTGATTCACGAGTTCCATCTTCTGCAACGACAACCCATTTCCGTGCCTTGTTCATGTGCACATTTCCCCAGTTAAACAAAGCTAAAGCAGACATTTCTTGAAACTTTTCACCAGCAATATCGAATATATTTTGAGAGCTTTTATTTGGTATAGTATCTTCCATTGCTTCGGAATACAATTCCATTCCAACCTCGTGAAGATCCAAATACGGATTAGTATCAAATCCCACATGGTTCTTAAATAGCCTTGCAAATTCCACAATCCATTCCTCTACACAATTTACGCCCTTCTCCAAATCCCCGTTTTTTCCCACTTCAGAAAGACTAGATTTCAAAGTATCTGTATCAGCAAACTGTTCTTTTTTCAAACCCTCATAAAGCGGCTCTTTATCAAGACTACATTCTACAAGATACAATCTAAAAGAACCTCGAGAATCACTTGAATTCTCAGCTAATCTAAGCTCGTTATTTGTAACAATAGTGATTAAATCGCCTTCTTTATCTTTATACTTAATAAGCACACCATCAAGTCCCGGAAACCTATCACTAATAATCTCCCTCACCAATCCAATACTACAACCAACCGGTAACTCTGCAAACCTTATATCATCTCCAAGAACCATCTTCACTGTTTCCGTCACCACTTTTTCTTCTTCAACTCTTGTTTCACCACTTTTAACTTCCAAAACCACCTTCTCGTCGTCTTTCTTCTTCTTCTTCCTCACCTTCTCCGTAACCACTTCAACTTTCTTATCCTCAACATCTTCCATAACCACACCAATCTCTTCATTCCCAATCCCAATCGCTTTCTTCAACGACCCTTCAATCTCCAACGCACTCAAATTATTCGGTTCCATACTCAAAACACTCCCAACATCTTTCAAAGCCCAATCAATCTTATTCAAAGCATAATAACACCTAGCGCGATTCAACAACGCTTTACTATACTTAGGAGCAACTTCAAGAGCTAAGTTACATTCATAAATCGCTCTAGGATATTCCTTAAGTCCTAACTTCATATAACAATCCGCCATTTTGTTACGTAAATAAGCTACATCGATATGATTCTTAGGTAATAGTTTAAGTGCCTTTTCATATTTCAACATGGCGCCTTCGTTATCAAGTTTTAGAAACAACTTATTACCTTCTTCTTTAATCTCTTGTGACATTTGGATAAAGAGAGTAACATCTTCATCGATTTGTTTCGATGATTTTTGTTTGATTTGTTTTTGGACAACACCGGGTTGAAGTTTCTTTTTGCTAGTTGGTTTTCCCATACTGGACGACTGGGGGCGTCTAGTGATGACGTATATGATGAATAAATGAGAAATGAGAAACCCTAATGGGGAATGGATTGGTGAAGATGCGAATGGGGACTAATGACGGAATTATTTGTTTTTTCGTTATGATAATTAGAATTAAGAAAGTGGGAATTAATGGTGGACAAAGACAGCGAAGAAATGGTTTGATACATTATGGGGACGTCATTGCGCGCCTCAAGTTGAGTTGTTAGGGACCCACTTTCATTTTCAAATTTATAAAATTATTATTATAAAAAAAAAAGTTTCAAATAATATAGAATTATCACTTACACTTTACAAAAATAGTCATCTGATTCGCGACGAATTTCTCGCGACACTTCATCGTCGGAGAAATACATAAAACAAAATCAGACCAATAAAAATCAGACACGTCGTCGCGAAAATGAATATTGATGCGAGAAATGAATAGTGTCGCGACAACGTGTCGAATTTTTATTGGTATGATTAAAATATATGTACTTTCGAGACGAAAAAAAATGTCGCGAGAAATCCGTCGCGAATTAGGTGATTATTTGGTAATTTGCTCAATAATATATTGTTTTTCTTATAATATATGTACTTTGCGACGAAAAAAATGTCGCGAGAAATCCGTCGCGAATTAGGTGATTATTTTGGTAATTTTGCTTTTTCTTATGAAAAGAACTTAAGAATATCTTTGTTTTTTTTTAATAGCATGTTTCTATTATTGAAAAACAATTAAAATTTATAAAATCGTGTTTAGATGAAAAGAAAATATTTTTGTCATTATACAAGTAAAATCTTCAGAAAAAAAAAAAGAAATAGGTGGAAGGAAAAAATGAGATATGAAAATGCAAAGTAAAGTTTATGTTTTAGTTAGAATTTCAATTTGAATGTGGTTTTCGTTTTCGAAACCCATAAGACAATGGTCCAACGATCCTGGTCTATGCTCACAAAAACCGCACCAAATGGAATCCAAGGGAACCCCTCTTCACAACAAGTTGGTTTTCGTCGGTAACCGGTTAAGAGAAGCTCGCCATACACATAAGTTCACTTTTAGGGGGACAAGCTTATTCCAAACAAAAATATTGTCCACATTATGATTCATAAGAATCATTGGCTGAATCTGCAAGGTGAGTGAAGAAACAGAAAAAGAACCATTGGGATCAAGATCCCATAACCAACAATTTGTACCGTCGAAGGAAAGAGAGAGTGAAGCAATACGGTTTGTTATAATTTTATTTTAAACTAAAAATAGTGTTCAATTTAAATTTAGGGTTTTAAATGTAAATAATAAACATTGAATAAACATGAATATTATCATATTTATATTGAATAATTACTCACATTTCATATCAGTAACGAATCTATTGATTATAAATGGAAGATAAGTTATGATCCCCCATAAATATGATAATATATATGTTCATTAAATGTTTCTTATTTACATTGTTGTATTTATTTGTTGTCCGAGGACGATAAATATCAAAACTCATTTAACTAATAAAAACAAAATTAGAAAGTAAATCAAAGGTCATATTAGTTGGCAATATAATAATTAAACTTTTTCTAAAACTGGGTATAATTACACTTATTTTTGGTTGGCGTGAACACATTTTGAGATAAAGATGTCTTAATTTTTGTTATTACTTATAGATTATAAAATCTATTTAATTAGAGGCGTAAAAAGAAGGAAAATTATGGTGGCCTTGTTTTTAGAGTATTTAACACATGTATTTTGATTGTTGACCTAAAGAAAAAATATGAACCCAAATACTTTGAACGAACTAAAAGAAAGGTTTTGATAAACGGCCAGTGCTTGACTTGGCATCCTCTCGATTCATACTAGGTCCGGTTGGACTAATTGTCTGGAAGCCTCGAAACTTGTCTGAAAATGTAAAAAAAAAAAAAAGTCATCATAAAACCTTAAAACACCATGGAAACAAATAAAAGCGAAAAATTGACAATTATCATTTAACTTAACAACCAAAAGTAGTTTTCATGTGGTCCATTTTGCCTTGTGGTCTTCATTTGGTTTTAGTTTTGTTATTTGTTTCATGGCAATATATGTTTCGATTTGGTAAAATGATCTTTTTCCTATCTTAGAATACCTTCATTTACTTGTATCATACGACATCTAGATCTATAAATATACCTTAAAACGTCCATCATTATCATCATACCAATTTCTTTGCAATCTTTGCATAATTGTCGTTCAAAACCAAATAAAGAAAACAGATTTTTTTGGCATGCCCGTGGATGAAACCTAACAATTATAATCGTGTTTATTTTATTTTTTTGGGGAAAAGGGAATGATTACCCCGGTAAAATAAATTGTGTTTATTTTTAGTGCGGTCTTTATTTACTTGTCTTTTTATTTTTTCACATTCTTAATTGCTTTGTTGTGATATCATAGCCAAAAATTGTCACACCCCTCTAAAACTGGAAACACGAGCCGTTCCAGTTATAATATCAAGAGTCAAGATTACAACAATATAACCGATAAGCAAAACATCAAATTAAATAGAGCATGCCAAATGTTACGAATTACATCATAAAGTCAAAGGCGATAAGACGCCAAGTACAAATACAATTCCAAAAGAAATAAACAACGGATCGTCATGGAAATTACAATAAAAAGTTCAAATTCAAATTTCCCAAAAGCAAGCGATCCGAAAATAAACTATGGCATGATCAACGGAAATCCTCAATTCCCTGCAAAGCGTTAAAACGACATAAACAACATGTTGGTGAATTATTCGTAATTTTAAGTAAAAGTTGACCCATCGACAAGTTTTCAATAAACATCATAATTTCAAAAATCATGTCTTGCTTCTCAACCCTAGCGAGGATACCATGCCTAGATTAGTCATATACCGTAACTGACCACAATTTTATCTTCCACTCATAGGAGCATCCTACCGATAATTTCCTAACATCCGCTCATAGGAGCATCCTACCGAGAACTTCCTAACATCCACTCATATGAGCATCCTACCGAGAATTTCCTAACATCCGCTCATAGGAGCATCCTACCGAGAACTTCCTAACATCCACTCATAGGAGCATCCTACCAAGAATTTAGCTTAACAAGAGTATAAGACACCTAATCTAAGGCAGTCCTATTCTACTAGGCAAACAAGATAATCAAAACAGTCCCGCATACATGCAGACAATTTAAAATACACAGACAGTTTAAATTACGCTTTACAGCCCAAAAGTATTTAAGACAGGGACTACGAATAACTCACAAAACAACTTCAGCAAATCTCGGGTAAATACAATCACGGGACCACAATTCCACCGTCTAAGTGCCCTAAAACAGTAAATAATATAGTCTCAGTATCTCTATAAGCATAGTTCGGTTTAGCCTTGTCGGTTGAGATTAATTTAATATAATATTCCAACGATTAATAAGTCGAATAAGGATGACGGATTAAGAAGACGATGTTCCGCGCCAGAAAAGGGCCGATCGGCAAGATATCGATCTTTCACGTCAACAGCGACCGTTGGAAGCATATGATAACTCCGAGTCGAAAGGATTATTAATACCAATGTTTATTATTTTGACCAAGATCAAAGATGTTGACTTATAAAGTCAAATGTCAATTATGTTGACTTATTAAAGTCAAAGTCAATTTAAAAGTCCAATTTGACACTTTGAATAATTTGAAGTCTTTTCATACCAAAATATTTAGAGTAAAATACCTTTCAAAACCCTTTATAAAGTTGGTCGTAAAAACATGTTTCAATGAATTAAAACGATAATCACAAAGTGGCGAAGTTTAATGTATCGCAAAAAGTTTTTAAAATGTCCGTTTTAAGTAATATTATGATATTTTTGATTGCGTTGGTGTCTTTGAGTCCAAAGACAATGTTATTGTAAAATATGTTACTTTTGCATACAATTTACTTATATAAGTGTTTTAATGTCGTAAAAAGTCGTGAGATGAAATTTCGGCATCGCTTCCGCGTCATAAAATATTCGTCCAAATTTCAAACACTTTCCCGCTTAACCACAATTGCATTTCAAACCATTATTCATAATACATAATACCATAATAAGTTTAATACGATACTTTGATTTGATTACACTTTTAACAATATTGTCCAATCTCAGTCCAATCCGATAAAATACGACTAGTGTTGGTCTAATAATTACTCCTAACCGTTTTCAAGGCTAAAACCGAATAACGAATATAATGAAATCAAAAGATTCACAAGGACAACAAATTATACCGTTAACAGCCGCTTGATTTGACAAGGATCTGGAAACAACAAATTCAGTGGTGTAGTGATGAGAATATCCGCCTCCAAAACACAAGACAACCACCGATAATTAGCAAAACGAAAATTTGGAGTTGACAGACTGATCCAGCCGCCGGCTGGGATGATCCACAGTCAGCTCCGGATTTTGTTGATTTTAACGATTTTAACTATTTTAAGCGTTTTCAAGAGTATTTTCGGTAGATCTCGACATGCAAGTCATAAAACTTTAATAATATCCATAGATTTCTTCAAATAACCACTGTTGATATCAAACTCTTTGTAAAAGTTTATAAAATTTATGTTCTTAGATAAATCACCATAGAGCTTTTATAAAATCCTTTACTTGATGTTAGATTAGACATGCATGTGTAAAAATATGTATAAAACAGTGGGAAAAGTTTGTTATACCTCAAGAAAAAGGAAAGTATGATGATCTAGCTTGTTAGATGATGATTTTTGATGGAGATTAAGGGGGTGTTTGTGTAAGCTTATAGAAGGGGCTTATGAGCTTATTAGCTTATGTAAGAGACATAAGCCCATTTTAGGTGTTTGTTTGAGCTTATTAGCTTAGGCTTATGAGCTTATGTAAGGGGGTTTTCATAAGCTCCTTTTGTGTGACTTATGAGCTTATCAAACATTTTTACCTTATCATAAGCTAATAAGCTCATAAGCTCCTCCAAACACTTTATAAAAATTTTAAAACTTATATTTTATAAGCCATAAGCTCCTTATAAATAATAAGCCTAAGCCCAAAAAATAAGCTTACACAAACACCCCCTAAACCCCAAAAATGGTGAAAACCCAAGAAGCAAACCGGGAGAATCACCACCTCTTGCTCCTTTTGATGAATACAACCGATTATTGTGATGTTTATGGAGATTTATAGGTGAATGATGGTTGGGATTTACAGCCACCAAGAAGAGAAATGAAGAACAAGAGAGAGTTTTGAGAGAAAATACACTTGTGTGTGTGTTTTGGGATTAAGAAAATGAAAGAAAATGTTAAAGAAAAGTGTTATTATCACCTTGGGACAGCAACTCTGGCAGAAACAGAGGTCCAATCGAGTTTAAACACTTGTCCCAATCAATTTTCATGCAAAAATGAGTCACCAAAACCTGACCAGACAAATCCAGCCGCCGGCTGGAGGGGCTCAGCCGCCGGCTGGAGCCCTGCCAGCTACTGGCTGGTCGGCAGACTTCCCGTTTGGCGTTTTCGATCGTTAATGAGTGTTGTTGGTCGAAAGTTCCCGATTCTTTTTGCGTTGAACTTAGGAAAGGTCATACTTTGATTTACTTTATATTAGGTTCATTTAATATTATATTTTCACTTTCGGTTTCGAGATTCGCACGATTTCGGTAAAAGATAAACAAGAGCAAAAGTGCGATATCTCGAGGATAAAGAATATGATAACCGGAAAATTTGGCATAAACCTTCTAACTTATAATTATGAGGATACTAACTAATTGGCACTTAGATAAATTAATATTATTACGTCTCAGGGGACGAATCAGCAAATACAGAAAACCCGATACTCAACAACAGTAAAACGTGAGCAAAACAAAGCGAAATACAAGGGTCAAATCAATTGCGAATAAAATTAAAATAATGACGGTAACATAAGTACTCCAAATTGACGGGACGTCACAAAAATGTCCATATGTATTAATTTGTAAAAGATGGCGTCCAACAAACTTGAATGATATTACCTTATAAAAAATGAAGACGGTGGCACTGTTTGCCCACGGCTCAACAAGTTGCTAGGCAACAATCGAGGGAGATGAAGGCTTTTTTTTTTAAGATTACATCATAGCAAAGAAAAGGCGATTCTCGATTAGGTGCATAGTGCACAAAAGTGATGTGATTTTGCGAGGTATGCAAGATTCTAAACCGGGTGGAGTTTCTAGGAAAAGAAAAAAGTGATGCCTGGAAATTTTCCACACGAACATATGTTATGCAATTTTTATGGAACTTGAAACTTTGGTTGAAACTTGAAAGCTTCAAAAACATTTGGAGAGAGGAACACGACGTGTTCGGAAACATCAATATTTGGTAGTTGCTTGTAGCTTATATTTGTATCTAGATAACTGCGTCTGAATTAGCTTATTTGATAGCTTAAGCTTAAAAGCCAAGTTAAAGACATTAAAAGTACATATATAAACTTTTTAAAATAAACATAATCTTATAAAATAAGTTGGCTATGTTTGGAGAGATTAAATTGAATTGAGACTTAAATAAAGCTTATTTAAGACTTGTGCTTTTTATTAGAATATGTTTTGCAAGGTTGATCTTATTTAAAAACCGCGATAACGCGGGAGAAAATGAAAATTGAATCGTATAATTATATAGATTATAAATTAATATAAGAAGACAATGTTACACATATAAACATATATATATCTTTGCGTTTATACATATGTTGTTTATAGTTATAATAACATATACCCGTTAACATTTATACACATGTTTTAATATTTTGTATTACGAGATTTTATGAATAATAATACGGTAAGTCATAGTCCAAATTAATCAATTTTATAAGTAAATTAGAATTATGTTTTTTATTTCAGTTGAGATGTAATAAAAGAGAATGTAATTATGTATTGTAAAAGAATGTAAATGAAAATAGTTTTTGATGACATTATCAATCTAATCTAACGGCTGAAATTAAAGATATTAACTCATTCATAGAATCTTAATTCGTCACGTGTTATTTAACACTCATCTTTTATTATATATTAAAAATATGTTTAAAAAAAATAAGTTACTTCAAAAGCCCCTTATAAAATTTGATTTGTCATTTTACGTTTTTAGACTCAAACTCCGACTATTTTGCCAAACAAATTAACGAAAATATAAACTTCACCTCTCAACTCTAGATATAACCCTAGCTTCCGGTCTTATATCCCTAATTCTATCTTTTAACTATAACTAAATTCTATCTTTTAACTATAACTATTTTCGTCAAATACACTCCAAATCTCTTAAATTTATTTTAATAACATGGTTAAATCACTTGTTATATCTCAATTATATATATTTTTTTTCTATAAATATCTATATGTGGAGGCACATCACTTGTACCATATGATTACCACAAATAATGTCAAATTTTAAAAACAATTCCGATGACAGCTAGTTATTGATTTTCTTTCATTATTTATAGAAGGCCCCATTATTAGTTCCACTTTATTTAATATTTCCACTTTATTTATAGAAGGTCCCATTATTTGTCTACCCAACCTAGGCTATATTTCCAGTTAGGTAATAGGTGTCTTTTGCGTGTCATAAGTCCTAACTGTTTTAACTTCTCCATAAAGCCAAGGTAAAGATAAACCACTTCAATTTTTCAACATCCAAGTCAATATCTCCTCATTCATTCCTCTTGCGTGAACCATTAAACAAATAAGTAACAAATTAGTCGGAGAAACAAATTTTGATCGTTTTGCTACTCTATGTTTAATTTTCAAAACCTCCTATAAATTTTTTCTCTTTTTTTTTAACGACAATGTTAGTAATTTAGGCCATATCCAATTTGGCCCAGACGGAGACTCGAATCTGAGAACTCCGTGGGCGAACATCTCCTACAAATGAGTTACTGCATATGATAACAAAACGGTTAAAGTTTCAACATAAAAATAAATTATAAATGAAATAAAATAAAAAGTACATAGTTTACCTTACACGATAGCTATATTCCACCAAACGAGCAATGACAACCTGTTCGTCGAAATTAACGGGAAAAACGACGGTAAACGGTGGAGGTTAACGGAACGGCACTGGACTTAACGGAACATAACACAGATAGCACGGCACGGCACCGAACGGGACGGAACACACCACAGAATCAAAACACTGCGAAAACGGATGGAATAATGGATCAATGAATGGATGATTCAATACACAAACTATAATGAATCATTTTTTAAAATTTTCAATTTGCGTTGTTATTTAAGTTAATTAAGGAATTAATTACGAGTTTGTGAATTTGTTTGGAAATGTTGAAAAAAGAAAATCCAAAAAGTCCTTGAAATTGCAATCACAATGGCTGCAAGCATAAAACTATCATCTATATACACACAAATGATGATCCATTTCATTTCGTTTCGATTCGAGTCATTTCGATAATTCAATAAGCTTCATCCTCTTGTGTCAAAATTTTAAGGAATGATTCCGATTCCGATTTCATGTCGCCAAATTAAGAAATACTGCAATCTTCGTATCCAAACACCGCCGGTGTAGGTAGATCTGTAAATAGAAAAGGTGTGTAAAGAGGTATAAATTTCACCAAACCTGTAACCGAATAACAATCCATGAATCAATCATTATAACTCATCATCATCATTATCGTCAGCTTTAGACATGATTGATAAACGGCTAGGCCTCGGTTCAAACGCCGATCTCCGACGTTGTTGATGCGACGACGGTCGAATCAACGCGGCGAGTGCTCGTTTCACCAGATCTCCACCTTCAACCGTTCCGATTCGCACTAACGAATTCGTCATCGCAGATCTACGCGCGTTTAATCGATTCGGCGAATACGTCACTCCGTGAGTCGAATTGAAATTCTTATGCAAACTACATCGAAACGATCCAGGATGAGTCGTCGGCGAACACATACACGTTTTCTTCGCCGGAATATTCTTCAACGGCTTCCTAACGGAATATTCTCGTGGATTCATCGCCATGGAACGATTCGGTGAGCCTGATCTGTTCGATAACGAAAACCTAACGGAAGATGACGTCACCGGTGCTAATCCGTGTAGATTGACACGTGTCGGTGAAGATGACCGGCTATAAACTTGACTTACATGACTTGACGAAGGAGATGAATAGAAACTCGAACTCGTGGACGAAGCAAACGGAGAGGTTAACGGCGATGATGACACGTCAGCAGCAAACGCAGTCGAATACCTTCCGAATTTACCGGACGTTGATGAGCGGCAAAACGGCGATGTTAACGGCGTCGTTGATTTTCTAGAAGATGTTGTCATTTTTTTCTTTTCAAGTGTGTGTTTATGGTGTTTGTGTGTGAGAGAGAAAAGAAAAGGAAATGGAAATGAGAAGGTAAATTTACTGAAGGGCCCTTGGGACTTCAGTTGGGCAAACCTATCTCTGGTCCGAGCCTAAATTTATAGGAAAAGAATACATTATGGTATAACATGTAAATAAGTTGAAGTTTGAGGGTAGATATACAAAGAATGAATTGGTTATGGTTAAGTTAGCTTAACTATGAAGCGAAGGGAATAACTAACTATGGTTAGGTTAGGGTTTTGTATTTTGTGTTAAGATTGATCTGACGGTTATAAAACAAGGGGCGGCATTGCACCGTTTATGTGTACAAGAGATTTATTTTTGTGGGACGCTGAAAATAAATATGAATTGAAATTTTCAAATAAATTTTGCCACCAAATTTTTTGATGTTTGAAACTTTGAATAGTCATGTATTTTATGTTTTTAGGATATTTTTTTGAAAAGTGTTAAATGTAGCTTTTATGCTATGGTTAAAGAAGATTTTGCGATTAATATACAAGTCAATAAACACCTCTATAAATTGGTGATAGTTTTTATTTACAGTTTTCTGAACGGTTAATTTTTAAAAGTTAAGATACAACAATTTTAAGTTTAAAATTTGTTTCTTAGTGTATGTTTTAGCTTATAGAAGGGGTTTATTAGTTTATTAGTTTATGTAAAAGGGATAAGTCCATTTTAGTTGTTTGTTTTAGTTTATTAGTTTAGGCTTATGAGCTTATGTAGCTTATGTAGAGGGTTTTCATAAACTCATTTTGTGTGGCTTGTGGGCTTATCAAACATTTTTGTCTTGTCATAAGTTAATAATCTCATAAACTAGTCCAAACACTTCATAAAATTTTAAAATCTTATATTTTATAAGTCATAAGCTACTTATAAAACATAAACCTAAACTCAAAAAATAAGCTTACACAAAACCCCTACATGTAATTTCACTTTGTCTGAACTATATTTTTCTATTATTTTAGTTTTAAATAAAAATAGTTTATGTCCATTACAAAAATGAAAAACTATATTATGGAGTATAAATATTGAGATATAAAGTCAACTGGTTGTTGTGATTATTGGTTTAGTAAACGGATTAGCATCCTCTAATGATCTAATGAGGATTAGAAATCATATTGACCGATAGAAAATATGATACATGAAATAAGGACTCGATACGGTCTATTATGTTTTCCTTAAATATGAGTGGTTCTTAATCATTCTTAAGGTTATGCGATTAATCATAACAATATTTGATTCGTGTTTAGTTTCCTTAATATTACTAAATCAAGTCGAGCAAAACCTGAAGAAATGTTACAATGATATGGCGAAAATCAACCCTAGGCAAGACCTACTTCCTTCATAGTTGAATCATGTATGCATGAGCGACGGGTTTATATGATCACAGTCATTGAGTCGTAGAACTTCTCGGTTACATGTAGAAGATACTATAATAAAAATGCGCAATGTAATATCGTAAGTTTTTCGTGATCATGACTGAAACAACTTACTCCATGCATATAACGTTTTTCCCATTTAGTTGGTTTTAGTCGTACACTTAGCTTTTTGACCACTAATGTCATGGAATTAGGGTTTCACAAATCATTAACTTTCACTGACAAAATATTTATAATAATTAAATATAATTAGATATTTTATAAATTAAATATTTTGTATATGACGAACTAGTTTATTTTGTGTGTATACGTAATTCGTTAACCTTGAATTCTTTGTGATCACCTAGTATTGGTTGTCGTTGAATACCTTCATGTACGGTGATTAAATCATCTCGGAGACTTCTTAGAAACTCCGGATCTTCAAAATTTATCCTTTTTTTCTTTTTAAACCGGAAATTGAAGAACACGAACAAGATCAAATAGTCAACTATAGCTATCATACCACTTATGATACGAATTTGCAGCGGAAAACTAATAAAAATATAGAGTATTTATCGAACTAGACCTAAAATTCAATCACCAAGTGTTACACATAGTCAAAACCTATTGATTTGTTAACGAATCAATCTTAGAAAACGCGTTCTAAACTTGAAAAAAAGACGAATTGTTATCAACAACTCAAAGAAAATGTGAAAACCTTGAATAATCATCAAAAACTGAGTGTAAAACAAAAGAAATTTATCCCTATATATAAGGTAAGGGTGGTGATAAAGAAACCCCCCAAAAATTAAGTTTTGGTTATCCACACCCCCCCAAGGGTCAAATCGGTAGTTTAAATTATGATTTTTTTTTTTTTAATTATTATTTCATTTGTTATATATTCATTTAAATAAATTATTAAACGAAAACTTTTATTTATTTAGTTTTGATGAAAAAAAATCAAAAAATTAAGACAAAATGTTATAAAAATATAAATGTTATTACCGGTTATGCGTGTGATATAAATATGATAACTTTCTTCACATCCACTTCTTGGTCAAATTCCACCTACCTTTCACCCTTACGTCGCACATATAGAGAATGTTAAAGGTGACGGAAATTGCGGATTTCGAGCAATTGCTAATTCTCTCGGCTATTTGGTCTGCTCCTCAGCATTTTTTAAGCATCACACTGGCACTCGTAAATGATAACCACTATGTCTCAGTGGAGTTACAAGGGGAATACCCAATGGCTCCGACTCATCCGCACTGGGTTTTGGGAAGATACGACTGTGCTTCTGGATGGGAAACCCCATATGTTAATCGACAAAAAGTGTATCGTCAACTTAACCCTTCAACTTGTGATCCTGAAGGTGTTGATGTAGATGATTAGATAATCTAGTTTGTTATGTTCAATAACTTGTTATGTTTAATTATTTATGTATTTTGTTATGAGTAATGTTCATTTTATTAATATACTAGTATGGTACCCGCGCGGTGCAGCGTGACGAAAAACTGATATTTCATATAATTATGCTGAAAAACATATGATCACGAAAAATTAATTTGCAGACAGATTAATAACATGAAAAAATATTTAAACTACAATCATAATATAGAATCTGAAATACAAAAATCCATATAAAAAAGCAACATTTACTTCTAATACACTTGTATTTTATTCATCATGTAGAACTTCTCGATAGACAACATTTGATGTGTATACTCCGTCTCGTTTAAAATCTTTGGCAGGCTTCACTAACACTTTTGTATTTTCACGTGATATCCCTCTTGACAACGCCACATAGAGTTGCCCATGTGAAAAAACGGATTCAGGTAGATAAACACCGACGTGTGGAATTGTCTGACCCTGTGCTTTATTGATCGTCATGGCAAAGCTAAGTCGTATGGGAAACTGTTTTCGCTTCAGTTTGAACGGAAACATGTCGTCGTCCGACGGACAAAGAGGGATTTTTGGCAAGAATACTCTTTTTCCAGTATGTTGACCAACAGCGATTTCTGCATCAATGACGTTATGTTGGAAACCTTTGCATATCAACCGTGTTCCATTACATAAACCATTTGACGGATCGATATTCCGTAATAGTATTATGGGGCATCCAACTTTAAGTCGAAGTTTATGAGGAGGCAAACCACTAATGATAAGCGAATTTAAGAACTCTATCGGATAGAAGTTGTGGCGATCGTCTTCGGCTTCGTCAAAACTATAGTAAACTTTTTCCTCTCCGTGAAATTTGTCAATCAACTGATCATTAATCTCGTCAACGTTCTCGTTTTTTGTTGATAAAATTGCCCTGGAAATAATATAATCCGAAGAATGTGCGTTGGTTTCCATCGAAGGAAAGATTGCATCGATCAAAGCATTTTTAGATTCATCTTTTCTACTGTACGAGATTGCCATGTCGTCGGGTATGCGAATGTAGTTCCCGTCGACCGACTCTTCATCTCCGTTGCCGACTCGTAAAAGAAAATTTGAAAACCATGGATCAGTTCGTGCTCTCATATTTAACGTCAAGCGCATCTTTTTAATCAAACACCATAGAGGCGACATTCGTAGACTCGAGTCTACAATTTGTGCACGAGTTCCACGTTTAATGACCGGCAACACCTGTCGAAAATCACCACCCAAAACCATTATTTTTCCTCCAAACGGGTGCCTCACTCCTACTATGTCTTGCATTGTTCGATCTACCGCCTCAATTGCCTGCCTTTTAGCCATCGATGCTTCATCCCATATGATTATTTTTGATAAACTGAGTAGTTCAGCAGTCCCACTTTGTTTTTTGATGTTGCACATTGAATTATTATTTAGATTAAGGGGAATCTTAAATCTCGAGTGAGCTGTTCTACCGCCTGGCATGTTGTTAGCGGCTGCACCCGACGAAGCTGTTGCTAGTGCAATAAGACCACGTGAACGAACCTCGGCAAGGAAAGACTTGTACAAAAATGTTTTTCCGGTTCCACCTGGACCATCTATGAAGAAAACTCCGGGATAGTCATTATCCACGTGCCTCATGATCTCATCAAAAGCCAATTTTTGGTCCGAGTTTAATGAATCTTTGGCATGCAAGTGTTCGGCATCTACAACTATGGCGTACTCCTCTTGTACCTCACGATATCTTACAGACTGTAAACTGATGTTTGCAGAGATCCTAGGAAGATCAAAATCCATCAGATTCTTACCCATAGATTGCAGAAAGACCTTGATGTCAGTAAGAACCATATTCTGAACTCGCTCAACATTTTCACAATGTTGCCTATAATCCTCAGATAGTGAATAAAAATGGTCATTATATAACTTTCGAATATCCCCTGGCTCGCAAAAAATCATTATAGTTGCAAATAACCTTCTAAGAGCACCGGGAAACTGAAATAAAGAGGCTTCCGTGAGACATTGCGATAAACTATCATCATTCTCGATTAAGCCTATCTCAAGAGCCGCTTTACGAAACGTTGTGTGCTTTACACCGTTAACTGTGTAAAGATATTCAAAAGAAGTGGGACCTTTAATATTTGCCAAAAGTAATCGTAAGTAGTACCGCTCTCCTTCAGCCGGATTAGCAGAAACCAGTCGGCCTCTTTGTGGCTTAATTACACGCTTATTCCAACGACGCGAGCTAGCATTCCATGTGAAGTGTCTCGGGAAATCTTTATACAAATATTGTCTAGCCGTCGCATCCACCCTATTCGTCTCAAAAAATGCAGTCAACATGGATCTCTTGTCTCTCTCCCTATCAACAATTTCTGACATTATATCATTATCACAAAATCTAACATACTGCATATTAGGGAGATGAATTTGCAAGGCCAGAACAGAAGGATTCATTTGAGAAAGAGGGAATCTAAAAATCCGCCACATCGCCTCGGGGGGCGAGACATAACGCGCATCTTGATATTTTTTTATCTCGTTAACAACAACCCCTTCCCCATCTTCATCGATTTGGACAACTTGTTTGTCATGACCTTTGTAAATATATTTGAATATATATTTCACAGATTTTATACTTGAACAAACCTCGACATTGATGTGGCAATTGAACATCATTAACAACTTTGGGTTATAAGGGACAACCCATCTATTATCGAGAGTCTGTCCTCGTACCTCCGCCTTTATTCCATTGTCTCTTCTGCGATATAATGGATATGCATCCTCTCCCTGTGTTGTTTGCTCGTTGAATTGCCTAGGATAATGAGCTTTACATTGTTTTGGATCACCCTGCATACAAGGACTGGTAGATCGTACATGTCCGCAAGGACCATGCATCAGGTGCTTAAGCACATACTCGTGCAGTTTAGGATATTTTCGGGAATCTGGAATTTCGGCACACACGAACTTATCATAATGGTCTGGATTGTTTATCTTGTGTTGCGAGTCCATCATGATGAGGAAATGAGCATGAGGCAAACCACGCTTTTGAAACTCGATGACATAGACGTATGCCTTAACTACTCCGAGGACATTCTTTTTAAAGAGTTGTTCCTTAAGGTCCTCTAATTTAGCACGAAACACTCTTGAAACAAGCTCCGGACGATCTTGTGCGGTTTGACCAGCTTTTAAATTTTCTAAAATTTCAGGCCATTGAGGATTACATGTCATCGTAAGGAAAATATCAGGCTTTCCGTCATCTTGAACTAAAGTCATGGCATCCAGAAATCGACGTCGCATATCGCGGGGACCTCCAATAAAAGATGCAGGTAACACAATACGTTGACCGATTCTACTTGGTTGAACCTCACCGGCATTAACACAATCCACAATACCTTGGTACAAATCCGATCTTATCTTAGCCTGGTTCCTTTCGAAAAAAAGTAAACGCGAAGTCTCGATCTTGATGTAAACATCTACGACAAATTGTTGTAACAATCTACCCCCATATAGAAGCACATTCTCAGTAGTTCGGATTTGAAATTTGTAAGAGTAGTACTCTCGCATAGCTACCGTCTTCCTACCGGTTCTCGTGCTAGACTCTGCAGTAATTGTGATGTTTTGTAAATAAATAAGTTAATTACACTTACATGTTAGGCTATTTATCATATTTACCTAAAGGATAAAAAATAAATTAGTTTAATATTAGTACCTTCCATTTCTTCCCCCTCGATGTTGTCAGGGTCATTATCAATATCGTTAATCGACACTCCATGTCGTGGTATGTTATTATGCCATCCCGACTCACCGTTGGGAAAAAACAAAGGATAAGACAACGGGTCATAGCAGCCGAAGTACGGTTGAATATTTTGACTGTATTCGGATCTACCATAGACAACAATACTTCTTTTGTATGCAGTGATATTGTCATTACCTTCAAGCCAAATACCTGCAACCTGTATAATGGTATATATTTTAATTATATTTTAATTATATCTTTACTATAAAAGAAAAAGATAACTTATTTTAAACCTCGGATGTGGTTGGTCGGTTGTACACCCTCTGGTCAACTTCCACCGACGCATTTAAGGTGACCCTGTAGTTGTCGAGTGGTCCTAGTTCGGAAAGACTTCGAAATGTTGTCACATAAGGGTTCGTAGAAAGAACACGAGTCAACCTCTCGGTGATATCTCTATCAAGATTGGGCCATTGAAGTCTATGATCTAGTTCTGTATCGGGATCATAGAAATACAACTGCAAGTACCTAGGCTTTCCATCCCTCGGAACTAACTGATCGATTTTGTGATATATACCTTTGTGCGCACGGAACGTATATACACCGTTTGTCATATTGGTCATTGTCGTATCTAAGGTTACCCCCATTGAGGTGAATGAAAAGTTTGTATTGTAACCGCGTATATTTTGCCTAAAAAGTTTTCCTACTTCCTCTTGCGACGTAAAAAGATGGTAAAGTTC
The DNA here is from genome assembly GCA_910822075.1 of Senecio squalidus. Lineage (NCBI taxonomy): Eukaryota > Viridiplantae > Streptophyta > Magnoliopsida > Asterales > Asteraceae > Senecio > Senecio squalidus. The sequence goes on from CAJVGC010000065.1 coordinate 4,092,274, forward strand.
GTCTGGAATTTCTAAGCTAGACAATTTTGTGAGCCCACTCATACAACAAAAGGTAGGAAATTCAAACTTGAATCGCTTTGCTCCACAATGTGAACATGGGTTTTGTTGTTTTAACACACGAGACTCCTTAGGCATACCATCATAAACAAAATCATATGGATCCTCTTGTATTTGTTGATCTGCGACTTCTTCGAATAAAGGTAATAGTATACCACTTCTAATTCCTATATGGGAGAACATGAAGTGTTAATAGGCATCAATTTAATATATTACTATCAAGGTTAATTACATTTAGAACATTTATATCAAACATCACAATAATGAATATATATGGTTTAAATAAAGTGATGATACCTTCTAATCTTTGACTTGTTTCATTTGTTTTTTTTTCCTTACTCCGTTGATAATAACTTCGGTTCCAGTTTTTCCGAAGTTGGGCACCTCTGGTTGAACTGCTTTGGGTTTCTTCTGTATCTAATCTCTCAAAAAGTTGACTTTCACATGGTGTAATATTTTCTTTGTTCGCGAGTGAATTCTGACGAGACGTAGAAGCAATGTTTTGACCACTATTATTCGCGTATGTTGGATAATTTATTATTCGATTCTGCAATATTCCTAACGGCACCCTTTCCGAAGACACCGGAGTTGTCTCCAAGGAATTTGTGGTAAGTATCGACGATTGAGAACTCCCTTCTCCGTTAAAGAAGTGTTTGTTTATGTTGTTCTCCTTTCGTTGCACATAATATTCTTTGTTGTATTCTTTTCTCATCTCTACACACGAATTTGTTGTTAGGTTAAGTGTCATGAATCGCAATATCAAAAAATAAAATAAAAAAATGATACTTATTGATTTTGTAATCATACCTTTACCAACATCCACAAAGACGCTCGACGAACCACCGTTATTAATTTTTCTGATTTTGTTATCCTCTTTACGCCGTGCATAATATTGTCTATTATATTCTTTCCGCTTTTCTGCAACGGCAATACTTAAATTACATACGCAATATAAGTACCTATAGATTAGTAACCAATTTAGATTTAGATTATGATATACCTTTTCTTATATCAAGTACATTTTGGGTCACACCGCCATTTCCGTTTTCCGTAATAAGAGACTACAAAATAGAGACATACGATAAATCAAATGTACAACATTTATGTTTACACAATATTCAAAAATATGAATTATACAATTTATATTTTCAAAACATAAAATATGGTAATGTACATACGTATCATCATTTTAACTTCAATTATAACGACACCAGTTAACCAATTAATATAAAGTGAAAACATCATAATAATATAAGGGTGATGCATTTTATAAGGGCAAAGAAAATAATAAAGTCACGAAACATTCATATAAATATAAAAAAAACGTGCCATTAAGAATTGCAACAAACTAACATGAAAGCTTACATCATTCCAACACACTTAAACAACTAAAAAACATAAAAAGTTCAATCTTATTTCCCTTTATTTCTAATGATGTCCAACTTAGATTTTTCGAACTTGTTCTCCACATTTTTTAAATGGCTTCCACTTTAGGGTTGTTGTCTTCACCTTCATCCCGTGTTCTATTTCCTTCCTCATATTTTCCGCTTCTGGCATTTTGGTATTAAACTCGACATTCGTTAAGGCCGTTGATACAAGAATGTTCACTGTAATTGATATAAATTGGATATGAGTATATTATTATGAATCTATACTATAAAGAGTAATAGATTGTAAGTTTATTAATAATTGAATAAAGATGAATTGCTTACCATGTTCCAAGTGTACAAGTTTGACTCGAGTCACGTAAATTATTTCCTTATTTTTGATTGCTTTAGCAAGCATTGACGGAAATTCAAGTATGCTACGATGCAATATAAGCTTCATTATTTGTCCCCTATTCATAAAACATCATGTCAGTAAGTAAGTGAAAGTATTTGTTTGTGTCAGTAGTTAGATATAGTAAAGATATATTTATTATACATAAAAATATATAAGGTATAAAAACTTACGTGGAATCCCCAAGAAATAGTTCACATGAGTGTAGACGATATAAATAGTGACGACGTGTGTAAGTAATCAGACCTCCCGTGATGACTTTTCCAACGACATCTAAAAGTTAATATTTGTAGTTAATGTAGGAATGTTTGCGTTTTATAAAGAACAAATAAAATAAATGGTTGGCTCATTTATTTGACATACCAATTATCATTTTACGAGATGTTTTATCATACGCAAAAGTTCTGAGTGAATCCACTATTGGGTAAACTGGGAACCCTTCCTGCGCATTACCATTCAACCGAAAAAACTTTGTGTCCTTGCTGATCAAAATTTCCCATTCCTCTCGTATTAAACTATAACCCTCATACCTTGGAAATACATCTTGGAACAATCCTTCCAATCGAATACGACTAATTGAAAACAGACCACCCGATAAATCCATATCTTCATATAACTTCATAAGGCTAGATGGGACGATCGCAGCAAGTTTATCTCTCTGTATGGCACATAATATTTATTAACTATAACTTAACTATAATATAGTATAGATTTAACAAAATATATAATAGTTATAACTTACGTTGCGATCAAGTAAAAACAGGATTAATCTATTTCTTTTGACGTCCTTCCACACATACTCAACTTGAACAGCTTTCAGGTTGTACCAAAAATAAGATGGATGGAGATCGGAAAAAAGTTCAACAGTATAGATTTCCTGTAAGATCATGGTTAAATTTAAATTAAATAATTTAAGATATGATAACTACATTCATCTTTCCTTTTGAAAACCAAAAAACAGTTTTTCAAGACGTTTTCGTGTTCGCTTTTTATGTTATTTGTTTTTTCTTCACGTTTTGTGTTATGCGAGCTTACTGAAGTGTATATATATAAGCAGTGACCCCTATTTAAAATATTTTTATATTAGATAAAAACTCAATACATGTTTATTGAAGTGAATATATAAGTAGTGACCCCTATCTAATCTTTTTAAAAACCGAAAGGGTGTGTTTGTTTACGTGTTTGATGTTTTTTGTTTCTATGCTTTAGTATGTAATAACATCTCTTAGTGTGTTATACTTTTATATAGTCATGCGTGTATATAGATAAGCAGCTTAGTACAGTCATGCGGGTATATATAAGCAACAATATGTTGTTTACTGAAGAATATGTTGTTTGTTTTTGTTTCTGTGCTATATAATAACATAATAATAACATAATATGTTTTTGTTTCTGTGGTATATATAAGCAACAATATGTTTTTGTTTATGTGGTATATATAAGCAACAATATGTTTTTGTTTCTGTGGTATATATAAGCAACAGTCATGCGGGTATATATAATAACATAATACTAAACCTAATAATAAACAAAGAATAACAAAAACTCAATAAACAAATATTAAACAAAGAAACATATAACATAACATATAATAACGTAGAATTTAACAAATCGTAATAATAAACAAAGAAGCATATAACAGATCGAGGACAATGTCCTATTAATTTCATATTTTTGATCTGAAAAAAAAATATACCGTTTCATAACAGAATACCGTTCCATACAAACAGAATACCGTTCCATACAAATATTTTAATCTTCGTCATTTTCATAACAGAATTCCGTTCCATACAAAGACATTAATTTTATACAAAGACATGTAGTGTGACAACTTAAAAGCATGAAAACAAGGGTATTAGAAGTTAATAAAATAGTTGTAATAAACATGTAATAAAATAGTTGTACTAACCAATGAAGCATTGTTGACTGCATTGTTGTTGTTCTCAGGCTCTTTGTTGTTGTTTATGTTGCTATTTGCATTGTTGTTGTTGTTCATTCCAGATTTCATATTGAATATATGACTCCTGTGTTCAAGATTTAGAAACATACAAGTGTAAAAGAAATGACATCATATATATAGTTACAACAATATACATGCCATAAAAAAAATGAATTCGTAATAAATATTTGATTGACTTACATTAACGACTACAATATACATGCTATAAAAAAAACAGGAAACTGTTAAAAAAAAAAGGAAAGTGAAATATTTTAGAAAATTTAAGTTATTATACCAAATCAACATGAGAGGTAATTTTGTAATTTCCTATTTTTATAAAGATTTTCAAAATAATTTATTATATCAAAATCAATATAGGCGGGAAAAGCGTACCAAGCATGTCAACATCTTCATTGCTCTTTCTATCAAGTATTTGCTGGGATTTCTCGAGTCATCATGCCATCTAATAGTGCGAGTATCATTTTGTGTGTTCCTGGTATTATATGTTCCCCTTCCATACACATTTCCTATATTTAAAATGCAGATGGGTCAAATATAGCTGTGGCAATTTCGACCCATTTATTTAACAATGGGTCGCTTCAGAATATAAAGGATTAAAAAAAATAGCAACAATTCCCATATTTTCTAACTTGTGGACTGCATCATCGACATCAAAGTTGCAGCTTGCACCAAACTCCTCTGTAATTAGTTCCTCGCATTGTAGTTCAAGATCCTATGATATCATATATTAATACAAAGTAAAAACTTTGAATATATTTTCGGAAAAAAAAGTATAAGATAAGATATAACATCCATGTATACCTCTAAAGTTGCTTTTCCTTGTTCCATCAATATAAAAAAGAAATGATCACCTCCTTTATATCCAAGTAACCAAACGATTTTTATAGCCTATTTCGGAAAATAATACACTTTTTGAAAATCCACAAGCAAAAAAGAGAGCATTACTTCGAGTTGTTTGTCGTACATGGACTGTGTAATTAGACTCTGATATGCAACCATATTGGCTTGAAATATAAATGAAGTCGTTAATTAAAAAAAGTGGGCAAAGCATTAGTTACTCTTGTTAATTCTCGAGTTTATATCTATGCAACTTCGACCTTATATTAGCAGGAACTACATTAGGGTCGTCCCACTGAATTAAGATAATTAGCAATGGAGATTGATTAATGAAACTATAAGATATTATTATATGTAATGATAAAAATTGAAGAGCGTAAATACCATGTATTTTATGAGTTATCCATCGGTACTATCTTCTTTATTAGCTATTCCGACTCTGTTTGTCAAAGTTGCATACGCTGACCTCGCGTTACTTGGGCTTATCACCATTTCTCGAGCAATCTGAACAGACAATTACTTGTTAAGTAATACGCAATTTTCAGAATTATATAAAGTTTCATCTTTAAAATAAAAAATATATATAAATCTTAAAGTAATTGCGACCTCTCGAGAATTAGTAATTATTAATAAATAATCAAGTGAAATATATATACAGCACCTTTGTGATTTTTTCTAGATCATCGATTCCACCATCAGTTACATCATCGCCAAACACAACACGTTCAGCACAACGTCCACCGCGGGCCACCACCATTTGCATCATCATATAGCCAAACGTTGTGTAACCTTGATCAACCATTACGGTTTCATGTTGAAGTGTGTTAAGCTAGCCGTTTTATACCACCAATGAATACCCGACAGCTGATCATCCATGAAAAATTTCAAAATGAACAAACATCAAATTCAAATAAGCGGGTAGTTACGAACAAATTATTGAGTGCTGACTGATTGACTTACCTTTACAGAAATGGGCGTATATTCAAAGGCAAGATTGGCCATTGAGAGTACCCGGTCACCATGATCAATGAGATATTGGGAGTACCAATTAAGGAAAAATCATCCATAACCGCTATCGTAGTCACCTCCATCACAGAAGAATTTGGTATCTTGAGGCTGGGAGTTATAAGAACCTGCATGGTCAGGTGGTCTACCCCAAAATGAGTGTCCCCTGGTTTTTTTCTGCCTCCGACCTGGCCACCTTTTTAGGGATTGTGTCATCAGGTGCCTGCTCTCTTGATCTTTTCTGTGGTACCTTCAATATATACGCAGATTGATTACTAAAATAAGCGTTTTCTATCCGAGACAAAAGGATTTTCTAAAATGACAACTTTTCATATAAATAGGTTAAAATGGCTCGGTTCTCAAATCCTAATAGTACAGTTATCCAATGTGAAAACTTGTCATATGTTAAATAGTCATGAATTCGAAATATGAGAAAGCTTACATTCGATGTCGACAGGCTTGGCAATGGAAAATGTGCAGGACCATTCGACTGCATGTGAATGTTATTGAATTATAACGCTTGTATCTCTGCATTTTGCTTTGCAATAATTTGATGTTTCATTGGTATATCTGCATTCTGATTTGCGATAACTTTATCCTTCATTCGTAACTTTCTCTTCAGGCTTGCAATAAGTTGCTTTTGACTTTGTGTTTTTTCCTTCAACACTGTATTCTCGTGAGTCATAACCTTGATATATGCCTGAACGATAATAAGAAGTTAAACAAAATTGGTCGGAGAGTTGAACAAGAATCCATCAAATGGCCTAAGTGGGTTAGCAAGATTATATTATTACATTAAATATAACTTTTTGAGTGAAATGATGAACTAAATTTTATGCACACAAAAAAATATAACTTTTTGAGTGAAGAGATCAAATATAACGTGAATCAACCCATTCATAGATTATTTGTCAAGTAAATTTATTTGCGAGAGATATTTTTCAAGGTTTCATTTGACATGTTCTAGATAATCTATACTATATTATAATCATATATCACAAATTATTTAGAATTTCTTCTTATAAAATATAATCATATATCTCAAACAATTACCAGAAACAAATAATAAACCAACACTTACATTGCTTAGACGATTCAATTCGCCCGATTCAATTCGCCATATTCAATTCGCCCTATTCAATTCGCCCTATTCAATTCGCCCTATTCAACCCGATTCAATTCCCTGGTGTCATCCGAATTCGATACGCTGGTGTCGCCGATTCAATCGGTTGTGGAAAGAGATCGAAAGGTGGAAGGTGGGAGTGACGGCTGTGTTTGATTTGGAATTAGGTTAATGAGTTTAATTGAAAAGGGTATAAGTGTAATTTCAATTCCTTAATTTTAAGGGATTAAGAGGGGGGATGAAACTCATTATAATATAGTATAGATTTATCTTAAATCTATATTTTTAATTTAAAATCTATATTTTTAATATTAATATAATAATAATAATAATAATAATAATATAAAATGAAAGGGGGGGTGAAGATAGAAAGGAGGGGGGGTGAGGTTATCCCTCTCCATAAGGTAAACAAAAGAAAGTTAAAACATGAAAAATAAATTTGTCCCTATATACAGTATTAACTGATATACATACAGTATTAAATTGACAATAGTAATGAGCAGAATTAATGAAATTAAACTTATTTAACAAACAGATTAACTCCAACAAAAAGTTTTACAACCTACCAGTTGATCTATTTCACCAACATGTTATATGTACATAAATAATTTATACACTATTTAGAATTCAAATACAACAAGACTCGTACACGCGACCAAATGCAGAGAAATGCAGCAAGCGCCCCTAACCGATGGGTTGCATGTTTGTTTTACACGATTTTTGGGTTTTTCAAAATATATATTTTTCTTGATAACTTGGGATTCTAAAAAAATCAAGGTCTTGTGCGGTTGCATCTCTTGAACCCCTCAAAACCTGATGATAATATTTCGAAAATATTACTAGATTACTTTTATATTGACGATATACATATGATTATTTAAGATTGAAATTTGAACTTTATTAAAAAGAAAATGAAAAGAATATTAAATAATAAATTGACCTAGAAGCTATTTCAACAACATTAAATTATTTGAAGATAGATTAGATATTTGTAGTTCAAAAAAGTAATATGTAACGTTGAAGAAACGTAGCTAGCTAGCTTTAATTTTATATTATGAAGGTATGCATAAGAATTTTTGGACCATTTCAAAAGGGACCTTAGGAAACGAATGGAGTTTACTACATTGCTTGTCCATTTGTTAGGCCTCCTTATTTACGCCTTTCTGTTTCAACGAACATCACACTTATAAACGATAGGAAAATGATTCATATGCCTAATTACATAGGACTACAAATAGGCCTAAAATTATGATTGGATTGGTTGATATGATGAGAGATAAGTAGTGGAAATACATGTGTCATGTTTTGTATGGATTACACATATTTAGGCTTATGTAATTTAGGCTTGTGTATCACTTCTCTAAACGATAATATGGAGGTGTTATGCGAAATTTTTTAAATAGGCTCTTCATAAACGACTTTGGTTAAAAATAAAAAACGACTTTTTTTACATAGAGAACATCTTTTTTAATAAATTTCCTCGTCTAAATATATTCTTTATATTTCTTATTAAGTTGTTAGAAAAATATACATACGTTTTTGAAAAAACATGGACCCATTCCGGTCTAGAGACCATGTGCGGTCGCACATCCTATACATGCTTAAGACCGACCATAGATAATATATATTATGAGAGACGTGGAAGATTTATGTCAAAGATGTGCAATTTGTGTGAAGTTGTCTTTACGATCGCTATTTAGTTAAATTATATGTGTCTTTTGCCTAGTGCTATATAACATGCTTTCAACTCTATTTAAAATGAGAAAAAAAAGTTTTATATGATATTAATGTATATAATCGATGTAGAGATTGTCTATATCAATGACACACCATCTCTCGACTCGAGTTTTTATTCTATAAAAAAGTTTAAACATATCTTTTTATTGTTAGTATTAAAAGTTCTGTATAAATTCATTTTTTCGGTTGTCAACACTAAACTATATTATAATAATTCGAATTATTTTTTTTGATAAATGGAATATATATTACTTTTAATAGAAGTTCCAATTATTATTTTTTCGGTTGTCAACACTAAACTATATTATAATAATTCTCAATTCTCAAAGTTGTTATTATAAGGAAAAAACGTTCATCGATGTTGACCTTTTGAATAGCTACAAATTTTCGTAAAGAAAAACATAAAAGATTTTAGTTATATAATAACTTTTTCTTATCGGTTACACAAATTGTCATAGTTATGCTAATTTTTATAATTGTCTACTCGTGACTTGCGATTTGCGATGTGTATTATTTTTTTTTACTTTTTAAATTATAACTCGACTCGTAAGAGTCATGATAATATAAAATATATATATATATATATATATATATATATATATATATATATATATATATATATATATATATATAATTTTAAAATAAACATATATATACATATAAAAATAACCATAAAGACGAAACAAATTATACCATTGTGATTGTCTCATTTTTATCTTCAATTAGCGTAGTGGTGTTATATACTTTCAAATTTTTTATTTTTTTTTGTGGGTATTGAAATTGTAACGAAAATATCACATGTAATATTAGCACAAATTCGTAAAACTTTATAAAAAAGAATTACTATAAAACGTATAAATTACCAAAATTTAGAAAAAAATATCGAATTTTGATGATTTTTTCCCCCTTCAATTTTTTTGACATAAATGTGATAGTACGTATATCATATGTGATAATATTGTATATCATATGTGACAAGTTTTGTTTTCCATTCTATTTTTTTGACATAAATGTGATAGTATGCATATCGTATGTGATATTACGCATATCATATGTGATTATATTGTATATCGTATTTGATTTATTATGTATGTAAAATTTTGAAAATTTATAAGGCAATAAAACACATGATTTCAACTTTACTTGTTAATATTAAAACAAAAAAATATTATATTAGGTATAATCTATATAGACCCAGATTAAAAAAATCAAAAATTGACGATTTTTTCTTTTTTCGTTTTCGGAAAAATGTTGATATTCGTAAGGTACAATCACATATGATTTGAACAGTAAATATGAATTTCAAAACATATATTTGTTATATTATATACATTCAAGTAGAATCAAAAAGAAAAACGAAAAAAAAATATGTCAAACTATTAAAATCAAATATGATAAAATCGTGATTTTGTAATATCAAAACCAATAAAAAACCCGATTTTTTTTCCCGGCAAAAATATATCGAGTACTCTATAGAAAGGTAATTTAATGCTCGTTACATTGGTATAATTTATTCGTTTAATACATTTACGGTTTTTGAGATATTTAATTTTTAAACAAAATTTAAATTTTAAATGAATTTTTAAAATGAAAGTTATAATTGAGTCTTTTGTTCTTAAAATTTTTAATGATTTTTAATGATGCCAACCTATTATAATAATACATATTTTCTTGGTCCAAGATTATATACAAAAACAAAATATAATTAAAATTTAATATTCGTTATTAAGTAGTATAGATTCTATTTAGCATTCAAATTATTAAATATATTCTTATTTAAATTAAATGTTTATTATTAAATATATTAATATGGGGCTTAACCCAAAAGAAAATAATTATCCAACCCATGTTCTAACTCTAAGGGTTCGTTTGGTTCATATAATATTTTTAAAGGAATTGGAATCTGTCAAAGGAATTGGAATTTGAGAAATTAAAATCTGAATTAATAAAAAATTGTCTTGTTTGGTTTACAGAATTCAACGGAATTCAGTTTTCAATTTTTGTATATAATTCAGTTCGATTTGTAATATATAAATATGTCTGGTTAAAAACTTATAACAAACTTATGAGGCTTAATCCAATATCTTTGGTTGGTCGACATTTTTTGTGAAACGTATCTAAAATAAATATAGACTTCTAAAAAAACAAGTTGTTTCAAGTAGCTCATAAAAGTATATATTGAGATTATAATACAATTAAATTTATCTTTCTTAGTTATTATGTAATATCATTTTACATTTTAAGCTAAAACTTCAAATACATTGTCGAACATATCTACGAAAAAAGTTGGCGGTTATATTTTAATGGTGTAAAGTTTCGTTTGAAAGAAGTTTTAGTAAACTGGTTTGAATTCCATGAAATCAGGAATCTTGAATTCCTTCCGAAACTGGAAGGATTTCTGAATTCCACAACGGAAGGAATCTGATGGAATTTTGACAGATTTAATTCCTTCAGTTGTCCAACCAAACAAGATTGAACAGGAATACTGAATTCTAATTCCCTCTAATTCTATCAGATTTTGTGAACCAAACGGGGCTCAAAAGAAAATAAGACATGACAACACATGAAAAAAAAAACTTGTGACCAATAGAACTCAAACCAAAGTTTTATCTCTTCACATTTTAGTTTAGTTCTTGCACCACACGTATACTTATCTTCTTTATATTAAATCTTTGCATGAATTTTCCGATAAAAGTTATCATCTTTATATTGGTATGGTCAGTATTTGTATTCTTCCTTCCATGTTGATACACATCACATCCGGTACTATATTTTCTTTTGAAATGGACAAAAAGACTTTTTATTCCAATGATTGAGTTTTTTTTTTCCTTTTTTCTTTTCTCTACTTTTTTTTAAAAAATAAACTCTTAAAAAAAGTTTCGTTTGCATAGTGTAGCGGTGTAAGTGTGGAACTTAGCGCATCTGTTATGTAAGTGTCATCCTATTTTTTTACAATACTTACAATAGGAGCGGTTTTAAGGGGTGGACAACATAATTTTTTTTCTAAATTTCGACAATTATGGAATTTTCCCACTATGAAAAATGGCATAAAAAATAACAGTTTAAAGACTAACATTAAAATCTTACCTAGTCCATTGATTCAAATGATTGCTTTTTAAAATGTAGGTTGTGAGTTTAATTCTTGAATTTTTTTTTCCTACTCTTTAAACAAATCTACTTCCTCTATTTCTTATTCTTATTTCATATAAATTTATTAAATTATTAGTAACTTTTATTTTTTATTTATAATTACTTATATAAGTAAAATATAACGTACTTTAAAGGCCCTTCTAAGGAAACAAAGACCCTACCCAATATATACATAATTTTTTTCTCAATAAAAAAAGTTTATGAAACCACCCCTACTTCACAATGCATTAGTATAAAACTCTTACATATTTACAAATAGTATTAATCAAGTTATACCATACCTATCCTTTTATCATATATGTATTATTAAAATAATGAGTGACTCTATATTTATGGTATGATTTTTTTTTTTTTTGAACCGACAAATATTTATGATATAATTAGTGTCTAAATTTTTTAGACTTGTTTATACTCATGGTGTGGACAATCCATAATGCAATTAGACTTGTTAAGGAGTATAATGAGGTAGATTTTTTTGATTTTAGACTCTTCATCTAAATCCATTGTGGGTTCTCTTAACACTTTTTCTTCTTAATTTCTTTTTCGTTTTTTTTTTAAATAAAAAATTAATAAAAATAGTTTTTGAAAAAATTTAAACGTTGACTCCAACTCATATCTCTAGTTCCACGTACAACTATACCATTTGTGTTAACCCCATCAACCATACTAACGTCTTGATAGATGATCAATCACGGATGAAAGAATCAATCACATATTTTCATGACCAATAAATCGACATCCATAATACATGAATCTAAACTCGATACAGAATCCGACCAAGCTTGCCATATATAAATCAAGACTAACTCTCTCGCCTATTGATCGGAGAGTTATACACTCGAAATCAAGCTTACCACTCCGGGTGTTCTAACATCGAAATGAGAACAATTTATTCAATTTTATACAAGATCTTTCTAGATTGTGGCCATTCCATTGTCGAGTCAACTATATCCCACCTAGAGGCACGCACAACTTCATGATTATATCAAAATCATGATATTATTTATTTATCATATTATAAAATTTATTAAGAAATAAATGGCAATGTGATAATGATGTTTCATGTTTGTCCATAGTTTATTCATATTTTGATGCCATTTTCCAATTCTTATCACTAAGCTAATGATAAATTTGAAGTAAAATAATTAAGGATAAGTTCATAAAAACAATTCTATTGAAACTAGTTTGCTTGTACTTTAACGTAAGAGAATGATATAATCCAAATAAGCATTAGAACGTTTTAACGGAGCTTTTAGAGTCTTAAGCTTTTATATTTAGAAAGTCGTAACTACATGGTTTGTCTTGTTTGATTGACAAAATTGTGACGAGATTTGAAAAAAGGATAAAAATACATTTCCTACTGATTCAAATTTAAACTTTTGTTTGTTTATATTTTTTTTCATTTATAAACTCTAACTCTAACATTCAACCCCAACCACAATCCTCCGATTTCTGCTTCAATTTGAAAAACACCTCCATAATAAGAATGGTGGAATTAGTATTACAACTACAACTTAATTACTGATTACATATCATGGTAATCTATCCGTTAACAATAGTTAAATTGACTATTAAACATCTAACCGGGAAACTCTAATCATAAATACTAAACTAACTATCAAAATAAAAATAGAATTGTTAATGATGTCGAAAGTTAGTAATCTTCAACATCTATATCATCCTAACATATAGTTTTCCGTTGGTTATTTAAAAAATGTGGCCGTTGTTTAAAAATTCAAATAATCGTAATAATTAAGTATAAAATTGAGAAAAAACCGATAAGAGTCGTTTATTTGGTTCAAGTGGTTGGGGGACTCATTGCAGCCTTTCCTTATAATGAAGGAACAAAAGAGTATGTAGAACATATTATATTCCGTCGATAATTAAGTTTCTAAATGAGTACATATTTATTCAAGATGTCGATAGGTCTTTGTAGCGTGTAATTGTGTTTATAGTTATGTTTATGTAACCTAATGTATATACATAGTCAACAGAAATAAATATAACATACAAATATACTAGTCATTACTATGTTACAAACTTTCACCGAGTAGACCTAGAAGATGACGTTGCGTTTATTTCCATCATAATAAACGTTTATTGATCATTTTCTTAACACTTGTATACTCTAATCAAAGGTTAAGAAAAACACTTTTGGCATGATGAAAATATTAAGACAACAACACAATGGGTATTCATTAACGAAAGTAATATCTTTTGAACACCTTGTTTACCCTTGTTGGGTCCTTGACGACATGGTACGTGTTGGGATAGGGTAGTTACTATGCTAAGACGAACCATGCCTTCGTCCAGTCAACTACCGACAGGGATAAAACATAGAAAATCAGGAGTCACGGAGGGACGAATGGCTAACGGAGAGTCTCAAGAAGCAGAAACATCGAAGAAGGCGCAACATTAATTACGGACAAGACAAGTGATGGCAGCATTTAATGAAGAAGAGCGTGGGAGACAAGACGCCGCCCACGCGCCTCTGCATTTAATAACCATCACAGTCAGTTGACTGGTGTGGAGGAAAGGCAGCCACGTCGCTGACACGTATGAGGTGACAGATGGGACGGACCGGTCCTAAGGCATTATCCGAAGGGTAATGACCGAATGCTTACTATATAAGGGCGAGTCCAAGGAATTGAGAAGGGTCGGTCAATTCTCGTAACACACTTATTTCTAATCATTTAACTGGTTGTTAGAACGTTCTCGTATTCAATACTTAATCATTTGTATCATTGAAGGCTTTATCAATATATTTAATATTACATTAGATCTTTGGTATTGTCCCCACCCTTCGTCTGGAGCCGGACGAAGGGTCCAGAGTGCGAAAATTTACTTTAACATTGGCGCCATCCGTGGGACCCTGTCGTTCATCAACGATAGATTCTGGGGAAACATGGGAAAAATGCCTTTAGATCGGCAGAAGGAAAACCCCGCCTGGTTGGTTATCCAAGAATCTGTTGGAGACACAGGGCCACCCCCGACATTCACCTCAGAAGCGGACGAACTAGCAAGCCTAGGTACACTTAAATCTCATAATCTTTACATACCCAGTGGAGATGTCAATCAGAGAGGGAAGGAGATGTTCGCGACACCCACGAAAGGGATCGAACCAAGAAAATACGCACGCCGGATTAAAGACGCAAAGAAGGGAACGTTACGAGGTAACATAACCAACCGAAATGTTCACATGATAAGGAAAGACTTGCTGTCCCTAAAAAGAAAAGAGCCCGATCCTGCATGGATGAACCAGGAAATAGCCTTTCCTCCCGAGAGTGAATGTTGCCCTACCTTGGATCCCATCATAGTGGAAGGACAAGTAGGTGACATCATCGTCCCAAAGGTATACGTAGACACAGGGAGCTCCACGGAGGTTATTTACGAGCATTTCTTTCGACAACTTGGGAAGTCTGTCCAAACACGCATAAGAAGGTCTGAATCGGCACTCCAAGGATTCAGTAACGAAATGATGTGGCCGCTGGGAGAGATAACACTCCCTCTGACCTTAGGAAAGTATCCACGTGTGAGGACCGAATGGATGAACTTCGCGGTGGTCCAGGCACCGGCCCCCTTTGATATCATCCTAGGAAGACCAGGATTGTACCAGTTAGGAGCCGTTCCTTCCCCGTTCCATGGGCTGGTAAAGTTCCCCACTCCCCATGGTGTCGCAACAGTTCGTACCAAAAGACAGGGAAAAAGGTGGTGCGTTTCGGCCGAAAGGACAGATAAATCACCAGCGATACACCGTGATCCGGAAGACAAACTCGTCATCAACCCGAAATACCCGGAACAGACCATAGCCATAGGATCACACTTATCCAGACCTTGTAAGGAAAAATTATTCACACTGCTCTACAACAACATGAATGTATTTGCGTGGACACCGTCCGATATGACGGGGGTACCAAGGAGCATTGCCGAACACCGGTTAAAAACTTATCCCAGCGTGGAGCCAGTAAAACAGAAAAAGAGGGGAATGGCTCCGGAGCGTAACCAAGTCATAAAAGAGGAGGTGAATAAGTTAACAGAGGCGGGAATTCTACGAGAAGCGAGATATCAGACTTGGGTGGCAAACCCAGTTCTTGTGGAAAAAAGCGACCACTCCTGGAGAATGTGTATTGATTTCAAGAATATCAACAAAGCTTGCCCAAAAGACAACTACCCACTGCCGGAGATAGATTGGAAGATCGATTCTCTAATGGGATACAAATACAAATGCTTCCTGGACGCCTACAAGGGCTATCATCAGATACAAATGGCCCCAGAAGATGAAGATAAGACGGCCTTTTATACGGATTTTGGCATATTCTGTTACAGGAAAATGCCCTTTGGATTGAAAAATGCCGGAGCCACCTATCAAAGGTTGATCGACAAAACCTTTGAAGCCCAAATTGGTAGAAATCTGGAGGCATATGTTGATGATCTCGTCATCAAGAGTCATAAGGAGGAAGACATGATTAGCGACATCGATGAGACCTTTCAAAAGCTGAGAAGTATCAACATGAAATTAAACCCGAGGAAATGTACGTTCGGCGTGGTGGAGGGGAAGTTTCTGGGACATGTGATAACCGAAAGGGGTATCAAGGCCTGCCCCGACAAGGTAAAAGCGATTACAGAAATGAAATCCCCCGCGACGTTGGGAGAGGTCCAATGCCTCAACGACAGGCTGGTGGGTTTGAGCCGATACCTCTCAAAATCGGCTGAACGGTCACTCCCCTTTTTCAAAGCGCTAAAGAAAAGCATCAATGTGACTGATTTTGTTTGGACAGCTGAGGCCGAAGATGCCTTTCAAGAGCTAAAAAGATATTTAACTCGGCTACCGGCTCTGGTAGCCCCAACGGAAGGAAAGGAACTATTTGTGTACCTAGCAGCCTCCGATAATACGGTTAGCGCCGTCCTGATCACAGAGGAAAAAGGAAAGCAGACTCCCGTTTATTTTGTGAGCAAAGCCCTGAGGGCTGCCGAGCTAAATTACCCACCCATGGAAAAATTGGCATTAGCTCTAATATACACGGCTCGACGCTTACCTCGATACTTCCAGGCATACCCAATAGTAGTAATAACCGAGTTACCTATTAAGAACATACTGGCAACACCGGAGAGATCGGGAAGGTTGGCAAAATGGGCCATAGAGTTGGGAGCCTACGCGATCGAATATAGACCAAGGCAGGCCATGAAAGGACAGGTACTAGCGGACTTTATTGCCGAGGTACCGATACCACCTCCCCCACCTATGAACGTTAGGGATGGAAAGGTGACAATACCACCCTGCCCGGCACCAAAGGGTGAAGTATGGTTTCT